>SJXQ01011821.1:233832-631775 GCA_006408695.1 Aepyceros melampus | reverse complement strand
GGCGGGAGGGGGGAGGTGGGGTTCGGGATTGGGAGTTCATGTACACTCGTGGCTGATTCATGTCAATGTATAGCAAAATGAATACAGTATTGTAAAGCAAAACAAATTAAAAATAAAAATTAATTAAAGAAAAAAAATATTTCCTTTAAAAGAGAACTAACTTTTTAAAAAGTTTACTCACCTTTTTTTTTTTCCCCCACCAGAAAGGAAAATTGCTTGATTTTATGCTAAGGGAAAAAGTTGATTCTTTTTAAGTAGATTTTTACTCAAGTAAATTCTGAGAAAATTACTAATGCTTTTTAAGACATTAAATATTGCTATCTCAGAATAGTTGAGAAGAAAATACAGGGGTAGTATTTTTAAATATTTTATATTTCCTATTCTAAAAGTAATATATGTTTATTTTTGAAAAATAGAAACATAATAAATACAACACTGAAACTTGAAATCCTAATTTATCTTTTCCCATGCTAACAGGTAACCAGTACTTCCTCTTGCTTTGGGTTGGGCATCAGTGTGGAAAAGTTGAGTTTGGGGTCAGACTCTTGGGAAAGATGGCATTGATAGCACTGGGCTTACATCCTACAACCTCAGAAACTCCAGAAGAGAGAAAACTTCCCTTTTTCTGATTCTATTATAATAGAATTCTGTTACAATAGCAAACTACTCTGTGGCCTTACTTGGGTCATTGCCCATCCTAGGGACAATCTCTGTGACCAGACAGATGGAATGCCGTGAGTGGTCAGAATTGGATCTTCTTCCCACTGTGGAGTAGGATGGAGGGAGATACAGTTTAAAAGCACATGAATTAAGGGTAGGTGACATACAGTTCCCAAAGGAAAATTGAAGTGTCATTTCCTGGAGAAGGGAGAAAGATTGCTGGGCAGGTAATAAGAGCAGATGTTCACTAAAATAATTTTGCTTCTGCTAAGTTGCTTCAGTCGTGTCTGACTCTGTGCGACCCCATAGACGACAGCCCCCCAGGCTCTCCCATCCCTGGGATTCTCCAGGCAAGAACACTGGAGTGGGTTGCCATTTCCTTCTCCAATGCGTGAAAGTGAAGTCGCTCAGTCGTGTCCGACTCTGTGCGACCCCATAGACAGCAGCCCACCTGGCTCCTCCGTCCATGGGATTTTCCAGGCAAGAGTACTGGAGTGGGGTGCCATTGCCTTCTCCAAGAGTAATTTTACATGTATTTAAATAAATTACCTGCTTTCCTTTCCCAATATAAATTATTTTTTACAGTTTGCATGTTGAGTTTTCCTTTTTAAAATGTCTCCTATTAATTTATAGAACTTGAAATTTGAACTCTTTGAGTACACCTATTTGTATTGTTATTACATGTAGAAGTATCCATGCTCTGGATTACTCAGATTTTCCATCTTTAAATATATTGTATATTTGGCCAATTTGTTAAAATTGATTATTGGTATTTTTTGTTGTGTGTGAACTTGATTATATAAACTGCAGTTTATAAATAGTAAATAAATGTTTTAAATATTTAAGTATATGTAGTAAATATGATTCGGAGAAGGCAATGGCACCGCACTCCAGTACTCTTGCCTGAAAATCCCATGGATGCAGGAGCCTGGTGGGCTGCAGTCCATGGGGTTGCACAGAGTCGGACACGACAAAAGCGACTTAGCAGCAGTAGCAGCAGCAGTAGCAGCAGCAGTAAATATGATTACATACTTGATTCTTTAATTACTTCATGTTCAAAAATCTGTATAGAAACTATTTAATTTTGAGCATTGTTTAAAAAATAAATAATAATTGTCACTAATTGCTGTTACTGAGTGTTAGCTTTAAAACTATAGTTAACATTAGTGTCTTGTTTTGTATTTTTATGGATTATTCTGATGATTCATTATATTTTAAGAGAAAATATAACTGATGCAACGTCTTGTTTACTCCACTTTCTTGTTTTCATTTAGAAGATGTTAGTAACTCAATTCAGTGGTCATTTGAACTTTACTTGCTAACACTGGTGGCACAGGCTTTAGTTTAGGCAGGCAAGTCTATTCTAAAACTCAACTCCCTCACTTCTTGATGTTGAGCAAGTTATTTAATCTCTTAGAATTTGAGTTTATTTGCAAATGAAAATAGTAATATCTCATAGAGATTTTTTGAGGATTAATTGATATATACCAAGTGCCTGGGATTTAGCAGATTCTCATAAATGTGATTGTTGTGGTGTTTTTAAATTATTTATTCATTTATTTGTCTGCGCCAGGTCTCAGCTGTGGCACACGGGACCTTTTTTAGTTGTGGCACATGGAATTTTAGTTGCAGTATATGGGAACCAGTTCCCTGATCAGGAACCAAACCCAGGCCCCCTGCATCAGGATCACAGAGTCTAGGCTGCTGAACCACGAGGGAATTCCCTAAATGTGATTGTTAACAGTGACAATAACAAAAAATAATGTCTAAAAAGAATTTATTTTCCCAACTTGTGAATGTTTAGCCCAGAAAGTTTATATAGATGTTGGAGGAATTAATGAAGTTCTTTATTCAATTTATCTAGATTTTAGCGGGTTTTAAATTCCATGTTGCATATATAGCAATAAACTAGAAAACTTCATTTAAGCACACAATTATTAGCAGACTGCCCAATTTGTAAAGATTGCTTAGGTTTACACAGCTTCATATCAAAAAAAATCCAAAAACAACCCAGTTGAAAAATGAGTATACTTAAATAGACATTTCTCTGAAGAAGATGCACAGATGGCCAACAGGCACATGAAAAAATGCTCAGTGTCACAAACTATTAGAGAAATGCAAATCAAAACTACAATGAGGTATCACCTCACACTGGTCAGAATGGCCATCATTAAAAAGTTTAGGGAGTTACCTGGTGGTCCAGTGATTAGGACTCGGCCCTTTTACTGTTATGGGCCCAAGTTCAATCCCTGGTCTGGGAACTAAGATCCTGCAAACTGTAGGGCATGGCCAAAAAATAAAAAATCTACAAATAATAAATGCTGGAGAGGGTGTGGAGGAAAGGGAACCCTCCTACACTGTCGTTGGGAATGTAAATTGATACAGCCACTGAAGAGAACAACATGGAGTTTCCTTAAATAACAAAGTAGAGCTACCATATGATTCAGCAGTCCCACTCCTGAATGCATGTCCGGAGAAAACTCTTAATTCAAAAAGATGCATGCACCCCAGTGTTCATAGCAGCACTGTTTATAATAGCCAAGACATGGAAGCAACCTAAATGTTCACTGATAGATGACAATAGATGAATGAATAGGAAGATGTGGGATGTGTGTGTATTGTGAAATATTTCTCAGCCATAAAAAAAATGAAATAATGCCATTTGCAGCAACATGGATGGGCCTAGAGTTTATTGTATTAAGTGAAGTAGGACAGGGAAAGACAAGTATCATATGATACCATTTGTATGTGGAATCTAAAAAAAATGATACAGGTGAACTTATTTACAAAACAGAAATAGACTCACAGACATAGATAACATAGTTACCAAAGGGGATAGTGAGGTGGTGGGGGGAGATAAATTAGGAGTTTGGGATTAACAGATACATACTAAAATATAAAATAGATAAATATTAAGGACCTATATTCAGTATCTTGTAATAACCTATAGGGGAAAGAATCTTAAAAAATATATTTATGTATAGACGAATCACTTTGCTATACACTTGAACCTAACCCAACGTTGTAAATCAACTATATTTAAATTAAAAAAACACACAAAAATAAAAATTGCTTACCTCAAGTATAAGTGTCAGGATGGGGGAATGTATTGAGTAAATTTTACACAAACTCTGAGCTCAGTAAAGGTCATTAAGAGGAAGATAGCTTGTTCGTTCACTATGGAAGGGGAGCTAGGCGTTGAGCACCTTTGGAAGTTCAGAGCAGAATTTATGGTTACTTTAAGTAATAGGTACAAATGATAAAAATGGATTTGTTTTTATTTTAAAGGATAAGTTTGGGATAATACGCCTGCAAAAAAGTAATACTTTGAGAACATGATATACTGGACACCTGCAGGTGAAAGAGATAGCAGTTTAGAATGTTACTTGAAAAACCGGAAGAGGCAACTGTGGAACTGAACAACTGTGAGAAGTGATTGACATCAAATATCATTAATGATCTGGGGTTGGGAGTTTAAATACTGCTGCATTGGGTGGAGAGGTGTTGGCCCTATTAATGAGAAAATACTCAGCTAGAGCTGGATTAATTTCCCCCCCCTAAACTAACAGAGTAATCAGTTTTGTTTTTTGCAAATTGTAAAGATTCCTCGCCAACAATAATAAATTTAAGATAGGGATACTGAGTATGAGAAAAAGGAAACTTCATGGAAATCTTTAAGAGATAAATCCTTATCATTCATGTGAAGCATACAAGTAAGGTGTACATTTTCCTTCAAAATGATTTTAAGTTTTAAATTGGTCGTTTAAAACTTAAAATGCCTATCTTAATAATCTTGCTTGTTCAGAGTCAGACAGTTATTGATGTCTATTTATAAGCTCTACTTACAGTTCAGATTTTTCATTTTAAAGTTTGTTCATTGGAGTTATTTGATTTAAACCAGCAAGCTAAAGTTTACCTTTTTAAAAACTAAACATGTGAAATTTGTCCACTATCCTAGTAGGATTAAGTGAGATTCTGTAACATGGCACATGAAGGGCTTTAGAATCTAGCTGTAATATAACTTTATCTTTCTACCTTCTCTTCCTGTTCCTTCTCCCATGTTCTAGTCATAGTGAACTACTTTTTGTTCCCCATATGATCTGTGCCTTTTTGTGTCCTTACTTGGCCTGTTGTACTTAGAATGCCTCTTCACCATCCTACCATCTTCCAACTGGTGAGTTATTATTCCTCTTCAGATTAGATTAATGAGTTGTTCTTCAATTTGTGTATTTCCCTCCACTCTCAGGTGGTTATTTGCCTTGGTGGTTCCCATAATATTTATTTTTTCAAAATACTCTTCTTATTTTGTGGAGCAGTTGTATGTATTTTCCTAGAGAATGAGTGATTCTTGATGCCATAAACAAGGCTTATTCACCATCATCTCCTGAACACTCAACAGAGTACCTGTCCTATATACAAGCTCAGAACACGTTTGGTGAATAAATGAGTAATTACGATATTTTATCTGCTTTAAAAATCAGAGTAGAAGTAGGATATAATTTAATAGATTAAGTCTTCACTCTGTAACCTTTATCAGACTGATGCATTTAAAGAATTTACTTGGACATTCCTAGAAAATTCTATCCACACGTTCTGCCACACATCAATTATTTTCTCTTCCTAATATGTGCCTAAGCACTAGAAAGAGAGAAATAAAACATATTCCACTCATTAAGGAGCTCACAGTCCAGTGGTGGAGACAAACAGATGACTTATAGTTAAATTTTATGATAATTAAAATTAAAAATCAGTTTATTAGTTTTACTAGAGATGTTTCATATGCTTAGTAGCCACAAATAACTAGTGGCTACTGTATTGAACAGTGCAGATATGAAACATTTCTTTCATCCTGACATATTTGACAGAACTGTTGTGAATACTATAAATACACTTAAATCTACATTTTCTAGTTTCAGATGATAGTTCATTTTCATTTCAGTCATGTTCTTGTTCAAATAAAACTTTCATTTAGATTTGAAAATTGTGTTTTTTAAATGATTAAGTAGATTCTATTGTAATCTGTTTCAAATAAAATATATTACTAATTTTCTCAGGCCTTTAATTTATGATAGCATTTGAATTAAGTAGTTTCATAATTTGATTTTCAACTTAAGGTTGATATCATTTGACTTTCTATCCTAATAATTCCTGAAATGGTAAGGAAGCATAATGGTTAAGAGCAATGGCTTTGGGATCAGACAAACCTCAGAGTTACTGAGGATCTAATAAGACAATCAAAAGGATAATTCACATGGGGAGCTGGCAGGACAGTGAATGGGGCATGGAACACGACAGGGAGATTTTTAATCAGGCTACTCAGAAGAGCACACAATTTAAAACTTTTGAATTGTTTATTTCTGGAATTTTGCATTTAATATTCTTGGATCAGTGTTGATCATGGGTAACTGAAACCACAGAGAGCCAAACTGCAAGTAAATGGGGCCTTGTGTACTCTGAACAGTTTTGCCTCAGTAGTGAGGTAAACTAGCTTTAAACTAAATACTGCTTGGCCTAGCCTAAAAAATTTAAAAGCAAGACTTAAAACAGTCAAACTCTTTCCAAGTTATTTTATTCATGCCCCAGAACCAAGCTCAAGAATAGGTTCAGGAATACAAAAATATCCAGCACCCAAAAATGTAAAATTCACAGTGTCTGGCATCCAATCAGAAATTACTAGGCATGCAAAGGAGCAGGAAAATATGACTCATAATGAAAAATAAAAACTGAAACAGAAGTGACATGGGTGATAGAATTAGTGGAAAGGGATGGTAAAACAGTTTTTTATAACTGTATTCCATATGCTTAAACTAGCAGAAAGATTGAATGTGTTAATTAGAAACATGGAAGATACAGATAACATCACCAACTTAATGGATATGAATTTGAGCAAACTCCAAGAGATAATGGAGGGTAGAGGAACCTGGCATGCTTCAGTCCATGGGGTCACAGTCAGACACGACTTAGCAACTGAACAACAACAGAAGCAAAGCAATAGGTGGAAACTACAATGGCTGAGTGAAAGACAGACTTGATGTTATTAATGGCAGGTTAGACCTGGAAGAAGAAAACTTAAGCCAAGGCTTATGAAATATACAAAATTATCGATGAAGAGTTCTTGCTAAAAGTACTTAATTTTACTCTGATCAAACTTTTAGGTGTAACTTATAGTTTATAGGAAATAAAAGGACTAGAGAAATATTTATATAATGGCTACAAGGCAGCCATTATATAAATCCAGAGTTTGAGAAATACAATTCAGGTGTCCCGTTAAAAAATTAGGATTGTGCTATGATTGCATAATATGGTGAATATATTTAATACAACCTTAAAATGGTAAATTTTGTGTCTATTTTACCACTGTTTTTAAAAATTTACTGTTTAAAGACATTTAAAAGACAATTGAGAGGCATAAGGTGTATCTGCACTGTTGTGCAATTAACACCACCATTCATTTCTGGAATTTTTTTCTTCTTCTCAAACAGAAAACTTTTATACTCATTAAAAAATAACTCTACTTCCTTCTACCCACCAATCTCTGGCCTCAGCTTATTACTTTCTGTTTCTGCTGTAGGTTCATCATGTATGTGGAATCATACAGTATTTGCCTTTTTGTGATTGACGTATTTCACTTAATGTAAGACTTAAAGGTTATGCAGGTCAGAAAGCAACAGTTAGAACTGGACATGGAACTACAGACTGGTTCCAAATAAGAAAAGGAGTACATCAAGGCTGTATATTGTCACCCTGCTTATTTAACTTATATGCAGAGTACATCATGAGAAACGTTGGGCTGGCAGAAACACAAGCTGGAATCAAGATTGCCAGGAGAAATATCAATCACCTCAGATAAGCAGATGACACCACCCTTATGGCAGAAAGTGAAGAGGAACTAAAAAGCCTCTTGATGAAAGTGAAAGAGGAGAGTGAAAAAGTTGGATTAAAGCTCAACATTCAGAAAACGAATATCATGGCATCTGGTCCCATCACTTCATGGCAAATAGATGGAGAAACAGTGGAAACAGTGTCAGACTTTATTTTGGGGGGCTCCAAAATCACTGCAGATGGTGACTGCAGCCATGAAATTAAAAGACGCTTACTCCTTGGAAGAAAAGTTATGACCAACCTAGACAGCATATTGAAAAACAGAGATATTACTTTGCCAACAAAGGCCCATCTAGTCAAGGCTATGGTTTTTCCAGTGGCCATGTATGGATGTGAGAGTTGGACTGTGAAGAAAGCTGAGCGCCAAAGAATTGATGCTTTTGAAGTGTGGTGTTGGAGAAGACTCTTGAGAGTCCCTTGGACTGCAAGGAGATCCAACCAGTCCATCCTAAAGGAGATCAGCCCTGGGTGTTCTTTGGAAGGAATGATGCTAAGGCTGAAACTCCAATATTTTGGCTACCTCGTGTGAAGAGTTAACTCGTTGGAAAAGACTCTGATGCTGGGAGGGTTTGGGGGCAGGAGGAGAAGGGGACAACAGAGGATGAGATGGCTGGATGGCATCACAGACTCGATGGACATGAGTTTGAGTGAACTCCGGGAGTTGGTGATGGACAGGGAGGCCTGGTGTGCTGCATTGGTGGGGTTGCAAAGAGTCGGACACGACTGAGTGACTGAACTGAACTGAACTAAAGGTTCTCATGCCTACTGTAGGATGTATCAGAATTTTCTTTCTTTTTCCAATTTTTAGAATTGTGGTGGAATACACACACACAAAAATTACCATTTAACCAGTTTTAAGTGTACAGTTTGCGCTTCCCTTGTGGCTGGTCTGGTAAAGAATCTGCCTTCAATGCAGGAGACCTGGGTTTGATCCCTGGGTTGGGAAGATCCCTTGGAGAAGGGAAAGGCTACCCACTCAAATATTCTGGCCTGAAGAATTCCATGGACTGTATAGCCATAGGGTCACAAAGAGTCAGACATGACTGAGCAACTTTCACTTTCACTTAGTGGTATTAGGTACATTCAGGTTATTGTGAAACCATCATCCCTTTCAGGAACCATTTTCATCTTGCAAAAGTGAAATGCTGCATCCACTAAATAACAACTCCAATGCCTCATACATCTAACTCCTGGCAATCACAATTCTACTTTCAGTCTGTGAGTTTGACTACTCTAGGTGCTTTATGTGGCCTCCCAGGTGGCTCATTGGTAAACAATCCACTTGCCAGTGCAGAAGAGGCAAGAGACACAAGTTTGATCCCTAGGTTGGGAAGATCACCTGGAGTAGGAAATGGCAACCCACTTCTGTATTCTTGCCTGAAAAGTCCCATGGGCAGAGAAGCCTGGTGGGCTGTAGTCCATAGGGTCGCAAAGTTGGGCGTGACTGAGCAACTGGGCGTGCTTGGGCACGCGCGCGCACACATACACACACACACGACTCAGATCTTTTTCTGACTGATTTATTTCAGTTAGCAGAATGTCATTAAAATTCATACATGTTGTAGCATGTTTCAGAATTTTGTTCCTTTTAAGGCTGAGTAATATTCCATTGTATTTATACACCACATTTTGTTTACCTATTCATGTTCATGAACACTTGGGTTGCTTCTACCTTTTGGCTGTTGTGAAAAATGCTGCTATGAGCAGGATGTACAAAGACCTATTCAAGTCCCTGTTTTTAGTTATTTTGGACATCTACACCAGAGTGGGATTGCTGAATCATATAGGAATTCTGTTTAATATTTTGAAGAATTGCCGTACTATTTTTTGTAGTGACTGCACCATCTTACATTCCCATTAGTAGTGCACAAGGATAATACATAAAGGCCATTCTACTGGATGTGGATAAATTTTATGTTGTTGCTAAGTCACTTCAGTCATGTCCGACTCTGTGTGACCCCATAGGTGTCAGCCCACCAGGCTCCCCCGTCCCTGGGATTCTCCAGGCAAAAACACTGGAGTGGGTTGCCATTTCCTCTCCAATGCATGAAAGTGAAAAGTGAAAGTGAAGTCGCTCAGTCGTGTCTGACTTAGAGACCCCATGGACTGCAGCCTAGCAGGCTCCTCCATCCGTGGGATTTTCCAGGCAAGAGTACTGGAGTAGGGTGCCATTGCCTACTCCAAATTTTATGTTGTGTATAGCTAATAAGATTAGGGTTGTGAAGGGGGAAAAGGTAATGTGTGAAGAAACTATTTTAGAGAGACTTCAGAAAATACCAAAGATACATCATTTTTGTGTGGATCCTTGTTTGAAAAAAACCATCTATATGTTTTATGGAAGTTTGGTTATGTACTACTAATAGTATTGGAAGATATTAGGAAATTGCTATTGAGTAAGTATGACAATGGTATTGTAGCTTTATAGGAAAATATTATTTAAATGTTTAGGGATACAGTTTTAATATCTGTAACTTTGAAGTGGTGAGTTTAAAAATTAACTTGATATAGATAGATAGATAGATGAAGAAAATAGATGAAATGTTAATTGTTCAGTTTAGGTATGATGTTCATAATAGTATTCTTGAGTGTTTGAAAGTTTTTAAATGAGTTGCAAAGGTTTGATGTTATATTTTTATTTTCTGGAAAAGAAGCCATTTTAAATTTGCTTTTACTTTTATAATTAATTTACTTTAATCCTTAATACTTTTATTTTCTTTCTCCTTTTTTAAAATTAGTTTCTCTTTATAGTTGATTTTATGGGCTTTGTCTTCCAGATACTGCATTCTTATTTTGTTAGTTTCCTAAGTATGCAATTAGTGTGCATCTTAAGAAGTGATTTTTGTGTTCATCCTGACCAATGGCGTATGCATTCTTCATGTATACCCCAGATTTTGAAGGAGCAATTCAACTGTCAAAGCATTGGATGATTCCTATTACACATTTAACCCAGAGTTTTTAATTTCATGCTTTATAGGAAAATGGCTGTTAATTCGCTGATAATTTCTTTCTTAACTGCATATTTTCTTTAAGCTCAGATTAAGGTCTCTGTTCAGCTTCTAGTTCTGTGTGTACTATGTGTATTAGGATTCATGAAGTGTAATTTTTTGGTTAAGAGGATAGAGGGCAGAATATTGTTATTGTGGGAAACCTAGGGTCCTACTGTAAGAAACATTCTAACCTGTGCCTCTGGGTAGTGATTATTTAACTTGTTTACTAGTCAGTTTCCTGAATATGAAGCATTTCCAGCTTTATTTCTATAGTCTATGGTGGGAAGAGAATGAGACAAGGAGTTACAGGATCTGGTTTGTTTCCAACTTTGCTACTAAGTATCTTTGTCATCTTGATGAAGTAGCTTGAAGTATCATCCTCTCTGGCTTGTTCTCTCATACTGAAAATTTGAAAATTTCTGATGTCTCTTTTAGCAGTTAATATTCTGTTATATTGATCTTTTTTTCTTTCTTCATATTTTATCTCAGTGTTTGCAAGGGTATTGTGGCAGACTGTGTACTGAATGCTCTTGATTGTGGCAGCCTGTGTACTGAATCTTCTTGTCAAAATGTGTGAGTTTCCTTTTGTTTTTAAATAACAAAAGCCTTTGTCTTTTTAACCCATCGATTGCCCTACTTTTTATGGCAACAGGAACTTCTTATTTATACTGAAAAATACTTTTATATTAATTCCTCCTTTTGTATAGTAAAATAGACGTGTGAAGTGAAGTAGTAGGTTATGTTGTACAAGAAAGTCTTTGCCCCCACTATTACTTTACCCTTCTCCATCCTACTTTGTGCTCCAGGAAGCTGACCTTTATGGACTACACACTATGCCCCATTTGCTCTGGTATCCAGTAGGGTTTGGCTAATGACAGAGGGTGGAGAATGAGTCTGGGTATATACGTTTTTTGGTGCTCTCTTTGTAGGGTTGGTAATTATGATTGGCCCTTGAACAATGTGAGGTTAGGGACACCAATACCGACCCAACCCTAAACAGTTGAAAATCCACATATAACTATTGAATCCCCCCAAACTTAATTACTAGAAGCCTACTGTTGACCCATGTTAGAAGGCAGAGATACTGAACAGTACTTCTGGACTAAGAAGAAACTTTGAGACCAAAAACAAAGCAGATAGCTCCATAAAGTACATTGATGAAGTTTATTTATAGCTGCATGACATGCTACCAGAAGGGGTACAGGGGAATTCAAAGGACCCAAAGCTAAAAATAGAATCTGACTACTGTGTTGTAATATGTTTCAGAATTTCATTTCTGTTTAAGGCCAAATAATCCATTATATGTACATAACATACTTTGGTTTTCTGTTGATGGACATTTGGGCTCTTGCCACCTTTTGGCTATTGTAAATAGTGCTGCTATGTATTCTTTTAGATATAAGCTTAGGGTTGCAGCTGTTAGATTACATGGTAATTCTACATTTGACTTTTCTATAGTGGCACACTATTTTACATTTGTACCAGATGTGTACAAGGATCCAATTTCTTCATATTTTCTCCAACATTTGTCATTTTCTGCTTTTTGTTTGTTTGCTTTTGTTGTTTTGGTAATATCCATTTCCCTAATGACTAATAATGTTGAGCATCTTTTCATGTGCTTGTTGACCATTGGTATATCTTCCTTGGAGACATATCTGTTGAAATCCTTTGTCTGTTTTTTAATTGGGGTTGTTTAATTAAATGAGTTGTTCATTTTTTTCTTGTTGTAATAGATAGTTTCGAGTCAAAATACAAGGTTTCTTAGAAATAGTGAAGTGATTCCATGGATTTGAAATGGTTTTTAGACTAGAAAAAAAAAGTGTCCATTTCCTTGATTAGATAGCAAGAATAGATAATAGATAAATTTATGATTAGAGTCTTACTTTGCATAAATGTTTGCTTTAAAGGGAATATATTTAGATGTTATGTGTTTATATAACATTTTAGTGAAATTTATGTTGCAAAATAGAGATTACTCTTGGTTTTTTTTTTCATTTTATTTATTTGTTTATTTTCTTTCCAAAATTCAATCTTCAGTTCAGTTCAGTTCAGTCGCTCAGTTGTGTCCGACTCTTTGTGACCCCATGAATCGCAGCACGCCAGGCTTCCCTGTCCATCACCAACTCCCGGAGTTCACTCAGACTCACGTCCATCAAGTCCGTGATGCCATCCAGCCATCTCATCCTCGGTCGTCCCCTTCTCCTCCTGCCCCCAATCCCTCCCAGCATCAGGGTCTTTTCCAATGAGTCAGCTCTCCGCATGAGGTGGCCAAAGTACTGGAGCTTCAGTTTTAGCATCATTCCTTCCAAAGAAATCCCAGGGTTGATCTCCTTCAGAAAGGACTGGTTGGATCTCCTTGCAGTCCAAGGGACTCTCAAGAGTTTTCTCCAGCACCACAGTTCAAAAGTATCAATTCTTCGGCACTCAGCCTTCTTCACAGTCCAACTCTCACATNTTTAGCATCATTCCTTCCAAAGAAATCCCAGGGTTGATCTCCTTCAGAATGGACTGGTTGGATCTCCTTGCAGTCCAAGGGACTCTCAAGAGTCTTCTCCAACACCACAGTTCAAAAGCATCAATTCTTCTGCGCTCAGCCTTCTTCACAGTCCAACTCTCACATCCATACATGACCACAGGAAAAACCATAGCCTTGACTAGACGGACCTTAGTCGGCAAAGTAATGTCTCTGCTTTTGAATATACTATCTAGGTTGGTCATAACTTTTCTTCCAAGGAGTAAGAATCTTTTAATTTCATGGCTGCAGTCACCATCTGCAGTGATTTTGGAGCCCAAAAAAACAAAGTCTGACACTGTTTCCACTGTTTGCCATGAAGTGATGGGACCAGATGCCATGATCTTCGTTTTCTGAATGTTGAGCTTTAATCCAACTTTTTCACTCTCCTCTTTCACTTTCATCAAGAGGCTTTTTAGTTCCTCTTCACTTTCTGCCATAAGAGTGGTGTCATCTGCATATCTGAGGTTATTGATATTTCTCCTGGCAATCATGATTCCAGCTTGTGTTTCTTCCAGTCCAGTGTTTCTCAGATTCAATCTTGCTTTATTTATTTTTTTTACTTTGCAATACTGTGTTGGTTTTGCCATACATTGACATGAATCTGCCACAGGTGTACATGAGTTCCCAACCCTGAGCCCCCTCCCACCACCCTCCCCATATCATCTCTCTGGGTCATCCCAGTGTACCAGCCCCAAGCATCCTGTATCCTGTATTGAACCAAAACTAGTGATTCGTTTCTTACGTGATAGTATACATGTTTCAGTGCCTTTCTCCCAAATCATCCCACCCTCTCCCTTTCCCACAGAGTCCAAAAGTCTGTTCTTGACATCCGTGTCTCTTTTGCTGTCTCACATATGGGGTTATCATTACCATCTTTCTAAATTCTATATATATGTATACTGTATTGGTGTTTTTCTTTCTGGCTTACTTCACTCTGTATAATCAGCTCCAGTTTCATCCACCTCATTAGAACGGATTCAAATGTCTTCTTTTTAATGGCTGAGTAATACTCCATTGTGTATATGTACCACAGCTTTCTTATCCATCCATCTGCTGATGGACATCTAGATTGCTTCTATGTCCTGGCTATTATAAACAGTACTGCAATGAACATTGGGGTATGCATGTCTCTTTCAATTCTGGTTTCCTCGGTGTGTATGCCCAGCAGTGGGATTGCTGGGTCATAAGGCAGTTCTATTTGCAGTTTTTTTAAGGAATCTCCACACTGTTCTCCATAGTGGCTGTACTAGTTTGCATTCCCAACAGTGTAAGAAGGTTCCCTTTTCTCCACACCCTCTCCAGCATTTATTGCTTGTAGGCTTTTGGATTGCAGCCATTCTAACTGGTGTGAAATGGTACCTCACTGTGGTTTTGATTTGCATTTCTCTGATAATGAGTGATGTTGAGCATCTTTTCATGTGTTTGTTAGCCATCTGTATGTCTTCTTTGGAGAAATGTCTATTTCGTTCTTTGGCCCATTTTTTTGATTGGGTCATTTATTTTTCTGGAATTGAGCTGCGTAAGTTGCTTGTATATTTTTGAGATTTGTTGTTTGTCAGTTGCTTAATTTGCTATTTCTCTCATTCCAAAGGCTGTCTTTTCACCTTGCTTATAGTTTCCTTTGTTGTGCAAAAGCTTTTAATTTTAATTAGATCCCATTTTTTAATTTTTGCTTTTATTCTGTTACCTTCCAAACAAACATTTTTTCATCACTCACTGCATGTTAGGTATTGTGCTCAGCATTTTGTAAGCATTTTTTCATATCATTCTCCTTAAAGTTCTTTGCAATAAGTGTTACTATCCCTGTTTTATGGAAGCACAAAGTTGCCAAAGTCAGAAATACAGGTCTTACTGACTTCAAAATTAATGGCCAGTAAGAGGTTGAGTTAGTAAGGTCTGTCTGGTATCTAAAATTAATTAATTAACTAGATAACCCTGAGTTAGACACAACTGGGCCTCAGTTTATTAAAACAAAGCAGAACAAAACAAAATATACAAATTTATATACATGTTTAGTAGAACTTTGTGATGTTCTAATTTTGCTTTAATTAAATTCTTAAGTTTAAAACAACATTTTCAAGTAAATAAGTGAAAGTCCAAAATCACTGCACACGGTGACTGTAGCCAAGAAATGGAAAGATGCTTGCTCCTTGGAAAAAAAGCTATGACAAACCTAGACAGCAGGATATTAAAAAGCGGGATCATCACTTTACTGACAAAGGTATAGTCAAAGCTATGGTTTTTCCAGTAGCTATGTACAGATGTGAGAGTTGGACCACAAAGAAAGCTGAGTACCATAGAATTGATGCTTTCAAACTGTAATGCTGGAGAAGACGCCTGAGAATCCCTTGAACAGCAAGGAGATCAAACCAATCAGTCCTAAAGGTAATCATCCCTGAATTTTCATTGGAGGGACTGATGCTGAAGCTGAAGCTCCAATACTTTGGCCACCTAATTCAAAGAACCAACTCATTGGTTAAGACTCATCATGCTGGGAAAGATTGAGGACAGGAGGAGAAGAGGGTGAGAGAGGATACGATGGTTGGATAGTATCATTGACTCAATGGACATGAGTTTGAGCAAACTCAAGGAGATAGTAAAGGAAGGGAAGCCTGGCGTACTGCAGTCCATAGGGTCGCAAAGAGTGGGACCTGACTGAACAACAGCAATAGTTTTGTTTTAATGAAATCCCAAAGTTTAAAATTACATCCTCAAGTAAATAAGTGAAAGTCTTTAAAAAAAAAAGTGTACCTGGGTAAATAGAAATTGAAGTAAAGGTTAAAAAAAAAAGAAAAGCAGCCTGTGAAATATCTAATATTACTGTCAGCATAACAGGTTTGTTTCTAGAGAGAACATAAATATAGACAGATTGTTATAAAAGAGTATCAATAAAGATGTCTGTTGCTGTGAATACTAAAAAATTCCACTGAAATTGTTATTTATGTAGAAAGAGACTTCCTTTGGCAGAAATATATCTTATTCTTACAGATTGGCCTGTACTGCTTACCAATCCTTTTGCTGTTGAATGAGACTCTGAGAAACATGTCATGGACTCACAGTTGAGTTCTGACATGGAATTATTATGACATTTTAATCATGTACCCTGTTTTCCATTTCTGGAAATTGAATATAATGGAAATGGGAGGGTATTCATTGGAGCATTTTAAAATATAAAATTCTCTGAAAATGCAAGGTGATATTCTTTTAAAATATTGATTCCTTCATCTGTCTTCACATATCATTTCTACATCACAGTAGGATTTAGAGCTTTTAATTTAATAGTGGAAGTGAAAGTGTTAGTTGCTCAGCCTCGTCTGACTGTACAGTTCACAGCAACCCTGTGAACTATAGCCCATCAAGCTCCTCTGTCCATGGAATTCTCCAGGCAAGAATGCTGGAGTGGGTTTCCATTCCCTTCTCCAGAGGACCTTCCCAACCCAGGGATGAAGCCTGGGTCTCCTGGATTGTGGGCGCTTATACTGTTTGAGCCACTGGGAAGCCCATAAAATATTCTTTTTTCTATGGTATGTATTGTTGTTGATCAAAAATTTATGTTTTCCTTATTTAAAAAAAATGTACACTTTGTACATTTGAATCAATCTCAGCTTTTTGTAAAGTTAGATTTATCAACTACCAGTTTTGCTATACATTCCCATGTTACACTTCATGGGCAAAGCAAACAGACTTAACAATGACTGAATTCAATGATTAGCAAATTGTGAATGAGGTTATGGTTGTAGGTTTATATAGGCCATTTAGGTTTGTTCTATTGTATGAGTAGATTAACTCAATCTAATATTAGCTTTTGAATGGTTGAGTATCATTAAGAAAATTTTATATTGTGTATTTCACATATAGCTATGGCATATAGCATATATAAAGAAAAGTACATGAAACAGATATGTACACTTTAAATAATAATTTTAAAAAGTGAATCATGTAGGTAGCATCGCTCAGGCCAAAAGAACATTTCCATCACCCCAGAAGTCCCCGATATGCCTTTCCTTGATCACACAGCCTGTTGTGTGTTGGCTTGTTATGATTTCATTTACTTGTTTATGGCTTAAGTGAAGTTGTTTTGGTCTAAGGGGTATTTGTTTACATTGGGGAGGCTGTGTCAAGATGATAGCATCAAAATTTTTGTGCTGCTGAGTGCTTGTGGATGTGAACATATGGAGGAGTGACTATGTCGTAATGAACACTTAAACTTTAAATATCAAGAACTTGAGAGGACTTCCTGAGAACGTTCAATCTGGGCAAGGCTACTCTTTACTGATCTAAAATAGCTCTCCAAAGACGTGCTGTAGCGAGGCTGCTCTTTGCCAGCAGTGATGAGTGATGAAAACTGTGCAGTCATCCTGTGAAGGAGATTGTCTTGTCCGCCAACACTGGTGCCTTCCTTCCACTAACATCCAGCTCTAGCAACAAGGGATTTCAGTTTGCACTGGCAGCTGTTGGTTGGCTAAGCTGCCTCTTCTGAAAACCAACTCATAAAAAGGTTCCCCTTGACTAAATTTGGACTTTTATTTTTTCATCTCCTCTTTGTCTGGAAAAATAGTGTAATCATTTGAATTAACTATCCAAAGCAGTCTACCATTGATTTGGAATATGTTATTTCTTTATTTACTTATAAAGAGACTATCCTGTAGTTGTTGGCTTGTCACATATTATCATGTAGTTCCTGCAGTGAACCTGGGTTAAATAAGTTATTGGCAAAGACAGTCTCAGTCTCTGAACATAATTTGCTAAAAACAACTTATCTCTTCAGGAGATAAATTATCTTCCAGAATTTTGATGATAATCATGATTATGTGTATCCTTAAACACTTAATTTTGTCTGGTTTTGAACTTTGTATAGATGAAGTCTAACCATTTATATTCTTTTATGATATGCTTTTCCAATTAACATTATATTTATGAGGCTTATCGTGTGTTAGTTGTAAAGCATTTTGAGGGAGATGTAAATTTTCCAAAGTTAATTTAGTAATTCCTTTTAAAAAATGTTTTATTTTGAAGTAAAAGTGTGTAAAAAATTAAGGTACACATAAATTACCATGACATGAATCCCTGTTTATTCTTTTATCTGCATTAGGAATTAGGACATGTTTATTATCCCTTTAACTGTTGATGAACATTTGGGTTGTTGCTAGTTTTGATTGTTATAAACACCATTGCTGTGAACATACTTATTTGTATCTCAGAATATGTTTGAACTTTTCTACAGTAAAATTTCAGGGTTAGGAACTTCCCTGGTGGTCCAGTGATTAAGAATCTGCCTTCCAGTGCAGGGGACATGGGTTCAAGTGCTGGTCAGGGAACTAAAAATCCACATGCTGCAGGGCGACTATGCCTGTGTGCTGCAACTAGAGAAGCTCAAAGTGCTACAATTAAAGAAAGCCCACAGACCGCAACGAAGACTCAGCATAGCAAAAAAAAAAAAATTGCATGGTTAAAGGTGTCCATGTTTTCTATTTATCAAGATAATGTCAAAATTTTCTAAAGTGATTAAGCCAATATACTGTTCCAACATCAAATGTGAAAGTTCCTGTTGCGCCACATCTTCCCAAGTGATGCTAGTGGTACAGAACCTGCCTGCCAATGCAGGAGATGGAGGAGACACAGGTTCAGTCCCTGGGCCAGGAAGATCCCCTGGAGAATTGCATGGCAACCACTCCAGTATTCTTGCCTGGAGAATGCCATGGATAGAGGAACTTGGCAGGCTACAGTCCATGGAGTCAAACAGAGTTGGACATGACTGAAGCGATTTAGCATGCAAAGCTTCATGTTGTTGGACTTATTTTATATCTCACCTCAGAACATAGGTAAAATCCATTAAGTTTAGAGGAGAGGAAAAGAAAAAAGTCTCAATGGCTGGGAGAGGGGCAGGAAACTGTCAGAAGCTGAGATCTTGAGAAGTCTACATCTGAGGAAGAAGAGACAGTGTCACTGAGAAAGCCCTATGCACAAGATCCAGTGGCACAAGGTAACTGCTGAAAATTGTAGTTACCCTGGGACAACGGAAAACCTGTTGCTACCAGGCTGATATGCACCAAGTAAGGAGAACTCAGAGGGAAAATGATGTGTTACATACAAAGGAACAAAGGTAAAAGTTACAACACACTTCTCAGAAACGATGAAAGACAATTTCTTTTTTTCTTTTTTTTTTTGTGTAATAAAGTTTCATTAAAGTATAAAGGAGATAGAGAAAGCTTCTGACATAGGCATCAGAAGGGGGTAGAAAGTTTCATTTACATAGATTAGAGGAACAATATAGGAGTATAATATACTGGTTTATCAAGTAGGTTCTGAGCCCAAAAGGCGGAACCAACTTGAAGACAGAGTTTGGGGTGGATGCATAGTACATTAGCATAGCTTAAGACAAACATTTCCATAAGAAAAAGGCATTGGTTAACTTCAGGTGAAACCAGATGTCATTATGGCAACACAGAATTTTAAGAGAAACCTCCCTTTAAATTTGTATAGAGAAGGAAAAAATATCGCTAGTTTGTTTCCTTCTGCCGCTTAAGAGAGATAAAATGTCTGACACTTGCAGACTGTCTCCTCCATTTGGAGACCCCTGGCCTTCCTGCCTGTTACCCTCTCATTGCCCCCTTTTCTTTTAGGAGAATTATGTTGCCTAGGGAAAAGGGGCATCGTTCTCGTTTCATAACTGCTTCCGAGCTGAGAAGGGGGTTGTCCCTAAATTGGTGAGGCAACATATTCTCCTAATTCTCATATTAAGGATATCTGATCCAGGGGCCCCAAATAGTAGTTGGAGGAAGGTGCGGCAGTAGCAGGAGTTCGAGCAACCATTTGTAGCTTAAAGGCTTTTATGCGGCTAGAAACAAACCCAGTTATACAGTTACAAATACAGGGAGTAAACAGCAAAAACAATCAGAATCAAAATTAAAAGTCACATTATGTCCATAGTTAAAGTACAACGTGTTGCACCAGTCCATTTTAGAGTTGGTAGATGTCATCAGATGAAGGAGAGGCATCGCATGTAATTGCTGTCGAAGGTATTTACACACTTGGAGAAAGTCTTTTCTTTGAAGTGGAGATGTCCACCACGGGAAGCCTTCCACTGATGAAGAGGGGAGTGCTCCACAGAGCCAGCAGTTAGACCGATTGTGGAACGCAGCATAGTAGTGAGCCCAGGACAGGAAGCCATTGTCTTGAGGATCGAACGGCAGACTCAGGATATTTGGAGTCAGCAGAAGTAAGCTCACATAAGTTATCAGGCCCATCTTGTCCTGAAGGATCCCGGACGAGCCCCCAAGATGAAAGGTTTTTGTTGAATTACGACGCCGGGATTTTTGGCCTCCGGAGAAGAATTCAATCCGGGGCCAGAAACGAGGCTTGATCGCTTAGAGCTTTTGTGTAATAAAGTTTTATTAAAGTATAAAGGAGATAGAGAAAGCTTCTGACATAGGCATCAGAAGGGGGTAGAAAGAGTACCCCGAAAGACAATTTCTGTTGTTTTTTCTTCACTCCTGAATTTTCAGGTTTCTCTCCAATATTATATAGTTTTTCTATTTAAAGAACTTTATGTAGTTTTTTTTAGAGCAGGTCTATGGGCATAGAATTCTCCTAGAATATCATATTTTGACTCTGCAGATCTTATTTAAATCCTATAAAGAATACTGGGTTTTTCCTTTAGCGAGCAGTTGGCCTCTTAGGTTCAGGCTGCAAATTCCACCCCACCTTTTATGGGTGGAGCTGCAATGTCACATCAGTTTTTTAGCCTTTGCAGTGCTATCCGTATTTGTCCCTTGTGTGCCCCACACAGAGGCCAGTCTTGAACCTTAGTGTGGTCTACCTTATACCTTAGTTCATAGATCCTTTGCTGTGCTGCTTAAGATAAAATCAACATGTGTACCTTGGAGGTAAGCTCAGGAGATCATACGGAACCTATGGTTTCACTTTATTGAGCTCCCCCTTTCTATGATATCCCTAACGCTTACTTGCTCCCAAGGACCGCTTTTCTTTTAATTCAAGCCTAGAATTTTCCTTTCCCTACCCTGTCACGTAATTCGACTGTATCAGCCTCCTGGGTCTAGTGACCAGAAGATAGAAAAGTAGAAGAGATGCCCCAGAGCTCTGGGGGCACCGTTTCTTTGGTTAGAAAATTTGTTTCCTTTTTTCTGATTTTAGATGACTTACCAACTGCTGGTTCCTTGGCACTACTGTAGGAATGCTTTATTGCTTGGGTGGGAGAAAACAAACAAAGGCAAACACACACACACACACACACACACACACGCAAACCCAGGGAATTTCTCCCACTCTTTCTTACTCATAGAAGTTCCTTTTCCTACTCATCAAACTAGAGATAAATGTCTCTTGGAGACCTTTCTGTCTGCATCCAGTGCACATGTTTGGTGTCAGGCTAAGTTGGAATTCTTGCATGGAGAGACCAGAGGAAACAATTGGGAAACTCATTGCCATTTCAACATTACCTTAGGATCTATTTCCTTTTCCATTCTGCCTGTTAGCATTTACTTTTCAGAGTCCTCAGATAGATACTCCTTCAGGGCTTTTAGTTGCGTTCAGTGAGACAGACAGGAAGGAGTGAGTGTGCCCACTTCATATTAACTGAAGCCAGAACTTCTATAATCAAGTTTTAAACACTTTTTGTTATGAAAAATTTGAAACCTATACAATATTTTGAATGTCTTAATATACAGAACCCCTATGTATCCATTACCCAGCTTCGTTATTTATCAACATTTGGTCATCCTTCATGTGTAACTTTCCACTTCCACCGTCACTTGACTTTTAAATGTAAAACTCAGATGTTTTTCATGTGGTTAATTTCTATAATATTTGTGGTATTTGAAAAGAATGTGTAATAAAAAACTGTTCAGTATTCTGTTATGTGTTCATTACATTAAGTTGCTCATGTTGATAAAAATATTTTATATCCATACTGCTTTTTAAAATATTGCTTCTGATGTGTTTTTCCTTATCCTGCACAATCCTTTTTGTAACGTAATCATGTGTAGTTGTGTTATTCAAGTCTAATATATTGTGTTTCAGGACATTGAAAATAGCTTTTTTTTTTTCAGCTTTAAATTTTTGGTTCAAAATAATTATTTTAAGCTGTTTTGGAAATTAACAGTTAGAAGCGTTAAGACTATATATGATAAATATATTATTCCTGTGATGTATTGTTATCATGCCAGTACATTACATATTTCAGTTCTAGCTTAAAAATCTTAAAGATTTGAGAAATACATTTTTAAATTTGACAATAGCCATCCTAATAGGTGTGAAATACTATATCATTGTGGTGTTGATTTACATTTTCCTAATGGCTAATGATGTTGAGCATCTTTTCATGTACTTATTGGCCATCTGTGTGTCTTCATTGGAAAAATATCTGTTCAAATGAGTTTGCCCTATTTTTGAGTTGGATTATTCTTTTTTTGTTGTTCAGATGTAGGAGTTCTTTATATATTCTGGATATTAATCCTTATTTGCAAATATTTTCTCCCTCTGTGTGGGTTGTGTTTTCATTCTCTTGGTATTCTAATTTCATGCACAAAAGTTTTTATTTTTATGAAATCAATATATTTTTCTTTTGTTACCTGTGCTCTTGATGTTCAATCCAAGAAGCCATTGCCAAACTCAGTATCATAAAGATTTTTTCCCTGTGTTTTCTTCTAAGGGTTTTACGGCTTTAGCTCTTATGCTTAAATCTATGGTGAATTTTAATTTCTGCATATGGTGTAAACTGAGTTCATCTTCATTCTTTGCACGTGGACATGTAGTTTTTCCACACTGTTTGTTGAAAAGAGGTCCTTTCTTTGTTGAATGGTCTTGGCACCCTTGCTGAAAATCAGTTGATCATATATGTGAAGGTTTATTATTCGACTCTTTTATGCCATTGGAATATATGTCTATCTTTATGCCATGTCATACTGGTTTGATAGCTATAGCTTTGTATTAGGTTTTGAAATCAGGAAGTAAGGGTTCACCAACTTTGTTCATCTTGTTTTCCAAGATTGTTTAGGCTATTTGGGGTTCCTTGAGATTACACATGAATTTTTTAAAAAAGTTTACTTTTTTTTTCTTTAAGAGCTCTTATATGTTTAAAGCAAAATCCAGAAGAAGGTACAGGGATTTCCCATATACCCTCTGCCCTTATGCATATTTTTCATGTGACTATTTCCCCCTTCTTGTTGTTCTGCATTGCTTTTGGGGAAAATATTGGGAGATAGAAATGTAGGCAGTCTCTAATGACTTCAGCAACTCCTGTTTGTTATCTTAAAATCGTATATATGCAAACCTTAACCTCACACGTTATACTTTGGTTTGTTGATAAAGATTACATTTTATATTCTGAGAGTTGACAGAAAATTCCAAGTGAATAATCAAATATTGGTTAACAGCACATTATTGGATTACCCTATAATACGAATTTTTTAAACAGAAATATTTTAAGTGAATTTTGTTGTATGTGAGGATTTTGTGACTGCCGGTGTTGCCAAAAATATAGCTAAGTCACCATAAAATTTTTGAGGCTTAGGGCTTGAAATTGAAATGTATCTTAATTTTGGGTAAACCAAAGATGTTTAGAGGAGGTGGAGAGTTAAAAATGGTTCTCCACAGCGCATCTTCTAGACTGCTTCTCTTCCTCTTCACTTCTACAGACCCTGGCCTTTGTTTGTACAAGTCAGTACTTTCTTGGAACTAATTTCTTTTAGAGCAGTGCTTAGCTTTCCTTACTGATAAGTGATTTTTTTTTTCATTTGATAGTTTTCTATAATGGTTCTTCATATATTAAAATTATTTGTTTACCATTATATCTATAGGTACCTAATTTCCAAGACTTGAATCAAAAGTTGGAGACATTCTTTTATGGAAATTTTAAGTATTGGAGGAAGCTTATTCATCGCAATACATTAGCACATACTAGTGGTTTTAGAAAATTTATATTGATTACCATTATTTGTGTAGTTTCCTGGATGGTGTATTTTTGTTTTAAATAGACTTCCATTGTTCTTTTGTGCAGTTGTTCAAGGAAGGGAAATTGCTACTCTTCATTTCTTCTTCCCTCCCTCACCAGATGTGAGTTTCAGATTTTATAATTGCAGTAAAAAAAACTGTGTGTGTGTGTGTGTGTGTGTGTGTGTGCAGTGCAGGTGTGTGTGTGTAGTGCAGGTATGTATGTGTGTTTTGAGAAAGTGAACTTTGAAGGTTCTTAGATGACTGAAGGAATGTTTCAGAGTTTCAGAGAGTTGCATACTATGAGATATTGACTTGTTTTTCTGTAGCATCTTCATTTAGCAAACATATAACAAAAGTTCTGTGTAAAACCTAACATTTCTGTGACATGATTCTTGTGCATAGTTTTTTTTTTTTTTTACTATTAGTGACTTCTATGACTTAAATTAACTTTACATTCCCTATATCATTAAAATAGTTCTTTCTCTGCTATTGAAAAATACTCACTTCTCAGAACAGAATGAGCTGAAGTGTGAGGTTTCCTTATTTATACTGTCAGTAATGTCACTTTGAGGTATGAAAATGCATCTTTTCTAGACATGAATGTTAATCTCGACTGTGTTTTGGCAGTCATCCTGTGTCTTCATTGCGGAACTTTCAATCTGATTCATTTCATCTAAAGGAAATGTATGCAGATGTTTTAAAAAATTATTTGGCATAATTAAAATCTGACATATTACTGCATTTTTAGAAGTGTCATAGTTGTACAGCAAAGATTATATTTCTGGTAGCTTATCCCATTCCTCACATAAAATGACAAAAGCTTCTAAGACAGTGTATTCAGCCAAGATCTTTGTAAAGAATGCTTAGCTTTTTCCCACTCTCAGTAAATCTTCCTTGAATTCTTTCTTGAGCCTTTTCCGCTTTTCCACCTAATGTAATTTTTTCTTTCTTTGAATCTGTTGCTGTGTTGTAGTAACACCTTTTTCCCTGCTTTGCATTATGGTTATTTGGATAGTTGTTTTATGTTCACTACCAAATTATGAGTTGTTTGTGGGCACACTATGTCTTGCTCACCTTTGTGTCTCCTGCAGTGCCTTCAGAGTACCTTGTTCAATAAATAACCAAAGACTTAAATGAAATAATGGCAATTGGACATTTTAGATTATATGAAATTTTCTTAAGCCAATGAGGCTAATGTAGTTTGTTATGTCATTAATAGCCAATCAGGATGACTTTCTCCTTCCTTTGTACTTTTGTAAAGTATAAAATACCTTTACATTTTGTTTTTCTGAAAAAACTCTTAAAGCCAGAAAAGGCTTAGAAAACCACCTGTGTTGTGCCTCTCCCTGTATTATTAGACAGGATAAGGCTTTTACTGGTCACATAGCAGGGTGGTAGTAGAGGTAGAAAGAGACTCTAAATTTTCTGTATGTACTCAAGTGTAATTGAACATTAACACTTGTTATTACTGTTAGTAATAACTTCAGATTCATTAACTGGTGCTTAGGATACTTAGACGGAGAAGGCAGTGGCACCCCACTCCAGTACTCCTGCCTGGAAAATCCCATGGACGGAGGAGCCTGGTAGGCTGCAGTCCATGGGTTCGCCGAGGATCGGACATGACTGAGCGACTTCACTTTCACTTTTCACTTTCATGCATTGGAGAAGGAAATGGTAACCCACTCCAGTGTTCTTGCTTGGAGAATCCCAGGGACGGGGGAGCCTGGTGGGCTGCTGTCTGTGGGGTCACACAGAGTCAGACACGACTGAAGTGACTTAGCAGCAGCAGTAGCAGGATACTTAGAAGCTAAAATATACTTCATATCTTTAGATTTGTAGTCTCTTTGGCAAGTTTGCAGGCATACATTAAATGATTTAATAAACAAGGTACGATAATAGTGGTACAAACTGTTAATTACATAGGAATTCAGAGGAAGGAATCGAGAGTAGTAATGATTATTTACACAACTTTTATAAGTTATGTAAATAAATCCCACTTGGATGAGGTGGGATTTCATTTGGGTCTAAAGAAATGCTGGTCAGAGGAATAGTACAGAAATAGTTTGTCATGTTAAGGCATTTAGAAACAACCAGCCTAGAAACTTGATTCTTCTAACGTTCAGTCCAATAGCCTATTAAGTCAGTATTTTTACAAGTATTTGGCATTATTCAAAATACTGTATTTCTATTTAAATCAACAAACATTTGAATGTGTCTAAGCCCAAAGTATCATATTAGGCTTTATATATTGTATTAGTTGTAGTCCTTTGTTTCTGCTTTCATGAAGACACATAAGCCCAGGTTAGTGAACTTTCAGTTCAGTTCAGTTCAGTCGCTCATTCGTGTCCAACTCTTTGCCACCCCATGAACCGCAGCACTCCAGGCCTCCCTGTCCATCACCAACTCCCGGGGTCCACTCAAACACATGTCCATTGAGTTGGTGATGCCATCCAACCATCTCATCCTCTGTCTTCCCCTTCTCCTGCCCCCAGTCCTTCTCAGCATCAGGGTCTTTTCCAGGGAGTCAGCTCTTTGCATCAGGTGGCCAAAGTATTGGAGTTGCAGCTTCAACGTCAGTCCTTCCAATGAACACTCAGGACTGGTCTCCTTTAGGATGGACTGGTTGGATCTCCTTGCAGTCCATGGGACTCTCAAGAGTCTTCTCTAACACCACAGTTCAAAAGCATATATCTACCTAAAGAAACTAAAGACCTATATATAGAAAACTAAAACACTGGTGAAAGAAATCAAAGAGGACACTAATAGATGGAGAAATATACCATGTTCATGGATTGGAAGAATAAATATAGTGAAAATAAGTATACTACCCAAAGCAATTTATAGATTCAGTTCAATCCCTATCAAGATACCAACGGTATTTTTCACAGAGCTAAACAAATAATTTCACAATTTGTATGGAAATACAAAAAACCTCAAATAGCCAAAGCAATCTTGAGAAAGAAGAATGGAACTGGAGGAATCAACCTGCCTGACTTCAGGCTCTACTACAAAGCCACAGTCATCAAGACAGTATGGTACTGGCACAAATATAGATCAATGGAACAAAATAGAAAGCCCATAGATAAATCCACGCACCTATGGACACCTTATCTTTGACAAAGGAGGCAAGAATATCCAATGGATTAAAGACAATCTCTTTAACAAGTGCCACTTGTAAAAGAATGAAACTAGAACACTTTCTAACACCATACACAAAAATAAACTAAAATGGATTAAAGATCTAAATGTAAGACCAGAAACTATAAAACTCCTAGAGGAGAACATAAGCAAAACACTCTCCAATATACATCACAGCAGGATCCTCTATGACCCACCTCCCAGAATATTAGAAATAAAAGCAAAAATAAACAAATGGAACCTAGTTAAAATTAAAAGCTTCTGCACAACAAAGGAAACTGTAAGCAAGGTGAAAAGACAGCCTTTGGAATGGGAGAAAATAATAGCAAATGAAGCAACTGACAAACAACTAATCTCAAAAATATACAAGCAACTCCTGCAGCTCAATTCCAGAAAAATAAATGACCCAATCAAAAATTGGCCAAAGAATGAAATACACATTTCTCCAAAGAAGACATACGGATGGCTAACAAACACATGAAAAGATGATGAACATCACTCATTATCGGAGAAAGGCAAATCAAAACCACAATGAGGTACCATTTCACACCAGTTAGAATGGCTGCAATCCAAAAGCCTACAAGCAATAAATGCTGGAGAGGGTGTGGAGAAAAGGGAACCCTCTTACACTGTTGGTGGGAATGCAAACTAGTACAGCCACTATGGAGAACAGTGTGGAGATTCCTTAAAAAACTGGAAATAGAACTGCCTTATGACCCAGCAATCCCACTGCTGGGCATACACACCGAGGAAACCAGAATTGAAAGAGACACGTGTACCCCAATGTTTATCGCAGCACTGTTTACAATAGCCAGGACATGGAAGCAACCTAGATGTCCATCAGCAGATGAATGGATAAGAAAGCTGTGGTACATATACACAATGGAGTATTACTCAGCCATTGAAAAGAATACATTTGAATCAGTTCTAATGAGGTGGATGAAACTGGAGCCTGTTATACAGAGTGAAGTAAGCCAGAAAGAAAAATACCAATACAGTATACTAACCCATATATATGGAATTCAGAAAGATGGTAACGATAACCCTGTATGTGAGACAGCAAAAGAGACACAGATGTATATAACAGTCTTTTGGACTCTGTGAGACAGGGAGAGGGTGGGATGATTTGGAAAAATGGCATTGAATCATGTATAATATCATATAAGAAATGAATCACCAGTCCAAGTTTGATGCAGGATACAGGATGCTTGGGGCTGGTGCACTAGGATGACACAGAAGGATGGTACGGGGAGGGAAGAGGGGGGAGGGTTCAGGATGGGGAACACATGTACACCCATGGAGGATTCATGTTGATGTATGGCAAAACCTATACAATATTGTAAGGTAATTAGCCTCCAGTTAAAATAAATAAATATAAATTTAAAAAAAGAGAGAGACAAGGTCTCACTCCTCTACCAAAAATGACACAAAATGTTCTTTGCAGCTATTAGCATAGAACATATCTTCAACTATGCCAGTAGGAAATTCCACTGAAGGCCTGGAATCCTGAGGGAGCTGTGTAAGGTGCAGGCCCATCCAGTTGCTCAAATGATGATTGCAGAGTTAAGATTCCATGGATGATGGCAAGAGTTTCCCCATAACAGCACCAGGGCATTCCACCAGACTTTTCTGAGATATGAATTTGGGTATTTTCAGACATCCCAAATTCATTGATTCATCACTACTCGCTAAGCCTGATTCTTCTGAAAGCTACCAAATACATGTTTCCAATAGATATCTCCTCTCTCAGATCCATCCAGATGTGGCCTCTTTTGTTTGTAATTAGAAACCTTACTGTTCATGGGGTTCTCAAGGCAAGAACTTCCAGACGTTCCAGCTGGATTTAGGAAATACAGAAGAATCAGAGATGAAATTGCCAACATATGCTGGATCATAGAAAAAGCAAGAGAGTTCCAGAAAAACATTTACTTGTGTTTTATGGACTATGCCAAAGCCTTTGACTGTGTGGATCACAACAAACTGTTGAAAATTCTTAAAGAGATGGGAATACCAGACCACCTGACCTGCCTCCTGAGAAATCTGTATGCTGGTCAAGAAGCAACAGTTAGAACCAGACATGGAACAACAGACTGGTTCCAAATCAGGAAAGGAGTATGTCAAGGCTGTATGTACATCATGTGAAATGCCAGGCCAGATGAAGCACAAGCTGGAATCAAGATTGCTGGGAGAAATATCAATAACCTCAGATATGCAGATGACACCTCCCTTATGGCAGAAAGTGAAGAACTAAAGAGCCCTCTTGAGGAAGGTGAAAGAAAGACAAGAGTGGAAAAGCTGGCTTAAAGCTCAATATTCAGAAATCTAAGATCATGGCATCTGGTCCCATCACTTCATGGCAAATAGATGGGGAAACAATAGAAACAGTGACAGACTTTATTTTCTTGGGCTCTAAATCACTGCAGATGGTGATTGCAGCCATGATACTAAACTTGACTTCCTGCTTGCTCCTTAGAAGAAAAGCTATGACCAACCTAGACAGCATATTAAAAAGCAGAGACATTACTTTGCCAACAAAAGTCCATCTAGTCAAAGCTATGTTTTTTCCAATAGTCATGTATGGATATGAGAGTTGGACTAAAAAGGAAGCTGAGTACTGAAGAACTGATGCTTTTGAACTGTATGCAGTGGTGGAGAAGACTCTTGAGAGTCCCTTGGACTGCAAGGAGATCCAACTAGTCCATCCTAAAGAAAATCAGTCCTGAATACTCATTGGAAGTACTGATGCTGAAGCTAAAACTCTAGTACTTTGGCCAACTGATATGAAGAGCTGACTCATTTGAAAAGACCTTGATGTTGGGAAAGATTGAAGGCAAGAGGAGAAGGTAACTGTGGGAAAACATCCAGATGTCTTTTTGAAGCCTTAAGAAAACAACAGGATATACAGTTTAAAGTAACCAGGGTACCTGGGCTGATTAGCTGAGGTCAGTGAGACCACAAGAACAGTGGGAGGACAGGAGGTGTGGACTTAGGAATAACAGGTCAGCGCAAGTTAGAATGCTGCCTATGACCATATTGATTGTTCTTCAATATTCTTGCAAGGATTGCTACCCCTGCTGTGTGATGTCCTTGGTACTAGGAGATAACACAAAGTTACAAAGAAGAACATTAACCCTGGGATGTGACTGGGGGCATAGGAACCATGTGTTATCTATAAAACTAGACACCACCACCATACCAAGAGCTCAATAAAGGCGATGTGGAATTGATCAGTGGGACTCTTGATCCTTGAGGTCTTGAGCCCCCCGGTCACATCTTTCTTGCTATTCTGTCTCTGCATTTTCTTATGTTCTGCTGCACCCATTTCTCACCCCATTTAGCTGACCTGGTTGGATGGAATCACCGACTGGATGGACATGAGTTTGAGCAAGCTCTGGGAATTGGTGATGGACAGGAAAGCCTGGCATGCTGCAGTCCATGTGGTTGCAATGAGTTGGATACGACTGAGTGACTGAACTGGACAGAAAGCCTAATCCTCCTTCCATTACTTTTTTCTCAAGTGAAGCATGAAGAAAACTAACATTAACTGCTCCTTGAACCTATATCACCAAAAAAGGTTCCAGTCATTGCCATCTCCCCATGTCATCCACCACCTCCCTGGGATAACTGCTTTCTATCACTCCCAGACAGTTTCCATATACACTGGGTCTGTTGAGTTGATGCTTTCCCCTTGAAGTCCCTCAGTTTTTATGAAATCCATTCATTAAAGAGCAAAAGTCAACCTTTTTTTCCTAGATCACCTTGAGGTTTTGTAAAAGGGTGACATTTACAAACATACTTGTATCTGGAAATAATTTAAGAACTTCCTGCCAAAGTCCATTGTTCTTTCAAATATTCTATATCTTGGCTATTATGTATTGGGCAAGGGTTCTGCCAGTCAACTGTTCAAGGCAAGACTAACAGGAAGAGGGAGGAACTGAGGGGAGTACATTCATCCAAGGTAAATATGAAATGATTTGACCTGCTTTGAAATAGAACATCAGAAGCCAGTCTTGAGTGATGTGAGCTGCCATACCTGCCCATCAGTAGCAGGGCATGATTTGAAGAATCTGCTGGCTTTTCAGCCTCCAAATCTGCTAAACCTCCTAGAGATTTGTATAGCCACATAACTCTTGGTGGTAAATTTACATTTTTAAAAAACTAATTAAAGAAGGACCCCCACTAAGAATCCTGAGTAAGAGATAGTAGAGAAATTGTTTATACAATGAATTATTTTTATATCCCTTCCTATAAAACAAAGAAACTTATCATGACATGAAATACCCTTACAAATCCTAGTTCATGAAATTATCTATTACTAATAGTCCTTCCTACATAAAATGTCTCCCCCCAAAAATATTATTCATTGTGGTAAAAAATAACTAGCTCTCGGGTTGCAAGAAGTTTTTTTTTTTTTTTTTTAAGAAACTAAATCTCATGGAATGCTGTTCACATTCATCTTCAAGGAAGGTAAATAATAACATTGTTTAGTCTGAAATGAACCATAAAAAAAAAAATTGTGTTCTCTGTGATGTATTGAACCAGTAAGTATTGTTCAATAAGTATCGTTCAGTAACTATGGCACTGCACCAATTATGTAGGAAATAATTTTATTTTTTTCAATACTTACATAGAACTAAAGCTTATTTATTGTTAACTATCTTTGTGAGGCTGTTACTACACTGCCAAAGAGCTAACAGTCACTTTGTTATTTTGCTTTTGAGTTTGCTGACTTCTTCAGCTAGCTGCTGCTGCTGCTACTAAGTTGCTTCAGTTGCGTCCGACTCTGTGTGACCCCATAGATGGGAGCCCACCAGGCTCCCCTGTCCCCGGGATTCTCCAGGCAAGAACACTGGAGTGGGTTGCCATTTTCTTCTCCAATGCATGAAAGTGAAAAGTGAAAGTGAAGTCGCTCAGTCGTGCCCGACTCTTAGCAACCCCATGGACTGCAGCCTACCAGACGCCTCCACCCATGGGATTTTCCAGGCAAGAGTACTGGGTGGGGTGCCATTGCCTTCTCCATCTTCAGCTAGACAAATATTTAAAAGATTTATGTGGTATATGAAACTCATTATAGTTTTGTGTAGAAGGGTGAAATATAAAGAAAGCTCAAGCTCCTCTATATGGTTCATATCTCTAAGCCAAGGCAAAGACTCAGTAGGAATCATTTTACTTGGGCAATGTGCTTAAGCTTAAAAGCGGCATATATAAGCATTATACCTACAGAAAAAATTCCCACGTAAAGAATAACTAATAATGCCATAACATGTTTTATATCTTTATCCATCTATTAAATTCTAGTGCAACTTCTTTAATTTACCCTCCTACGAATTGGTCAGGGTTCATAGTCACAGACAACACAATCTTCTTTATCTGGTTAAAGAAGAAAGGAATTACTAAGTGATATGAATCATTCCTAGAATTGCTGAGTGAGCTGTGAAAACAGACCATGTGGTAACCTCACTAACCATAGCACAGAACTGGGCCTCTCAAGGAGTTTCTATCTTTACCTCCACTTGATGGATTCATGTTTCGATCAGTTGGCTGGTGTTAGACCTTCCCAGTAACAACAGCTCAAGCTCCAAAATTATGCCACCTCCTCTAGTTTTCCACCCCAGCAAACTGGATCTTCAGAGTCTGCCTCTCATGAAACTCAGCTTAATATCAGTTTTTTGTTTTGTTTTATTTAGCTTTTACTTTTGTGTGAATACATCTGTACATTGGAGTACAGGCCCTAAGTCATGTATTATGGGAGTTTTGGAAAATGTTCATTTTGGATTTTCAGCTCTTACATTATGAAAGAACTTCCCTTGTTGCTCAGCTGGTAAAGAATCTGTCTGCAATGTGGGAGACCTGGGTTTGATTCCTGGATTAGGAAGATCCCCTGGAGAAAGGAAAGGCTACTCACTCCAGTATTCTGGCCTAGAGAATTCCATTGAATTACATGTATAGTCCATGGGGTCGCAAAGAGTTGGACATGACTGAGTGACTTTCACTTCACATTATGAAAAGATATAATAGAGGGAGTTGAAATAAGAGTTGAATCAAGCCTAATCTGTAATATGCTTCATAATCACTTTCACATTTCCACTGAAGCCAGAAGAATCTTTAAAATGAAACCCTAATATTTTCCACCCCTCACAAAATCCTTCTGGAAATCTAAAAATATTCAACATGGTAATTCCTCAGCATGACTTACAGACCTTTTATAATCTGACCCCTGTACAGGTCTCTAGTCTCATCTCTTTCCCTCATACATGCATTTTCTCTCAAGAAATCAAGGACGTTGTTTGGTTACAAGCCTCCCAATCTTTGCAGAATCTGTTCCCTCTGCCTGGAACTTCTTTCTCTGTCATTTTCTCTAATTCCTACTAGCCCTTCAAATTAGATTTCATATTATCACTTGTTCCCAAAGATTCCCACCTCATATAATCTTACTCATCTGATTTTCTGTAATACCCTAGGCATATTGACACACCAAAGACTTCCACATTAAACCATAACTAAGGCAAGAATTAAAATCTATTACCTCTATAACCCCAGTACTTACCTCAATGCCTAAGATATAAAAATATTTTAAAACTAAATGGAGAATGAATAAATGAGTGTAGTTAAATGCAATGTGGCACAGGGCTAAGGGAGAGAGTTTCCAAAAGTGCTTAGGAACAGAGTTAGAGGTGACAGTGCTTTCATAAAAACAGATGGAATAAAAGTCAGCAATGTTGTCTAACGGAGAAGGCAATGGCAGCCACTCCAGTACTCTTGCCTGGAAAATCCCATGGATGGAGGAGCCTGAAAGGCTGCAGTCTGTGGAGTCGCTGAGGGTTGGACACAACTGAGAGACTTCACTTTCACTTTTTACTTTCATGCATTGGAGAAAGAAATGGCAACCCACTCCAGTGTTCTTGCCTGGAGAATCCCAGGGACGGGGTAGACTGGTGGGCTGCCGTGTCTATGTGGTCACACAGAGTCGGACACGACTGAAGTGAGTTAGCAGTAGCAATAGCAATGTTGTCTAATCTCTATGATTTACAGAGGAGGAATAAAGGAGCATTAAGTCATTTTCTCAAGATCACATAAATATAATCTGAGCAGAATACACAAGTGTTTCATTTCTAATTTCTTCCTTGAATAACTCTGGACCACTGACACAGTCAAGCAGACATAAGCCAGTCCAGAGTCTAAAGAATTAGGCTTTAAAAGTCATGTAGGGACTTAAATCTTTGAGTCTATTAAGGATGAACTCATGTATTTTCAAGCAAACTATTATCAGGAGACTCTCCAGAGTCCTTTCTCAAAATGAATTTAGAGTTTACAACTAATCTTTGTGACTTTTAAGCAGAAAACTAAATAAAGCTGCTGAAGGACAGGGAGGCCTGGCGTGTTATGATTCATGAGACTGCAAAGAGTCAGACAGGACTGAGTGACTGAACTGAACTGAACTGAACTGAAAGGATATAATGAGATAAAGTATGAAAAAGGAAATACAAGGCATTATCATGATTAAATATGTTTCTCTTATAACACAATAGTTGTCCTATGCTAGAAAGTGAATAAATATCTTTTAAAAAATTGTAGACTTCTAATTCATTTTATGAGGCTCCATATATCTTGGCTTAAGAGGCAAAAATAGAGAGAAAAGCTATCTATCCTGGTAAAGACTGTGGCTCAATATTTCTTTTCCTGATAAATAATTCTGCATGCCTCCAAACAGAATAAAAATAATTTTAAAATATTTTTATTTTTGTACTTGATTTAACTTTAATAAGATGTAACACTTGAAACTGCAGTCTTAGAGAAATTTACACTCTATTTAGTATCATCACCATCTGTTCACTTCAGTATTTTGATTCTTAATGAGAAAACCTATGAAATGTCATCAATAAATGTGAAAACTTAGATGAAATTTAACAATTACTAGAAAAATATAATTTGCGAAAATTGAGTTAAAGGAAATAAAACCTTTGAATAGACAGAGAGCTATTAATGGGCTTCCCAGGTGACTCAGTGGCAAAGAACCTGTTTGCCAATGCAGGAGACGTGAGAAAGGCTGGTTCTATCCCTGGTCAGGAGATCCCCTGGAGGAAGGCATGGCAACCCACTCCAGTATTCTTGCCTGGAGAGCCCATGGACAGAGGAGCCTGGTGGGATACAGTCTATAGGGTAGCAAAGAGTCAGACACAACTGAAATGACTTAGCATGCATGCATGCATAGCTATTAAAGGAATTGAACTAGTAACTCAAAACCTTTCCACAAGGAAACTAGGCCCAGAGGATTTTATCAATGACAGATAATTCTGATCTGATGCAATCTCTTGATTCCCATCAGGTTGGTCTGAACCTTATAACAAAAGCAAGGCAAGAACAACTGAAGAAAGAAAAACCTATAAAACTCATGATATAGGTGTAGAAATCCTGAACAAAACATTAGAAAACCAAATCCAATGAATAGCTTATAAAATATGATAAAGATGGGATTACCTAAGGATTGCAATAGAAGTTTTTGTTTTGTTTTTACTATATTACTTTTATTAGATTTAAAAACAATATAATCATTTTTGACAAAGAACAGGAATAATTTAATTCAATTTTAACAAAATTGTGTGTGTATCCCTTTATCTCTTTAGTTAACTGAAGAAAGTGTAAGCTTTCTGTTTTTTTTTTTTATTCTTTACTTTTTATTTTATTTTATTTTTTACTTTACAATATTGTATTGGTTTTGCCATACATTGACATGAATCCACCACGGGTGTACATGAGTTCCCAATCCTGAACCCCCTCCCACCACCCTCCCCGTATCATCTCTCTGGGTGATCCCAGGGCACTAGCCCCAAGCATCCTATATTCTGTATCAAACCTAGACTGGTGATTCGTTTCTTACATGNTGTCATCCTTGCGCAGGGGCCATGCTAATCTTCTCTGTATCGTTCCAATTTTTAGTATATGTGCTGCCGAAGCGAGCACTTAGTTGTCTTTTAATCTCTGTTTCATTTGTTTCTGTTTTGATCTTTCTTCATTCTACTAACTTTGGGCTTAGGTTGTTCTTTTTTTCTGTTCTTTGAAATATAAAGTTAGAATGTTCTTTAGAGCTGTTTTCTTTTTCTTAATATAGGTGTTTATCGTTACAAACTTCCTGAGATTGCTTTTGCTGCATCCCATACACTTCTGTATACTGTATTTCCTTTTGTGTTTGTCTCAAGATATTTTAAATTTTTTATTTTGATTTATTTTTTAATCATTGGCTGCTCAATATCATTTTGTTTAATCTCCACATATTTTTGAATTTTCCAGTTTTTTGTTTATAATTTTTTGTTTTATACTGTTACAGTTGAAAAGGATGCTTGATATGACTTCAGTCTTATAAAATTCATTAAGACTTGTTTTACAGCCTAACATAGGATCTATCCTGGAGAATATTACACATGCCCTTAAGAAGAATATGTATTCTTATGCTTTTGGCTGGAACCTTCTGTACATATGTGTAAGGTTCCTCTGGTCTAATGTATCATTTACATTCAGTGTTTCCCTTTGACTTTTTGTCTGGATGATGTATTCATTGTTGAAAGTAGGATATTGAGTCTCATACTATTGTTCTGTTGGTGTCTATTTCTCCCTTCAAATCTATCATCATTTCCCTTCCATATTTAGCTCCTCCTATGTTGGCTGTATAAATACTAATAAGTGTTATATCTTTGTGTTGGATTGACTCCTTTATTATTTTATGATGACTTTCCTTTTCTCTTTTTCCAGGCGTTGGCTTCAAGTCTATTTTGTCTAATATAAAGTATACCTCCTCCTATACATTTTTGTTTCTATTTGCATGGAAGTATCTTTTTCCATCCCTTTACATTCAGTCCACGTGTATCCTTAAATCTGAAGTGAATTTGGATGTCTGTTCCCTTCCCCAATTAGGAAAGTTTTCAGTCATTATGTCTTAAAATAATCTTTCTTCCCTTTTCTCCCTCTTTTCTCTTTCTGGGATTCCTATAATGTGAATATTGTTTCACTTAGTGGTGTCTCATAAGTTCCTTAAGCTATGTTCACTCTTTCTCATTCCTTTTTTTCCTTTTGCTCCTCTGATTTCCTGTCTCTTGAGTTTGCTGATCATTTCTTTTACTTCATGTAGTTGTCCATTGACCCCTTCTACTGTATTTTTCAGTTCAGTTATATTCTTTAGCTCTGATTTGTTTGGTAAGTTCTTGTATTTTTTCTTTGTTGAAATTTTTCCTTTGCTTTTGCATTGTTTTCTTTGTCAAACATCTTTACAGCCATTATTTTGACATCTTTATCAGGTAAATCACTTATCTCCATTTCACTAAAGTCTGTTTCTGGGATTTTATATTTGTCCTTTTGTTTGGAACATATACCTCATTTTTTTTTTGCTTTTTTATTTTCTTGTTCTTTTTCATTTTCCTTGTCTCTTTATGTTAGTTTCCATGCATTTGATAAAATAGCCACCTCTTCTAGACAGAGGTGAAATCATGTAGAAGATAAAACTTATCCTTCCACTTGACCTTAGCTCTTGATTATCTCTCAAACTTTTGTGATTGTCTAAACACACTCCTTCATTCTTAGCAGCTCCCAGTAGTTGAGAGTGTGCCAAGATCTGTCCGTGTCCCGCAGGGGAGAATGTCAGCCGGCACCCAGATGCACACTGAGTGAAAGTCAGACTCAACCAGCAGCCTTTACATTATGCGAAGATACCTCTTTCAGGAAAGGACTGATAGAGTGACATTTTTTTCTGCTCACTTTGTATTGAGCCCTCAAAGGACAGCCAGTTGAGAACTGATTTTTGTTCTTACCACACACAAACAGACACATATGCAAACACATGTGAAATACAAGGACATTTTTCAAGGTGATAAATATGTTTATTAACTTGATTATGGTGATGGTATTGGGGTGAATGCCTATATCTGACTTGCTGAGAACATATATACATATATATCTCAAACATGTGTAGCTTTTTTGTAAATCAGTTATACTTCAATAAATCTCAAAATAAGAGATTGAAAAAAAAACACAACTGTTTCTTGTTTGCTGCAGTCCTGTTGAACCCGTGGATACAGACCTCACTGGCTACTAGTTAAGTGATAGAGAGGTGCATTCCATGGGCAGCAGCTGCAAAGCTAGGGCACCATCAGTTCAGTTTTCAGTTCAGTCGCTTAGTCATGTACGACTCTTTGCTACCACATGAATCGCAGCACGCCAGGCCTCCCTGTCCATCACCAACTCCCGGAGTTCACTCAGACTCACGTCCATTGAGACCATGATGCCATCCAGCCATCTCATCCTCGGTCATCCCCTTCTCCTCCTGCCCCTCAATCCCTCTCAACATCAGGGTCTTTTCCAAGGAGTCAACTCTTCCCATGAGGTGGCCAAAGCACTGGAGCTTCAGCTTTAGCATCATTCCTTCCAAAGAAATCCCAAGGTTAATCTCCTTCAGAATGGACTGGTTGGATCTCCTTGCAGTCCAAGGGACTCTCTAGAGTCTTCTCCAACACCACAGTTCAAAAGCATCAATTCTTCGGCTCTCAGCCTTCTTCACAGTCCAACTCTCACATCCATACATGACTACAGGAAAAACCATAGCCTTGACTAGACGGACCTTTGTTGGCAAAGTAATGTCTGTGCTTTTGAATATACTGTCTAGGTTGGTCATAACTTTTCTTCCAAGGAGTAAGTGTCTTCTAATTTCATGGCTGCAATCACCATCTGCAGTGATTTTGGAGCCCCCCAAAATAAAGTCTGACACTGTTTCTACTGTTTCCCCATCTATTTCCCATGAAGTGATGGGGCTGGATGCCATGATCTTCGTTTTCTGAATGTTGAGCTTTAAGCCAACTTTTTCACTCTCCTCTTTCACTTTCATCAAGAGGCTTTTTAGCTTCTCTTTACTTTCTGCCATAAGGGTGGTGTCATCTGCATATCTGAGGTTATTGATATTTCTCCTGGCAATCTTGATTCCAGCTTGGGCTTCTTCCAGTCCAGCGTTTCTCATGATGTACTCTACATAGAAGTTAAATAAGCAGAGTGACAATATACAGCCTTGAAGTACTCCTTTTCCTATTTGGAACGAGTCTGTTGTTCCATGTCCAGTTCTAACTGTTGCTTCCTGACCTGCATACAGATTTCTCAAGAGGCAGGTCAGGTGGTCTGGTATTCCCATCTCTTTCAGAATGTTCCACAGTTTATTGTGATCTACACAGTCAAAGGCTTTGGCATAGTCAATAAAGCAGAAATAGATGTTTTTCTGGAACTGTCTTGCTTTTTCCATGATCCAGCAGATGTTGGCAATTTGATCTCTGGTTCCTCTGCCTTTTCTAAAACCAGCTTGAACATCAGGGAGTTCACAGTTCACATATTGCTGAAGTCTGGCTTGGAGAATTTTGAGCATTACTTTGCTAGCATGTGAGATGAGTGCAATTGTGTGGTAGTTTGAGCATTCTTTGGCATTGCCTTTCTTTCGAATTGGAGTGAAAATTGACCTTTTCCAGTCCTGTGGCCACTGCTGAGGTTTTCAAATTTGCTGGCATATTGAGTGTAGCACTTTCACAGCATCATCTTTCAGGATTTGAAACCATATGGGTCCCTAAATCTTCTTTCAAGGAGAGATACTGGTGACTTGGAATAGGCAGAGGGAGTGTGAAGATGGCAGTAATTGGCCTAGGCTGCCTACCTGTACTCATGCAGCTGGAAAATCCAAGATGATTGTTGTTGTGTTCAATGTTCTGATGTGGGCAAATTGTGATTTATGCAACTGGTGTCTTATACTTGTGTAGCTGCAGATACCTTGGATAGCCTCAGTGTGGTTCCTGGCTTCAGCATGAGTTTGGGGCGGTGGTGCAAATGGAGTGGCTGCTATCATCAGCTAACTCGAAATCTGTGGGACAAAGACTAATGAGATCTGAAAGGATCCATGATGAATTGTGGCCATTGGCTTCATCAGTGGTGAACTCTGCTAAGGTTGTCTGCAGAGCAGATCTCTGTGAAACACCCATCACTCTGCTGCCTATTTGTTAAAAGTAGCCTCTGTGTTTCTTCCTTGTTACTAGCTGGCTCAATATGTCTCTGCTTTACTGGTCTGGGTAGGTTGAAACTGAAATTGGCCTTAGTGTAATGACCCGAGAGGCTATTGAAGCTGGTTGTTCATGTGTCTCTTCTTTTCCTGGTGAGAGGAAATTTTTCTAGCTTGGACGTTCCTTCTTGGTGCTGAATAATGCCAACATAGGATATGGAATGATGTGGACAAGATGAACTTTTCTTTCTTTTCTTGTGCAGTTATTCTGTTTTTTTTGTTTGTTTGTTTGTTTTGTTTATTTCACTGTGTTGCTAAAACTTACTAAATGTATCCTAGTGACATCCCAGAGCTGTTTTTGCCCATGGAGAGCTGTTCACTAGTTGATCTTCATGGGGAGACAGAGAAACTAGGTTCTCCTATGTCACCTTTTTTTACCCCACCAGAACTGTTCCTTCTTTTTAATACATGTGTCTTTGTGTAACAGGTTACTTCTACTATTAACAAGATTACTTTGCTGGAGTATTAATATCAAGGGACATGACAGTATTTCAGCCATGAAGTTTATATACATAAATGTTAGCTTATGCTTTATGTTATATGTAGCTCAGCCATGTTTCTCCTAAAGTTTAGTTAAACATGTTTTTCCTTTTTCTTTGGCATAGTTTTGAATGGATTCGTTCTAAGCAGTGGTTAGAGTATGGACCCTATCTTTGAAATTATGATTGTTAACAGAGAAAAATGATAATAACTATTCATAAAAGTGGTTTTTCAAAGAGATTTATTTAGTCATTTTTGTAATAAATATTAATATTTTACCTATAAATTTAAATAAGTTGCATTTTAGAATTATAATGTGATGTATTTTATGTGTATATGGGGATATATGTTCCTTTATTCTCTCATATTGGTTGATATTTCTCAGAATCTGACCTAGACTTTCCTAAACATGCTTTGATTTAATTAAAAAGTGCAGTTTGTTGTTTTCTTAAGTTTGATCATCAGATTCATTAGTGGGATAGTTATTGTTAATTATACTTGTGCATATATATATATATAACATTTATATATTTTTCATAAATATTAGGTATTAGAATGGCATATAGTATATAGATACAGCTGTCAAATAAATGTTTTCAGGATTGGTCAGGATAGTGTTTGTATTCAATTTTGAGGAAATTCAGGTTGAGTCATAGAAAGGAAAAGTTCAAAGTAATTTTTCTCTCCCTTGTATAATTCGAGTTTGAAAGAGAGGTGGGTGGATATTAATTAGATATTGTTCAACATGTTTCTCTGAATGAGAATTTTGATGTAGTTAATGAAATGACCTTAAAATATATACATTTTACAGACCTATAGAATAGTGACTCTTCTATTATTGAAAGACCAATGTAGATGTTTAAAAATAAGATTTTTGAAATGAAAGTTGATTTTTCATGTATTAAGGACATTTTCTTTAAAATTTTATTGCAAATGCAATAATCATACTATTAGCCAGAACTCTCTATTAATTAATATATCTAAACTTACTTTAGGCTTCCCTGGTGGCTCAGACGGTAAAGCAACTGCCTACAATGTGGGAGACCTGGGTTCGATCCCTGGGTTGGGAAGATCCTCTGGAGAAGGAAATGGCAACCCACTCCAGTACTCTTGCCTGGAAAATCCCATGGATGGAGGAGCCTGGTAGGCTACAATCTATGGGGTCGCAAAGAGTCGGACACGACTGAGCGACTTTTTACTTTACAAATATTTACTGATATCCTACCATGTGTTGGACACTGATAGTTCTTGGTGATAAGAAGATAGGGGACAAAATAAGATATTTGCACTCATGGAGCATACATTGAGGTCTGAGAGTCACCACCATCAAACAAATAAACATATGTTACTAGTAATAAGTATTCTGGAGAAGGCAGTGGCACCCCACTTCAGTACTCTTGCCTGGAAAATGCCATGGACGAGGAGCCTGGTAGGCTGCAGTCCATGGGGTCGCTAAGAGTTGAATGCGACTGAGCAACTTCACTTTCACTTTTCACTTTCATGCATTGGAGAAGGAAATGGCAGCCCACTCCAGTGTTCTTGCCTGGAGAATCTCAGGGATGGGGGAGGCTGGTGGGCTGCCATCTCTCAGATCGCACAGTCAGACACGACTAAAGCAACTTAGCAGCAGTAGCAGCAGCAATAAGTATTCTGAAGAAAAATAAATCAATGTGAAACACACTGTGACTGAGAGTGATGTTGCTTTTTTATATATGATTGTAAGAGAAAACTTGGAAGAAAAGTTATAACCTACCTAGATAGCATATTGAAAAGCAGAGACATTACTTTGCCTGTCTTTCTAGTCAAGGCTAGAGTCATTACTTTGCCTGTCTGTCTAGTCAAGGCTATGGTTTTTCCAGTGGTCATGTATGGATGTGAGAGTTGGACTATAAAGAAAGCTGAGTGCCAAAGAATAGATGCTTTTGAACTGTGGTGTTGGAGAAGACTCTTGAGAGTCCCTTGGACTGCAAGGAGATCCAGCCAGTCCATCCTAAAGGAGATCAGTCCTGGGTGTTCATTGGCAGGACTGATGTTGAAGCTGAAGCTCCAATACTTTGGCCACCTGATGTGAAGAGCTGACTCATTTGAAAAGACCTTGATGCTGGGAAAGATTGAAGGCGAGAGAAGAAGGGGACAACAGAGGATGAGATGGTTGGATGGCATAATCGATTCAATGGACATGAGTTTGAGTAAACTCCGGGAGTTGGTGATGGACAGGGAGGCCTGGCATGCTACAGTCCATGGAGTTGGCAAAGAGTCAGACATGACTGAGCAACTGAACTGAAGAGAAAGCTGTGCTTGTCAAGTGACTCCTGAGAAGATAACTAGAAGGAGTGAATTATATACATATATGAAGGAAGAGCATTCTAAGTGGAGGGATCAATAGTGCCAAGCTCATGAAGCAGGAGTTTGCCTAGCAGAGAGGCCATCCCTTGTGGCTAGATCCAAGAGAGCTGCACTAAAGTGGATGATAGAAGTGACCTCAGAGGAATAGATACGGGATCAGATGTTCTATGGTCTTCTTCGGCCTGCATAAGCACATGTGTTTTACTTTGAGTGAGGTGGTGTGTTTTAAATAGAAGAGCAACATGGAACCTATTGGGGTGTTTTAATCCAGTGGGTAATAAGTCTTAAGTTTATGTTTTAAAGGGATCACCCTGACTGCAATGCAGAAAAGAGACTATTGGAAAGCAAAACTTGGAGCAGGGAGATAAGTTTAAGAGGCAGTTGTAATAGTCCAGATGAAACTCAGTGAGTACTTAGAATAGGTTGTGAGATGTAGTTTGCTTTTGGAAATAATTCAGAGGTAGAACCTATAAGAATTGAAGATGGCTTAGATATGCTGGAGTGCTGTTATTCATGGGGTTGCAAAGAGTTGGACATGACTGAGCAACTGAACTGAACTGAACTAGATATGAACTATGAGAAGGAGGAAAGAATTAAAAATGAATTCAAGATTTTCAGGTCTAATCAATCTGAGCTAATAGTTTTGCCAATTTCTGAGGCAAAAAGGAACACTCTAGCATTTTTCCCAGCAGGAAGGACGAGGACACTGAAGGTATATATAGAAAAGTGGGAGCCTTGAAGTAAAGAAATAGAAATGGAGAGAAATAGATGACTCAGAATGTTTCTCAGTTAGTAACATATCCTTTCTCATGTCAGTACTATGACTCTCTTTCAGGATTTAGTCCATCTAGACTCATCTCTTTATCCATCCATCCATCCGCCCATCTATTCATTCATTAAGTATTCAATTATATAGTTAAAAATTATTAAACTCCTACTGGATTCTCAGTACTAGATTTAGTATGAAGGGGTACAAAGATGAATAAGGCAGTCTGTGTTTATGAATCTCATTAATGAGTATGCAGACAGGGAAATAATTATTATAAAGTGTGTTACTATGGAACATGAACAAAGCATAAGCTTTGCAGAAACAAGTTTTGTAAGGGAGCATGTGTATGGAGAGGAGGAATGCCAGACTTTTCAGAGAAAGTGAAATATGTCAGTTTGAAATTTAAGAGGTTATAGCTCCTTGTTGGAAGTGAGTTAGCATAGTGTCTGCCAGAGGGGACAAAGTTTGTGGTGTGTCTTGGATATTGAGAATAGTCTAGGTAAGTGGTAGAATCACTTGGAGTTGGAGGGGTCAGGGTGTTGTTGTAAAATAGTTTCTGATGTAATAGGTTTGGACTGGAGTCTTTAACATTCTAAGATAGTCCTGTTGTAGGTGGTCCAGGGATCACCCTTTGATCAAAAAAAGACTAAATGGGCAAGTGGATTATACAGTTGAGAAAAAAATGGTAGTATTTTAATTTTCAATTTTTTGTATCCTTAATTTTTTTCAAATGCTTTTAGTAGTACTTTTCAGTTTATGATTCTAGGGGACTTCCCAGGTAATTCAGTGTAAAGACTCCTCCTGCCAATGCAGGAGATAGTGGGTTCAGTTCCTGGATTGGGAACACCTGCTGGAGGAGGAAATGGTAACCCACTCCAGTATTCTTGCCTGGAAAATCCCATGGACAGAGGTGCCTGGTGGACTAATAGCCCTTGGAGTCACGAAGAGTTGACTGAGCGACTAAGCATGCACACATTTACACAGTAGTAAGTAGCAACCTAAATTCTGAAATCTAGGTCTCTTACCTATGTTACTTTGAACAGTTTATTTAACTTTTCTAAGTCTCAGTTTTATCATTTGAAGAATGACATTTTAATAGTACCTACCTCATAGCAGTTTTATAAAGATTATAGGAGGCGATACATGATGGACATTTAGAGCAGTTCAATGTTACATCTTTTAAAAACACTTTTTATGTTAGGAAATTTGAGGGTGTTTTTTCTGTATTGGTGGTGATTTATCTTCTCTTTTTCCTGAACTTACTTATAATCTGAATTATTGGTGAGCCAACTCTCAGTCTTTGCCAGAGAAAAGGCAAAGCTAATTGGTTCATATGGGATTGAAACCTGTGACCTTTGATTTCTTAGCACCCTGCTCTTAAAACTAGCTGAATATGGAATGACTGCCTATTCTCATCTCAGAGTGATTGTTTATCTTTTCCATGCAGAAGTACTGTTTCTTGCCTTGGAGGAATATATTGCAGTAGAGGACAAAGAAGAAACCTAAGCCTTAAAATTATTCTTATTTATCCGTGAATGAGATACACACCATGTGGCTAACAGCATAGGATTGTGAATTTTAACCAGAGGCTTGTTAATTTTTATTTCTTTTCACAGATACTCTGTTCCTTCTTTTCTAGGTGATAGAGAATTATCTTTTTGTACATTGTTTTACCTTATGTTCTCACTTTCTTTTCAAAAAAATTTATTACTAAATATCTACCAAAGAATAAAGGTAGTATCTGTGTACCCACCAGTAACTATCACCAACAGCCTTGATGGTGCCTATATGCTACTCTCTGATCCCATCTAACTTCTTTTCTTGGACTTGTGTGATTAATCCCTGCCTATTGAAACTATGTTTTGTTAAATAATATAAATGTTTATAATCATATATTATTTCTGTAGCTTTTATTTAAATTTTTAGCCATATCGTAGTCTAGGTATATCATGCTTTTCAACTAGATTTTTTCTTTGAATTTTATTTTTGTAACGTAACTCACTGTTCTTGAGTGTAGCAATAATTTTTGTGTGTGTGTGTGACAGTCTGTTGTATGAATAAACTACGATTTATTTATCCACACTTTTTGTCAATGAACATTAAAAATTTTTTTAACTATAGGAATGTTTACACACTGGTGCTATGAACTTTGTAGTATATGTCTCCTGACACACATATGCAAAACTTTCTCTAGGATGTACTGCTAAGGGTGAAGTCACCAATCGTGAAATGTAAATATTCAAGCTTACAAGAAAATGCCAAATTATTTGTCAGAATGGCTGTCTTAAATTACAGATTTCTTGCTTAGATTCTTAAAAAAAAGTAACATATCTCATTGATTTCATTTTGTATTTCTTTGATTTCTAATGAGATTGAGCTTCCTATATTTACATTATGTGAAATACTTGTTTGTGTTCTTTGCCATTTTTCTTTTTAGAATATTTTTCTCTTTTTTGAAATTCTTTATTTTGGATACTAGTCTTTTGTTAGTTATTATAAATATGCTTCTGTATTACATAAAACCAAATCTCTGAGGCTTAACATTTTTTGTTTCTTATTTATATTTAAGAGTTCAGTGTGAGTATTACTTGAATTTTCAGTTTCCAAGCAGTGATTTAGTCTCCTTTTGTCTTTTTGATCCACTAGCTTTTAACTTGTCCCCCAACGTTGTCTGGAAATTAGCTCTACTCCAGCCAGCAAGAAGGGAGAAAGGTTCAAGAGAATCACATTTAGGAAGTTTTTATGTATAAGACTTAGAAGTGGTACATATCATTTCTGTTGGCATGTCTTATATGGCCACATGTTATCTAACTGCAAAAAGGATTTGGAAATATATGCCCTGAAATATTGGGAGATATGTATCCATTTTCAAAAAGAGGAAATAAGCTTGAAGATCAACCAATAATCTCAGCTATCAGTTATAATTGTTGCAAATATCTTGTTTATAACTTTTCACTTCTGTGGTATCTTTTGAATAATGAAGTTATTCATTTTAATATCATTGAATTTCTTAATAGTTTCAACTTTGGTGCTTATTGTATCTTTTTAAATCCTACATTATCTTCAACTCATGACATTTTATATTTTTCTATATTTTCATCTAAAAGTCTTATAGCTTTGACTTTTATGAGTCTTTATCTGGTATTGATTTTTTGCTTCTTGTGAAGAAGATAATGCAATATAATTTGTTAAAAATCTGGATATCCATTTCAGTAACATGCATTATGCTGATAGTCACTCCATTTCTCAGTGATATACAGTGCAGTCTCTGACGTTTATCATTGCATGTATATATGGGTTCATATTTAAGTGGATCAGCAGTTAGAACCATACATGGAAAAACTAACTGGTTCAAATTTAGAAAGGAGTATGACAAGGCTGTATATTGGTACTCTGCTTATTTAACTTATATGCAGAGTATATTATGTGAAATGCCAGGCTGGATGTATCACAAGCTGGAATCAAGATTGCTGGGAGAAAGATCAACAACCTCAGATATGCAGACGATACCACTCTAATGGTAGAAAATGAAGAGGAACTAAAGAGCCTCTTGATGGGGGCAAAAGAGAAGAGTGAAAAAGCTGGCTCGAAACTCTACATTCAAAAAACTAAAATCATAGCATCCAGTCCCATCACTTCCTGGGAAATAGAAGGGGAAGAGTGGAAGCAATGACAGAATTTATTTTCTTGGGCTCTAGAATCTCTGTAGAAGGTGATTGCAGCCATGAAGTTAAATGTTTCTTGCTCCTTGGAAGGAAAGCTATGACAAACCTAGACAGTGTATTAAAAAGCAGAGACATCACTTTGTTGGCAAAGGCCCATATGGTCAGAGCTGTGGAGTTTTCTAGTAGTCATGTATGGATGTGAGAGTTGGACTATAAAGAAAGTTGAGCACCAAAGAATTGATGCTGTCAAATTGTAGTGCTAGAAGACTCTTGAGAGTCCCTTGAAAAGCAAGGAGATCACAGGAATCAGTCCTAAAGGAAATCAGTCCTGAATATTCTTTGGAAGGACTGATGCTGAAGCTGGAGCTCCAAAACTTTGGCAACCTGATGCAAAGAGCCAACTCATTGGAAAAGACCCTCATGCAGGGAAAGATTGAAGGCAAAAGGAGAAGGAGTGTGACAGAAGGTGAGATGTTTAAATAGTATAACCAACTCAATGGACTTGAATTAGAGTGAACTCCAGGAGATAGTGAAGGACAGGGGAGCCGGACGTGCTGCAGTCCTCGGAGTTGTAGAGAGTTGTACATGGCTTAGCAATTGAACAACAAATTTGCATTGGGTGATTTTTTTTTAAATCTCTGAAAGAACATTGTATTTATTATTGTAGCTTTATATACTGATACTGTGCTGGGTCTTTATTACTCTAGTTGTGGTGACAGGGGCTACTGCTCCTTGTAGTGTGATGCCTTCTCATTGTGATGGCATCTCATATTGTGGAGCACAGGCTCTAGGCATGTAGGCTTCGGTAGTTGTGGCACGTAGGCTCAGTAGCTGTGACTCATGGGCTCCAGAGCCCGGGCTCCATAGTTGTGGAGCAGGGGCTCAGTTGATCTGCAACATGTGGGATCTTACTGGACCAGGGATCACACTTGTGTCCCCTGCATTGGCAGGTGGATTCTTAACCACTGGACGACCTAGGAAGTCCCATTAAGGTCTTACATCTCTATTCAGTTCAGTTCAGTTGCTCAGTTGTTTCTGACTTTTTGTGACCCCATGAATTACAGCACGCCAGGCCTCCCTGTCCATCACCAACTCAGAGTTCACTCAAACTCACATCCATTGAGTTGGTGATGCCATCCAGTCATCTCATCCTCTCTCATCCCCTTTTCCTCCTGCCCCCAATCCCTCCTGGCATCAGAGTCTTTTCCAATGAGTCAACTCTTCACATAAAGTGGCCAAAGTATTGGAGTTTCAGCTTTAGCATCATTTCTTCCAAAGAACACCCAAGACTGATCTCCTTTAGGATGGACCGGTTGGATCTCCTTGTAGTCCAAGGGACTCTCAAGAGTCTTCTCCAGCACCACAGTTCAAAAGCAGCTATTCTTTGGCACTCAGCTTTCTTCACAGTCCAACTCTCACATCCATACATGACCACAGGAAAAACCATAGCCTTGACTAGATGGACCTTTGTTGGCAAAGTAATGTCTCTGCTTTTCAATATCCTATCCAGGTTGGTCATAACTTTTCTTCCAAGGAGTAAGCGTCTTAATTTCATGGCTGCAGTCACCATCTGTAGTGATTTTGGAGCCCCAAAATAAAGTCTGACACTGTTTCCACTGTTTCTTCATCTCTTTCCCATGAAGTGATGGGGCCAGATGCCATGATCTTCATTTTCTGAATGTTGAGCTTTAGGCCAACTTTTTCACTGTCCTCTTTCACTTTCATCAAGAGGCTTTTTGTTCCTCTTCACTTTCTGCCATAAGGGTGGTGTCATCTGCATATCTGAGGTTATTGATATTTCTCCTGGCAGTCTTGATTCCAGCTTGTGCTTCTTCCAGCCCATTGTTTCTCATGATGTACTCTGCATATAAATTAAATAAGCAGGGTGACAATATACAGCCTTGACATACTCCTTTTCCTATATTAGATATATAATATTTAAGTATTTTATTAAATTCTAAGTAGCTTACATTTTTGTTGCTGTTTTAGCTACTTGCATTTTTATTAGGTTTTCTATTTCTGTATATAGCAATGCAGTTGATTTTCTTTAACTTATTTCTAGCTACCCTGATAATCTCTTAATAATTCTAAAATTTTTCTAGATCCTCTGAGCTTTCTATGGAGATAGTCTGTAATGATGGCAGTTTGTTTTTTCTTTGAAGTTCCCAATTTGTTATATTGATATTTATTTATATATTTTATATATTTTTATATATTATATATATATTTGGTATATTTGTTTATTTATACATTTTACCATACAAAATTCAATATAAGTAAAGTGGTTTGAGTGGGTGTCCTATCTTGTTTCTAATTTTAAAGGGAATATTTTGCCATGGCAATGAAATTAGCTGTAAGTTTCTTATGGATACCCTTTTATCAGATTAAAGAATCTGATAAACTAATATAAATAGTGATAAATTTTATCAAATATGTTATCTTTTGATACCTGGGATATTTCTAACCTTTTGTATATTGCTTTATTTGTCTTATTAATACTTGTTTTTTGAATCTCTATTTATGGCTGAAATTGATCTATTATATAACTTTTTATACTATCTTTATCTGGTTTTGGTAATAAGATAACCTTCATCAATGAGTTATTGAGTTAAAAAAAAGAATTGGAAAATTGGGCTATTACTGTGACAAAATTATAGAGAATATAGTACAGAAATTCATCCTGATGGAGAATATGAAAGAGGTGAGTGGACGCAGAAGAGAGTTCTGTTCAGTTCAGTTGCACAGTCGTGTCCGACTCTTGCGACCCCATGAATCGCAGTACGCCAGGCTTCCCTGTCCATCACCAATTCCCGGAGTTCACTCAGACTCACGTCCATTGAGTCCATGATGCCATCCAGCCATCTCATCCTCGGTCGTCCCCTTCTCCTCCTGCCCCCAATCCCTCCCAGCATCAGGGTCTTTTCCAATGTGTCAACTCTTCGCATAAGGTGGCCAAAGTACTGGAGCTTCAGTTTTAGCATGAGAGAGAAAATAGAGGGGTCACAATAAACTCTTCAGCTACATTTGGTTTGTTTTGTTTTTCTCCCACATCTACCTGATCATTTTGACTTTACAACCTTCTTACTGCTTCACTTTCTTGGTTTTTAATTTTTTCTTTTTCAAAATAGTTTATCACTAGCATGAGAATGGTCTTCCCTGGTGGCTCAGTCAGTAGAGTATCCACCTGGGTTTGATCCCTGAGTCAGGAAGATACCTTGGAGGAGGGCATGGCAACCCCCACCAGTATTCTTGCCTGAGCAATCTCATGGACAGAGGAGCTTGGGGGGCTACAGACCATGGGGTCACAAAGAGTCAGACACGGTTGAGCGATTGAGCACAACACAAACATTTGAAAACATTTTCATGATTGCCTAATAGTTTAATGTAGGAATGAATGTGCCATTTTTTAACCTAAATATTTCCCTCCTCTGGGCCATTTAACATTTCAATATATTTTTTTCTACTTCCACTGATTTTATACTATGATGACCATTTTGTTTCTGTAGGAAAAATTACATTTTTGTTGTTGTTGCTTCGTACTTTATTGTTATTATGATTACTTTTACAATATTGTATGGGTTTTTCCTTACATTGACATGAATCTGCCATGGGTGTACATGTGTTCCCCATCCTGAAACCCCTCTCCCACCTCCCTCCCCATCCCATCCCTCTGGGTCATCCCAGTGCACCAGCCCTGAGCACCCTGTATCATGCATCGAACTTGGACTGGCAATTCGTTTCACATATGATAATATACATATTTCAATGCCATTCTCCCACATATCCCATCCTCGCCCTCTCCCACAGAGTCCAAAAGTCTGTTCTATACATCTGTGTCTCTTTTGCTGTCTCACATACAGGGTTATCGTTACCATCTTTCTAAATTCCATATATATGCATTAGTATAACTGTATTGGAAAATCCGTATGTCAAAGATAATGAACCTCAGGATTTTGAATATATATCATGCATACTAAGTTACGTTGCAGAAAGGTTATGTCAAATTTTCCTTTCAGTGTATGAGAGTGCCCACTGCTAGTAACCTTGCAAGCTTTATTATAATCTAGAAACAGCTTTGGTGATTCATTCTTTTCTTTTTCATCTCTGGAAACTAGTGAGGTTTTTCAGTTTCAGTCTTTACTTGGTTTTATTGTGAATGTTCTATCAGTTTGTGTATTTATTTTAAAAAATATATATACATAGTATATATATTTATATACATATAATTTATTTATATAATATAACCTCTTTGATATATACTTAGGAAATAAACTCAGTGTAATATTTATCACACATATTTTCACAGTTTATTGTTTGTCTAGTTCATGAACTATTTCTAGACCTTCTAGACTTAGTTCAAAGATAATTACGGAAACCTTTTCCTGAACCTTTTATCTTAAGATTGAGATGTATACCTTTTCTGTCCATTAGCAGGTATTAAACTTCATTGTTTTCCTTGTCTGACTCCTCTCTGAACTGTGAGCTCCTTGAAGGCAAGAAAAGTTGGTGTCTTATGCTCTTATCCTTACTGTCTTTGCCAGTAATTGATATTTTGACTTTGAGAAATGCTTTTTAAATGAACACATGAAAAAGTGTATATCCTGGTTCCATAACCATTTAGCCTGTCCCACAGTGTATTCTTTGACACAGCAATTCCAATAAGTAGGTGGAAAATTAGAGCATCAGTTTTTCAAGGAGTCATCCAGTTATGTTAATAGTTGTCTTTTCTTTAATAGTGCCGAATTGATTTTGTACAGTTTTGCAACAAAGCAAAGGAGAAAAAAATACCAGTATTTGTTAGTTCTATTTCTTGCCAACCAGGGAGTGTAGTGTTTTAGTGACTATTTGGCCACAGCTAAACTGTTTTAATTTCTCACTTGGCAGGGAGGAGATCAGATTGTAGTGATTTAGACTCAGAATGCTATTAAGACTTGTCATATTGTAGCTAGGAAATATTATGCCAGAGTTCATAATTGATTGCTTTTGCTTGCTTTTTATAATTTTTACTCTAGTATTGTTATACTTTCTTTTCATTTTCAACGTAGAGGAATCTAAGTCTTATATTTTCCATAGGTATCTTGCTACTATAGCACCAAAACAATTTTTTAAATTATTTAGGACAAGGTAGCATATATAAAGTACTATTGAGTTATGCTTATCACCATTTTTATTCACATGCAACTAATTTTTAATTTGTATGTGTAAACTCATTTTGAAAAGCTGTTACTTTACAGCATTACTTTAAGTAAAAGCTGTTTTATATTTTATTGCTTGATTTAATTATAATCTACTAGTTTATGTTTTTAATCCATTTGTAGGCACAAATCCTTAGGTAGGCACAGAGTATAAGAGGAATGATCTCTTAACAGTTTAATATTTAATCAGTCTTCAGGAGAAAACAATAATAAAATTGTATTATGACATGATTTTTAGTTTTTATAAATGAACATTTTTATTTGAAATAAAGTCTTTGTCTTTTGTGTGTTAACTATAAACTTTTTTCCTACAGCTATTTGTGTATTTATTAATTGAACTCATTCTAATCATGCAACTTTACTTCCTTGCATAAAAAATAAACTACTTCTAAAAAAGGCTTCCAATAGATATTCTGATATTTTAAGCCTGCTTTAAGTTCCAAGCAGAATGAAACAGCCCAAGATATTAAAATCTAGAAATTTAGCATGTATAATAGAAACCGCATCTCAACTTTAACTACTCTATAGTGGCACTTCTCTTGCCGCTATAATAAAACTTAAGAATGTTTTAGTGATTTTTTTCCTACTATTATTCAAAATTACATTACCCTTACTGAAATGTGAATGGCTTTAGTGGATTAATTAAACTGTAGCTGGTTTGCCATCTGGGTGCAGCTTGTTTAGCTGCCTTTCCATGGAAAGATTTCTCATGGAAGAAAGACTATTTTTTTGTTGTTGTTAGAATACAGCTGCTAGGATTCACTTTCTAAAAAGGAAATAATTTATCTTACATGATATTTGTGATGAAATTAAGTTTGTAAAATAGACTGTGTTTTGGCCTTTCCTTTTAAAGGTTATTAATAGTACAACACAAGCTTTTAATGTTCTTTATAAATTTGTAAAAAATATATTTTGTGTCTTGATAACCTGTACTATTAAAAAAATCCTAGGTTTAGGCTAGATGTGAAAAAACCAGAAGAGAGGGAATTAACTAAATCTGATTTTTATGGCTCAAGTGGTTTCATTAAATTAAAGTGCTCTGTGTTGTTCATTAATGAACTTGTGCCATATGCTTTAACTGTTCTGGTCAATAGCTGATAAAGAAAGGCTTTTGGGTTTGCTTTTCCTTTTTTTATATATAAAGCTGGATGAAAATATCCATGTGATGGGCTTTTATCAAAGGAGTTACTTTGAATTCAGTAACTACTACTGAGGCAATATGGCTCGCAATTTGCGACCCAAAGGTAGTCATACATTATTGGAATACAGCCTACTGCGCTTCACATTACACAGATGTGAAGGCCTGATTATAGCTGCTTCATAATTAACAGTGATCCGATTTGTTTTGTGGCATAAATGGTGCATGTGTAGAACATTAGCCATGGCACTCTCATTCAAATTCAACTCAAGGGCTCAGCGGCAGGCGGGTCACGAGCTTCAGGGAGTAGAAGCACAAGCTCCTCCATATGTTCTTGCTGCATCTTACTATGGCTATGAGTGCAAGATAAGTTCCCCAAAGAACCTAATCGTGTTCTGTAATTACAGCGCGGCTTTCTGCTGGCTAGAAATGAGGGAGAAGCTAAAACACTCCCTCATCAGATAATTTGTAAATTACTTTACATGGCGGATGCCTAACTCAGTTGGTTTTCAACTCTGAAATTATAAATAATTGTAACAGATGTGGCAATATGGCTGGCCTCCAATAAATGAGGCCCTTGATAATTTGGCCAACCCTTTGACAGGCCAATTTAATAAAATGTGAACAAAATCTTCTTGCTAATAATTTATCATCCTTTTTCCCAATAGAATAAATTTAATTACCCTAGCAGTTAACAAGGTCACACCCAGATGCCAAACTCGGCTACAGTTTTGATAATGCAATCAGGAATTGAGAGGTGATGACAGCGTTGTTGTTTTTTTCATTACCTGGCTTCACATAAACACAGGTGGCGTAGCTTTCTTGTCAGTTTTTAATAATTACAGGCTATTATGGAATGCATAGTTAGCAGATTGAAAACCACACTTTAGTGAATTTGTTTGAGTATGATTGAGGTTTTAATGTATAGAGATGATAATGCATAACAAGCATAGTCCCTTGCTTATACCGTTAGGGAACAAATTTTGATTTTTTTTTTTACTGGTGACATAAGTGTTAAATGTTTAGAAAACTTAGAGTATGAATTATAATAGGCTATGAATTACACATTTGATTCCTTGAATCTAGAGATTCATTTTAGGACACCATTAACAGATATACTTTAAATATTCAGAATTCTGTTAGACTATGAGGTTTATAACATGTTTCGGGAAAACCTGATTGTGTTTAATTTTGCTTTTTAAGATTAAAAAAACGAATCTATAGAAAAATCACTTAGTCTTTTTATCCTAATTTTTAGTAAGTCCAGTATTGGTTACTGTTGCTATTAGAATTTGTAGTCAGTGTGTATACCACTCAGTTAATACCCTACACACTCTTCTGTGACATGTAAATATCACTAGTTTTTGTCAGTGCAGTCTGATATTTATATGTCATAGAAGAAATAATTAGCTTTTGGTTGCTCAATTTTATAACAAAGATAATATTATCTAGTGGATGAGACTATAAGCCAATTAACCATCCATTTGCAACCCATTCAGTGTTAAGCTTTACATGGTGTGGGGAAGTAAAGTTGGGAATTAAAGTTTTCCCTTTTATTTTGCTGTTCCCTGATTTGGCTATACTACACAAGTGTTAGATACTGAAGGAAAGTTTAATTTGACTTCTGTAGTATGGAACTTTTCTGTATTTTATTATTAGGTTGGTGCTTTTGAAAGGAAATGGTGAAATTTTAAAGTTTACCTAAATGTAAATAATTTTATTCTCTCTAAATGTAATTTGTGTATATTTGGGTTAAAAGTGAGTGGATGGAAGAAATGAAATTATTTCTACTTTTTAAAGGTGAGTGCTAGCTGACTGTTGATACTGGACATTTATCATTCCATTTCGTAGTCTTTTTAGAAGGGATATGTAAGTTTAAGTAGGTACACCTAATTCCATTTGTGAACTTTTGTGAAAAGACTAATTTGTGATATCACGTTGATTTTAAAGTTTTCTTTTTTTATTATTTTAAACTTTATGATTATTATTGAAGCCATCTGTTTTCAGGTTATGGATGATTCAGCTAATGATGTTTTTTAAATTGGGATATAAATTATTCAGGATATATTTCTGAATTTCTGAAGTCAATTTTAAATAAAATGTCAAGTTTTTGTACAGATTCAGGATTTCATGAGAAGAAAATTATATACACATAGTTTTAAAATACTTTTTTCAAGAGGATTTGAGTTGCCTTTCCGAGAACTGTTGTTCAAGCTGTTGGTTTCTCTGATACACATATACATTCTGATATATATATATATATTCATAGGGGTTATATATTTTATATATACACATATTATACACATGTGTTTATACTTAATTTCCAGTGAGGTATTATTATTATTTTTGCTGAAGTATCATGTCCTTTTCAAATACTTTCGTTTTGCAATAGACTATACTATATGTTGATAGGTTTGGAATTCATAATAAGTTAGACAGTGTTTGTGAAATGCTTACCTAAAGTTAGGCACTCAGTGCTTTTCATTAAATGCTAGTTATCATTATTTTAATAAAGTAGTAAAGCAAATTAGTACATTAAATAAAAATAGGACAAAACAGTTAACTTATAATTTTTCATATCGGTGTGAAATGTAAAAAAAAAAAAATTTCTGTTTATCTCGCAGTATTCACTCAGCCTCCACTTTAATAATGCCATACAATGTTTCTTGAATTTAAAGCATCTTGACTAGGTATTTAATTTATATAATATTTTAATAGTAATTGGTACAAGGCTTCACTTCCCTCTTCTATTCAAAAATTTTCTAGGAGTTTTGGATCAAAATTGCCTCTGTGAATCAATGTGAAAGAGAAGTTATGTATTAATAATGGTTAATTTAAAGAGATTAGTTCCATTTGGAGGCATTTGCATGCATACTCCACTGATCATCTCTTACCAGATTATCTATGGTCTAGCACCATACCATTATCTTCCAAGACTGTAAAAAGTACACATGGATTTTTGATGTTAGAGAAAAAAGTGTATAAAATGCTAATAATTCTTAGCAAGAAAAGTTAAATTTTCAAAGATTCAAGATTCTATGTATTAAGGGCAATAGATACAATGAATTTCCACAGACAAATGATTGATTATCTTGATCTTTCTAAACCTCTAAAACAGCACTTAAAAAGGGTAAGAATAAGTAACGATATATGAGGATATATCCTCATATATATTATACCTGTAATAATTGTATGTAATTATTGAATTTAAAAAGCAGGTTACATGAGTATAGTATGGAGGACAAGAGAGTAACTTTACAGTGGAATAACTTGACAAACACTAATTTGGTAGTGTAATCAGGTTATGTCATTAGTCAAATCGTGTGGAAAGGGCGTACCCTTGATTCTGTCCCCAAATTCATAACCCCAGTTGAATCATGATAAAAACATAGACAAACTCCAATATAGGGCCATCCTATGATAAACTTGAATAGTACTCTGTGAAACTGCCAATGTCAGCAAAAATAAAAGTCTGAAAATCTATCCCAGCCAAGAGTTGCTGACATGACAGGTGAAATATATGTGCTATCCTTGAACAGAAGAGGATATTAGGTGAAAAATATGGAAATTTGAATAATGACTTAGTCAAAATAATATATGAAATTTGTTCATTGATTTTAATAAATATATCATATTCATTTTAGTTGTTAATAATAGAAGAAACTAGGTGGGTGGGAGCGGGATGCACTTTATTATCTGCTCAGTTTTTCTGTAAATATAAAGCTGTTCTAAAAGATAAAATTAGTAATAAAAAGGCAATTTAAAGTGTATATTGAAACAGTTTTCCTTTTCTCTTTAAAGTATGGGAAATATATTCCAAATTTATCATTAGTGAATTCTGAGAGATGATATTATAAAGAGACTTTCATTTATATTTCCCCTATCTGTCCTGAAATTTTTACACTGAATTTTTTATTCATTTTATTTGCAGAAAAATACATTTTTAAAACTATTTAGTGAAATGTTCCATGTGTTAAAAATTAAGAAAATTCATATATGTATGATGAAAATTCACCTCCATTTAGAAATAATGCTATAAATTTCAGGGTTTGGTGAAATCTGTTTCTGTACAGTATTCTATATTCTTTTATAATGTGTGCTTTCCTCACTCAGCATTTATCATGTATCTTTATCAACCTTCAGCATGATTAGAACAAAGTTAAAAGCTTGGTACAATTTTGTGTGCTTTGATTCATATTCAAAATTTCCGCAGGAAATGATTACCTGTTTATAGTCCCACCACCATGCTTTCAAGCTACAACAGTCACAAACTGAGTCTGGCCCACCTTTTAAAATTTGATTTCTCTTAGAAATTTGAGTTCTTCCAGGAGAAGACAATGGCACCCCACTCCAGTACTCTTACCTGGAAAATCCCATGGACAGAGGAGCCTGGTGGGCTGCAGTCCATGGGTTCGCTGCTAGTCGGACATGACTGAGCGACTTCACTTTCACTTTTCAGTTTGATGCATTGGAGAAGGAAATGGCAACCCACTAGTGTTCTTGCCTGGAGAATCCCAGGGATGGAGGAGCCTGGTGGGCTGCCATCTATGGGGTCACACAGAGTCAGACATGACTGAAGTGACTTAGCAGCAGCAGCAGCAGTTTTTGAAAAGTCAGTTACTACCACAAATACCCTCCTTATTCCCTCAGAAATGAAAGTGATTGTGACTTGATATTTCATTTTACTTATTATTTTAAAAGTGGTCATATTATGATAAAAGTGAAATACTTCTTGTGCATGTATCCCTAGCAAAAGGGATAAAGGACAAGAGAGAGAGAAAAGACTACACTTGTAAAAAACTGGGAACATGCATAAGTTTCCTTGTCAAAGTAAAGTATATATCTGTATGTTCAACATGAATACAAAGTGTCCCTGTTGAAGGAATTCTGAAGCTGTAATTTAAAAACAAACTCATTTTACTTTTTTATTTACATTATTACTCCAATGTGATCTTGAGTTAAGTACTGCTTGAATAGTATTTTTTAATTTTGAAGTTCTGTTACTGTTTTCTGAGGAATTTTAAAGGAATGCTGCCTAAATAAGAAATCTTTTATTATTATAGTAGCAATGTCCACTGTTGGACTTTTTCAATATCTTGATAAATATTGTAATTATTTCTGATTGCAACTTCTTGACCAAGCATTCATGTCTTTTTTACATTGTTATCTGTTGTATTATAACCCACTAATGACTTAGAAATCTCATTTGTTAAAGAGTACAGGATTGATTATTGGATATAACAATAACTAAAGTACTGTTTTTCTTGTTTTTTTCTAAATTTTTGTTTGACTTTGAAAAATGTATTTTAAATGTCTTTGGGTAAATAATGGAATGTTAATATATTCTTTATAGTTTTATTTAATAAAGCCAGAACTCCTGTTCTGAGGTTTAGGTAGCCTTTGTAAATTGTTCAGATTGGCAGGCCAATCAAAGGAAATATTTATAAGCATCACAAATTTGTTTAGAAAAGAGGAAAGAATAAATAAAAGATGTACAATGGTTTAAAGGAAGAGAAAGAATAAGTCAAAAGTCTTTTAGAATTTGGGGAAAAGGTGCTTAAGCTATTTTAATTTGATGTTCAATGCAAGCTAATAGAGTATAAATTAATGTTATAAGTGTGGTAACATAAAACATAAACAACATTCTGAGAAAAATATATAGTGTTGTGACAGAATAAAGATTAGGAAACATATCAGGTGACTTATGTCACTTTTGTAAGAGGAAAGTACAGTTCCATTCCGTTCCGTTCAGTCGCTCAGTCGTGTCCGACTCTTTGCGACCCCATGAATCGCAGCACGCCAGGCCTCCCTGTATGTTATGATATAACATAATGTAATAGTATAGTATAATATGCTATATTATATCTAGTATACTATATATATATAGATACTATATATATCTATACTATATATATAATAGATTATAATAGTATACTGAGATGATCCTTCTTTTTATAAAAAATATAGGTTAGAATTAGGAAAAATATGCCTATTCCCCCCCAAAAGAAAAAAGCACTTAGAAAAAAATAATATTTCTCATTGTTAGTTTGGAAAAGTTAAGCATATATATTTTCCTTAAAATCCTTAGAAATATCATTTAGGAAGGATGGGGCTATCCGTATGTTAAATGAAACCTTTTTCAGGGCTATTGGATCCATATTGATAATATTAAAATCATAAGTACTGACTTTTCTTTCCTGGAAATCAACAAATACTTTTTTTCACTATGATCTAGTGTTGTTTTGCGTGTGTGTGTGAGCAAATGGTTAATTTAATATATATCTATACTATATATATAATAGATTATAATAGTATACTGAGATGATCCTTCTTTTTATAAAAAATATAGGTTAGAATTAGGAAAAATATGCCTATTCCCCCCCAAAAGAAAAAAGCACTTAGAAAAAAATAATATTTCTCATTGTTAGTTTGGAAAAGTTAAGCATATATATTTTCCTTAAAATCCTTAGAAATATCATTTAGGAAGGATGGGGCTATCCGTATGTTAAATGAAACCTTTTTCAGGGCTATTGGATCCATATTGATAATATTAAAATCATAAGTACTGACTTTTCTTTCCTGGAAATCAACAAATACTTTTTTTCACTATGATCTAGTGTTGTTTTGCGTGTGTGTGTGAGCAAATGGTTAATTTGAAATAATGTGTGTGCATGGATTTTAATGGTCTCAAATATATTTGGTTAAGATGGTGGTACAGTTTTGTGAAATGTTAGTTTTCATGAACAGGTTTCCTACAAGCTTAATTTTCCTGTGATTTCTGTTGCTAAAATGTGATGCTTACCATTAACAGTTTATCTGACATGGGAATGAGTTTCAAAGGAGAATAATGTAAACTCTGTTGACTTTAAAAAATCTCAGTTGAGTTGTTGTTAATAAACTGTAATGCATTAAAAGCTAGTTAGGCCTATAGTGCTGTTGGTTCACTTTTCTGAGGCTTATATTCAGTGGTATTGCATTGAGTATTTACTGAGGAAATACTTATATGTATAATCATTAATTTGAAATAATTTTATAGATAAGTTGTATATATCATGCATCCATGCTTTAAATTTTTTCTTCTAAAAATCTGCATGACAAACATATTTTAAAAAATTTATATACAGACTCTTGGTTATTTTATTGAAAAATGCCATTCTATAAGGATGATAGAAGCTTAGCCAATGCAGGTTTATAGTTTATTTTTGAAATGAAATATTTTTCTTGAAATATTTATGATTTATATAATATAAAAACATGTAAATATTTGCATGGATATGTACCTAATGTAAGATACAAACATACTTTTTTAAAACAGGTTTCTCAACAGCCATCTTTATCAAGCTTAGAAACCTTAATGGTCTCACAGAAGTCTGAAATTGAGTATTTACAGGAGAAACTGAAAATAGCAAATGAAAAACTGTCAGAGAACAGATCTACCAACAAGGGTTCCTCAGAGAAGAGCATCTTGACAAGTACTGAAGGGAAACGTAAGGTAGGGACATTCGTCATTTTGTGAATTTGTTAGGATGAGGCTAGCAAGGCAAGTGATGAAGTTAAAAATTGAACAGCATCATTTACTTCTCTGTTTATATTGCTGAAAGCTTTTAAAAAATATCATGTATCAGATGTTTTATAAAATAATGATCGGGACTGGCGAGTTTTCCCTTTTTGAAGATTGAGTAATATCTTCCTAATTTAATTAACTAAATTTATTAGTAGTGATATGCCTCTTTTGCAGTAAATTAACATTCTTACATTAAAAAGTTTTGCTAAATATGCCTCATCTATCTAATCTATAGATAAATTAATCTAAGTAGAAATTTTAATGTGGTATTAGCCCTTAACTCAATTTTCCAATTTTCAGAAGAAAAATATGTCTTAATGTTTCTATTTCATTTGGGTGATATTTAAAATACTACCCATGTGGAATATAAATTATAAATTGAAATGTAATATTAATATGTGCAGTTACATATTTTCAGAGTTAAAGGTATTACTGTGGAGAATAAGTAAATTTTTTGTACCATGATTCTTATTTATTAATATCTCAGCTTTTCATAGTATTTATTGCATGTTCTTGTTATGCTGCAAAAGATTCTATGAACATTGACTAATATAAAAAGTCAAGAATATCAGATTGTAAATATATTATTTCTATATAAATTGAAATAAACTTTTCCTAAAAATGAGTTTAAGAGGTATATTTCTCACACTTTTTACTTCATCAATAGAAAATATTTTTAAAGCAGAAAATCATGTTTTCAAGATAATTCTTTTTCATTCTTTTGAATTTTCCTATGAGTAAGACAAACTGTCCTAGTAAAAGAAATATTTAAAATGAGATTCATGTTTATGTGGCATCCTTATTTACTACCTCTAATATTATTAGTAATTTTCAGAAGTATGAGCTTTATTATATATATTATCTATGTATGTATATATTTAAACATAACTGCATATGTTTCTTGCAATTTTGGAATAGTTTCACACATTGAGCTTAATTTAAATGAAGAAAAAATCCTAAAATTCAGATACATTATGTAATCTAATTTGATTTTGTGATATAAGGCTGAACTTTAAAAATGTACTGCTTTGATGTTTCATTGCTTTTTTAAAAATATCAAGAAAATTAGAGTTATATTTTGAACAGAATTTTCTTTCTTTTTCATAAGGACATGCAGTAAGTATGAGCAATATGTTGCCCAGCTTAATAGTTGCTTTCACATATTCCTTCTCCAGATTGGTATATGAAGCTGTACATAATATAAACACACATTCTCGTCTCTAGTTAGCTACATTATAGTTAATGACCATATGGTCATTATGGTGTAAGATCTACTGTCTGTTGTATTTATATTCCTCAAGCATATTGTTCCTTCGACTTCACAGTGTGTTAAACTATTTCAAAGGGAAAGAAACCCTTTCCCTCTTGTTTCAGGTTGTCCTATCAAGTGTAACCTTGGACCCTCGAAGAGCAATTAGACCAGCCTCCATCCCCTCCTTTGTAATGAGGCTTCTTGCATTTCTGAGTCCATAACCCTTTAGTCTTCCCTAATGGGACATCATTATTCTGAAAGAAACAATGTAAATGTAAATGAATATTCTCATTAACGAGTCACAGAGAAACCTTTAGCAGTAGCACTGTGGTAATTCCGCTTGTTATTTCTCTGGTATTCCATGCAGGATTTTTTTTTTTATAATTCATTATTAGTATTCAAAATTACTTGTTCTTTAATTTTGCATGTCTTTCATAATCCAGTGTCCAACTAGCTCAACCATGTCCTTGTTTTATTCTCGAGGAACCACCTGTGAAACGTTCAAGGTCTTTGTCCCCAAAGAGCTCTTTCGCAGACTCAGAGGAACTGAAGAAGCTGAGAAAAGCTGAAAGAAAGATTGAAAACTTAGAGAAGGCACTACAACTAAAGGTGAACATTAAATGATTTCTTTAGTAGTAACCTTGCATAGGTAAGAATATACCAAAGTAAACGTTCTTTTCACACATTATTGGTTATCATTTAATTTTCCTGAATTTAATTACATGTATAAAAACATATTATCAGTGTGTCTAGTTCTTAGTATTTCTGAGGATCATAAAGTAATAAAAATTTTACTAGCTGAAAACTAAATATATATTCACTATTTTAAAATTACAGGGGATATTTTGACTCAATGTTGGGAATAAATTTCTTATAGTTTCTCAGAGACAAAAAAAAAAAATAGAACTATAGCAAATGGAATAGAATTTCCTGTAAGAAATGTGAGTTAGCAACTATGGTGACCTAGCCCAGACTACTTAAAATTGTTCTTTATAGAAAAATTACATAGTCAAAGTGACAAATAAATGTTATTTTTTCCATTTCAACTGTATTTGTCTCAAAATATAAAATGTTTGAGTTCATGTTCTACCAGTCTTTAAAAATCATAAATCTTTATTGCTCTATCTATAAGAGTTTGTACTTTCCAACTCATAATTTGTGAATTATTTTTCTCAGAAGAAGGTGGTTGTGTGTAGGGAAGTGCTTCTATGTGGCTATACTGAGGGCTTTAATTTTTCTATGAATTTAATATGGCTAAAGTTGTCATTCTTCATTCACAACTACTGGAAAACCAACACTATTTGAGATTTAGCCATTTAACTGAATCTCAAATAGTTTTATGATATTCTATGGAAAGGCCAATTTATACATGATGAGAATCCATATATTTAAAGCTTAGATTCTTTGTCATATAAATGATTCTTAGGAAAATGTTTTCACTTACATTATTTGTGCAATAGAGCAAAAATAATTTAGAGGAATAGTTAATCATAAGCCACAACTAACAGTTTTTTTCTGCTTTTCCAAAAGAATTGTTTTATATTTATTTACAGTTAAACTATTAGTTCGAAAACAAAGGAAAATTATCATTTATTGTTACTCTCCAAGATAAAATTGTTGCAGGAAGGGGACCCCTTCCAGGGCCTGAGAGTGGGCTCTTGTCTTATAGTGAGCAATGAATAGTCTGAAGAGTCACATGAGCTTGACAAAGAGACTTTACTGGGCAGAGGCACCTGGATGGAGAGCAGTAGGGTAAGGGAACCCAGAAGAGCTGTTCTGCCAAGTGGCTCAAAGGCTCTGGTTTTACGGCGATGGGATTAGCTTCCTGGTTGTCTTTGGCCAGCCATTCTGACTCAGAGTCCTTCCTGGTGGTATACACATTGCTCAGCCAAGATGGTACCAGTAAGAAGGATTCTGGGAGGTGGTCGGACATGTGTTATTTCCTTTTGACCTTTCCTGAACTCCTCTGGTTAGTGGTGGCTTGTTAGTTCCACGTTCCTCACCAGGACCTCCTGTCATAAAATAACTCAGGGAGATAGTTACTGTGATGCAAGGGTGGGCAGTTTCAGTCATTATGCTTCCCCTAACAAAATGATCAGATGACATCAACTTGCTAGCATTTAGCCTACTTGAAATTTATACCCCTGCAGTTATTTGCTCATTTGTTTACTCATTTGTAATGTATTGGCTTATGCAATTAGCTAAGCATTGTGCAGTCACTTTTATAACAGGTGAAAAATAATAATGCTGAGTGAGTAGTTAGAATCTAGTGTATTAGTGTAAATGTGTAGGTATATACACATGTGTATATATATATATGTATATAGATAGAAGGATTGACTGATTTATTCTAACAAGAATTGGCTTATATGATCACTTGATTATGGAGTCAGAGATCCAAGATCTGTAAATGTTAAGCTGGAAATCCAGGAGAGATAATAGTACAGTTCCAGTCTGAGTCCAAAGGCCTGAGAACCAGGAGAGCTGATATGTAAGTTCCAGTCCCATTCTGAGTCTGAAAGCAGACCAGTATCCCAGGTCAGACAGTCAAGCAGAAAGAACGAATCCTTTCGTCGTCATTCTTTTATTCTGTTCAAGCCTTCAGTTGGTTGGATGAAACCCATCAGTTTGGGGAGGGCAATCTGCTGTAATTAGTCTGTTGATTCAAAAGTTAATTTCATACAAAAACACCCTCACAGATACACCCAGAAATAGTCGTTAACTAAATACCTGGGCAATCAAGATAACATAAAAATATAGCCATCACATATCCCATTTAATAGTAGAGGACCTCCACTTTGCACCCAAAAGTCTGAGTCTTCTTGTTTTTGCCGGGAATGAGTAGGGCAGTTTCAGATATTTTTAGATCTATTTTCTTCCACTTCTTGAATTTCTTGTTTCACAGAGTCTCAGAAGCATACTAATTTATCTCCTCATTCTTTTTTTCTAACAACAGCTCTTTGGGATGAGGCCTCAAGTTTATTTTTACAGTAAATTATTTTCATATAATTTCTTATTCATTTATATTTTTCTGTATCTTCTTTTAAATAATTGATAATCTTGAATTTGAAATGTTTGTTTTTTTTCTCAAATTTGCAAAATAAGCAAAAAAATATGAACAAATTTTGTTTCTTTGTATTTTGTCATTTAGAGGAAAGAATTTTTCATTTTAATAGAACAAAATAATTAATGAAAAAGGTACTCTAAGGGCATTTAGCAAAATGTCCACCAGGCTCCTCTGTCCATGGAATTCTCCAGGCAAGAATATTGGAGTGAGTTGCCATTCCCTTCTCCAGGGGATCTTCCTAACCCAGTGGTCGAACCTGGGTCTCCCACATTGCAGGCGGATTCTTTACCACCTGAGCCACCAGGGAAGATCTTGGGTAAATAAGATATGTATAGTACAGCAACTCTAAGACATGTAGTTGGGAACAGGGCACTTTTTAATTTACAACCTGACTTTAGGGAGTATAACTCATATTTAATGAAGACAGAAGACCTGTTTCTATTTTCCAGTATTAGGCAATATTACTCATATACATGTGAGTATAAGATAGGAACTGGTGATGTGTTTGTGTTTGTTTCCTTAGGGCTCCTATGACAAGCTACATTTAATATAAACTGACTAGCTTAAAAGAACAGAAATGTATTGTGTCAAAGTTCTGGATGCTCAGTTCAGTTCAGTTCAGTCGCTCAGTCATGTCCTAGAAAAGTCCAAAATCAAGCTGTCAACAGGGTTATTAGTTCCTACTGAAGTATGGCAAATCCCATGGACGGAGGAGCCTGGTGGGCTGCAGTCCATGGGGTTGCTAAGAGTCGAACACGACTGAGTGACTTGACTCACTTTTCACTGTCATGCGTTGGAGAAGGAAATGGCAACCCACTCCAGTGTTCTTCCTGGAGAATCCCAGGGATGGGGGAGCCTGGCGGGCTGCCATTTATGGAGTCGTGCAGAGTTGGACACGACTGAAGTGACTTATCAGCAGCAGAAGTCTGTGTGGGAAGAATCTATTCCATTCCTTTTCCTGATAGAGGGCCTTCTCCTTATGTCTTCACATCACTTTCCCTGTATTAATGTCTCTCTCTCTGTCTAAATTTCTCCTTTTTATGAAGAAGACCAGTCGTATTGGATTAGGACCCACCCTATCTCATTTTGGAGCTTCCCTAGTGGTTCAGACTGTAAAGAGTTCACCTGCAATGCAGGAGACATGGATTCAATCCTTGAGGCGGGAAGATTCCCTGGAGAAGGAAATGGCAACCCACTCCAATATTCTTACTTGGGAAATCCCATATTCATAGGAGCTGGACAGGCTACAGTCCACGGAGTTGCAAAGAGTCGGACACGATTGAACAACTAACACTTTCACTTTCTCATTTTAACTTGCTTACCTCTATAAAGATTTTATCTCCACACAAAATCACAAAATCACAGTAACCTTCTGAGGTAGTAGGGGTTAGCACTCCAACATAACTTCTTGGAGTGATTTATTTCAACCCATAACAGTGTCTTGCAGTTTTTAAAATACTTTAGGACATGGAGCTCCTTTTGAAGAACATTCCTCACTAATACACATTGAATATTTGAATACCCTTTCCATGCTGGTATTCTTTTGAATCTTCAGAAGCTAATGGGAACATGACAGACAAAATGTTCTTTGCTTAATTATATAAGCAGTGGATTTATATCTGTTTTTGTGATCCTGATGGCATCACCGACTCGATGGACATGAGTTTGAGTGAACTCTGGGAGTTGGTGATGAACAGGGAGGCCTGGCGTGCTGCGATTCAAGGGGTCGCAAAGAGTCGGACACAGCTGAGTGACTGAACTGAACTGAACATATCAATGTGCATTGTGAATCTATAGGAAGGTAAGGATATAGTGTTTCCCAGATTTACTTTATACCTATTAATATTTCCTCAAGGACTGTTGTTCCATAGAAGTTACTCTTGGAAACACTAAAGATAAAAGACATGCTCCTTGGCACAGTAGGTAGCTTTAGGGTCCCAAGTTGATCACTGTGGTGGATGGAAGGGAGAAAGGGAAGGTCAACGAAGTTTCAGGAGCCTGTGTTACATATATATATAAACTCTGATACATTGATATGCTATTTGTGCATATTATATTAATACTGAATATTATATAGCTATTAACACACTGTCTTACTAAGCTGTCTTTTGTGGCTAGTTGTATCTGTTTTCAAGAGGGGCAACCAATGTTGTAATTGTAGAGATAATAGTAATAGAGATATAAACTATTATTATAAAACTACTCTCCATTTTCAAATCCTGACTTCATGGGTATAGTGAATTATAAAATATAATTTGGAAAACAAAGCATCAGAGTTTTATGAATTCTTACTGTCCTTAAATTACTAGTGCCATGAATGTCTGCTTTACTGACTTTCATGCATTTGGCAATTATAATCTTTTAGGACTTTTCTATGCCATTTAATAACATCAGTATGTCCGCCAATATGCTACTGGAGATCAGTGGAGAAATACCTCCAGAAAGATGTGGATGTGACTGGTGATAGAAGCAAGGTCCAATGCTGTAAGAACAATATTGCACAGGAACCTGGAATGTCAGGTCCGTGAATCAAGGCAAATTGGAAGTGGTCAAACAGGAGATGGCAAGAGTGAATGTCGACATTCTAGGAATCAGCACACTGAAAGGACTGGAATGGGTGAATTTAAATCGATCACCATTATATCTACTACTGTGGGCAGGAATCCCTTAGAAGAAATGGAGTAGCCATTATGGTCAATAAAAGAGTCCGAAATGCAGTACATGGATGCAATCTCAAAAATGACAGAATGATCTCTGTTCGTCTCCAAGGCAAACCATTCAATATCACAATTATCCAAATCTATGCCCCAACCAGTAATGCTGAAGAAGCTGAAGTTGAACGGTTTTATGAAGACCTACAAGATCTTTTAGAACTAATACCCAAAAAAGATGTCCTTTTCATTATAGGGGACTGGAATGCAAAAGTAGGAAGTCAAGAAACACCTGGAGTAACAGGCAAATTTGGCCTTGGAATGCGGAATGAAGCAGGCCAAAGACTAATAGAGTTTTGCCAAGAAAATGCACTGGTCATAGCAAACACCCTCTTCCAACAACACAAGAGAAGACTCTACACATGGACATCACCAGATGGTCAACACCGAAATCAGATTGATTATATTCTTTGCAGCCAAAGATGGAGAAGCTCTATACAGTCAACAAAGACAAGACCGGGAGCTGACTGTGGCTCAGATCATGAACTCCTGATTGCCAAATTCAGACTTAAATTGAAGAAAGTGGGCAACACCACTAGACCATTCAGGTATGACCTAAATCAAATCCCTTATGATTATACAGTGGAAGTGAGAAATAGATTTAAAGGTCTAGATCTGATAGATAGAGTGCCTGATGAATTATGGAATGAGGTTCGTGACATTGTACAGGAGATAGGGATCAAGACCATCCCCATGGAAAAGAAATGCAAAAAGGCAAAATGGCTGTCTGGGGAGGCCTTACAAATAGCTGTGAAAAGAAGAGAAGCAAAAAGCAAAGGAGAAAAGGAAAGATATAAGCATCTGAATGCAGAGTTCCAAAGAATAGCAAGAAGAGATAAGAAAGCCTTCTTCAGCAATCAATGCAAAGAAATAGAGGAAAAGAACAGAATGGGAAAGACTAGAGATCTCTTCAAGAAAATTAGAGATACCAAGGGAACATTTCATGCAAAGATGGGCTCGATAAAGGACAGAAATGGTCTGGACCTAACAGAAGCAGAAGATATTAAGAAGAGGTGGCAAGAATACACGGAAGAACTGTACAAAAAAGATCTTCATGACCCAGATAATCATGATGATGTGATGACTAATCTAGAGCCAGACATCTTGGAATGTGAAGTCAAGTGGGCCTTAGAAAGCATCACTACGAACAAAGCTAGTGGAGGTGATGGAATTCCAGTTGAGCTGTTTCAAATCCTGAAAGATGATGCTGTGAAAGTGCTGCACTCAATATGCCAGCAAATTTGGAAAACTCAGCAGTGGCCACAGGACTGGAAAAGGTCAGTTTTCATTCCAATTCCAAAGAAAGGCAATGCCAAAGAATGCTCAAACTACCGCACAATTGCACTCATCTCACATGCTAGTAAAGTAATGCTCAAAATTCTCCAAGCCAGACTTCAGCAATACGTGAACCGTGAACTCCCTGATGTTCAAGCTGGTTTTAGAAAAGGCAGAGGAACCAGAGATCAAATTGCCAACATCCGCTGGATCATGGAAAAAGCAAGAGAGTTCCAGAAAAACATCTATTTCTGCTTTATTGACTATGCCAAAGCCTTTGACTGTGTGGATCACAATAAACTGTGGAAAATTCTGAAAGAGATGGGAATACCAGACCACCTGACCTGCCTCTTGAGAAATCTGTATGCAGGTCAGGAAGCAACAGTTAGAACTGGACATGGAACAACAGACTGGTTCCAAATAGGAAAAGGAGTACGTCAAGGCTGTATATTGTCACCCTGCTTATTTAACTTATATGCAGAGTACATCATGAGAAACGCTGGGCTGGAAGAAGCACAAGCTGGAATCAAGATTGCTGGGAGAAATATCAATAACCTCAGATATGCAGATGACACCACCCTTATGGCAGAAAGTGAAGAGGAACTAAAAAGCCTCTTGATGAAAGTGAAAGAGGAGAGTGAAAAAGTTGGCTTAAAGCTCAACATTCAGAAAACGAAGATCATGGCATCTGGTCCCATCACTGCATGGGAAATAGATGGGGAAACAGAAACAGTGTCAGACTTTATTTTGGGGGGCTCCAAAATCACTGCAGATGTTGATTGCTGCCATGAAATTAAAAGACGCTTACTCCTGGAAGAAAAGTTTTGACCAACTTATATAGCATATTCAAAAGCAGAGACATTACTTTGCCAACAAAGGTCTGTCTAGTCAAGGCTATGGCTTTTCCAGTGGTCATGTATGGATGTGAGAGTTGGACTGTGAGGAAAGCTGAGCACCGAAGAATTGATGCTTTTGAATTGTGGTGTTGGAGAAGACTCTTGAGAGTCCTTTGGACTGCAAGGAGATCCAACCAGTCCATTCTGAAGGAGATCAGCCCTGGGATTTCTTTGGAGGGAATGATGCTAAAGCTGAAACTCCAGTGCTGTGGCCACCTCATGCGAAGAGTTGACTCATTGGAAAAGACTCTGATACTGGGAGGGATTGAGGACAGGAGGAGAAGGGGACGACCGAGCATGAGATGGCTGGATGGTATCACCGACTCGATGGCCATGAGTCTGAGTGAACACAAGGAGTTGGTGATGGACAGGGAGGCCTGGCGTGCTGCAATTCATGGGGTCGCAGAGTTGGACACAACTAAGCGACTGAACTGGACTGAACTCATGTCCTTTGAGTACAGTTTATGTCTTTTGTTTTTCAATGCTCTAATATTCATTAAGTTTATACATTCTGCTGAAATTATACATCATGGATTCCTTGATATTTTCTAAAAGTGTTTTTTTTTTAACTTAAAAAAGCTTGCTATCATACTCTGAAGATTGATCCACTGTTTTATTAATAGTGTTCATGCTCTTATTGCCGTATACTGTCAAAAAGCCTTTGAGCAAACTAGATGATTCGATCAAGAATCATTTATGTTCTTACCAACTCAAAAGTAGAATTATAAACATCATTAAAGAAAGTGAATTAATACTGCTTTGCTACTTTCTAGTGTTTTAGGCATTATGACTTGTTTGTACACAGAAGTTAGAGCCTCTAGTTTAGCTAGTTAATTGCTAAATATACAAGAAGCTATCTGTAAATATTTTATTGAATGGCCTAATAAGTGGACCTAATTCAGCGACAGTCCATGGGGAACTTTGGGATGTGTCCTCAAAGGGAAATGTAGTAATTAGTGATATTAAATGTATTTTTCAGTTTTTATAGTTGATTTTGTTCTAAGATCATTGAGGATATTTCCCAAATGATGTACTGTTGTTTAGAGTTAGGCTGTCATAAGGCCAATGGGACTTTAAGAATCATATTGCAAGCTATAGTAAACTTGAATTTGTTAGAATAAGAAAAATATTAATTTGATTATTCTTTTTAATAATTCTTTTGAGATATCCAACTTTTGACTGATAATTTCAGCCAGCATCTGCTCTTGCAGTTAAATTGGAAAAGTCATTTTTTTGAGCTATATATATACTCTATCTTATATTTACATTTTTATAAAATTTTACTGTCTGTTTCTGAAGTAGGCTAAGGAATGATAGTCTCTAGGACCAATTTAACCCATGTATTATAATTTGATAACAGTTTTCTCAAAGCAGAAAAATATAATTATTATTTTTAATTGTCTATCAAATCAACTTACCAAATAATATTTAGTTTGATTTTAATAGCTTGGATTTTAAGAATTTTATAAAAATAATGTTTTTAAAAATTTTATAAGAATAAAATAATTTATACAAAATTTTAAGAATTATAAGAATTATATAAACATTCTAGGGGTAGGTATAATTATAACTCATGTGAAATTTAAGGAGAAAGCTTATCAATAAAACTGTTTTCCATAATCACTACTTAATTGAAGGAATCACTTATTTCAGTTACTGTAAGAAAACCTAAACTATTTACTGATAGTGGGTATATTATGCTAAAGTTTTAGGAATCAGAAGTGGCCACATCAGGTTCTTTGATTAACTGCTGTGCCTAGTACAGAGCCTGGTACATGGTGATTGATATGTAGAACTCAGGAAGTTTTTATTGAGATGTTGTTTAGTCACTAAGTTGTGTACTATAGCACACATGGACTGTAGCACGCCAGGCTTCCCTATCCTCACTATCTCCTGGAGTTTGTCAAACTTATGTCCATTGAGTCAGTGATGCCATCCAACCATCTCATCTTCTGTCACCCCCTTCTCCTCCTGCTTTCAATCTTTCCCAGCATCAAGGTCTTTTCCAGTGAGTCGACTCTTCATACTAGGTGGCCAAAGTATTGGAGTTTCAGCTTTAGCATCAGTCTTTCCAATGAATATTCAGGGTTAACTTCCTTTAGGATTGACTGGTTTGATCTCTTTGCTATCCAAGGGACACTCAAGAGTCTTCTCTAGCACAACAGTTCGAAAGATCAGTTCTTCAGTGTTCAGCCTTCTGTTTTGAGTCATAGTATGGAGAAGGAAATGGCAACCCACTCCAGTGTTCTTGCCTGCAGAATCCCAGGGACGAGGGAGCCTGGTGGGCTGCCGTCTATGGGGTTGCACAGAGTCGGACATGACTGACGTGACTTAGCATAGTTGATTTCTACTTAAGAATTAGGGAAAATATTGGATATCGTTTCAATGATTAATGGTAGCTGAGGCAGTACTTAAAAATGCTAAAATAATGACAGTACTCTGAATAAGAAACTCAACTTGTTCCAGTAATTCAATAGAAAATTATTGTGAAAGGTAATATAAAATTTGGATATCCTATTCTATTAATATTTAATTCTTGGTCAATCTTTTAGGTTCTGTTTACTCAGAATTTCTAGGGATTCTAGCACAGATGTAATAATTCCACAACTGTGTATTTGTTTGTAATAACTTTTAAGAAATTTACTGTGACATAAGAGTTTATAGGGAGGGACTTTAAGTTAGTGAAGAAGAATCATGCAAAACTATATTTAGAGTTGTATAACAGTATTCAGTTTATATGCTTATTTCAAAATTGTTTTGACATGAATCTAATGTATGTAAATTTCTTATAAATATTTTATTTATATTACAATATATCTTATTTAAATGCCTCATAAATTATATTCATTCATAAAAAGAATCCTAATAAGAATATTTAACTTTTATTCATTTATGAGAAAAGATTATTGGTTATCATTCTTATATTTGGTTAACTTAAATTATTTCCCATCTGTAAAAATGGGAAGTTTATTGGTCAGAGAGGTCAGATTGTTTACCAACAGTATGGGAAACTCAAGATCAAAGTTATATCATTCTTTGTGTCTTAGAAGAAGAGATATCAGTAGCTTCTATTTTGAAGATGGAGAAATTGAAACACACTGGATTTAAGTAGATTGTCAAGGTAAAATTTAGTAAATTTGAGCAGCAGGTGTTGAACTCTTAGCAGCACTTACCACCCTGTATATAATAGTTTCTAATGTATGGTTCTTCCGTTAAAACAAAATTGAATTCAGTATCTTGAATTTTTAATCATGGTATTACACCATATTACTTTTTAGCAAATAATGCTGCAGTGACTATGATTCATATCTCCTAAAAGTCTTTAAGATAACATTTATTCTAATTTCCCCTGTTAAGAGTTAACATTTTTGTCAAGCACTTGCATTCCCATATGATGTACAGACCACTTGGTACACACATGGCTCAAATACTTCCTAGTAACTACTTAAGAGAATTATTGAAGTTATCCTACTAGATATATATTCAGAGTATAATGGCAACATATCTATATTGTTGAGACAGGTAGAATTGCAGTAAGATAATGCAGACTCTATAAGATATTATCTCATTGTTGGAATGAGAGACCGATAAGTCAGTGAACCATAAATTTGGCTTATAAATGATAAGGGCATCAGAGTTAGTTCTTGGGAAGAGGACAGAATAAATTTGTGCCTCTCGGGCAAGAACAGACCTGGAAGCTTTACTTGTATGTTACTTCATTTAATTTTGTTATCATGGTATAAATTTCTGTGTTCTTTTCCACATTCTATAGTAAAAAAAATTGAATTAATTTAAATAGTGTTCTTAAGATTATCAGGAGAAAACTTCAAGAATGGAATTCAGATCTTTCTGGCTGCCATGTTCCCACTCCTCTCAGCTTACTATAATATTAGAGAGTACCAGTTACCTGTACTGAATAAATATGCAAGTTCTTTCATACAGAAAATGAAGAGTTTAAAAAACAGATTTGAAATGACCAAGGGTAAAATAAAAGACTCATCACATTACTTATTTTACTTTGAGAAACGCAGTTCATGAGTAACATAAATACATCCCCTGAGGACTGACAGTTTGGCCTATATATATGTTCATTTTGTGGTCATGTTGAAAAGTAAAGATTTATGCATGCATTTTATTTAAAACATTTAGAAGTCATTGACTATAACTGTCTACCCTAGTAATATTTGAACTGTCTATTCTGATTTCTGCAAGAGTACAAGTCCAACTTTCCCATTTCAGTTCTTTATGTTTCAACCCAAAATGTTAAACTGGGTCACTTTTAACATAGGTCCAAACTGATTTTCTTCCTTCTGTGTAATCTTTGTGCATTTTAACAAACTAATTATGAATCCCTGGGTTAGAGAACTGGTCTTACTATGATTAGTGTCCTTGTACTAATTATATGTGCACTTACAACTAACAAAATAGTCATGCTTTATATATGGACAAATCTTGGAAAAGAAAAAATTTTAATATGTAAGATTGATACAGAAATGTGTGTATATATACTAATTAACAAAAAGGAAAGGAATGAAATTAATTTGATGCCAGAATTTTGAGATTACTTAAATGATTTTTCAAAATGCAGTGAGTATCTCAAATTTATCAAGTAAACCTGTTCTGTGACTTTAGGATTAAATGATCATTACATTAATTTATTTGTAATAAATTATAAATAAATCACAAATTTATTTCTGCTTAAATGATTATTACAAATTAATTTATATTTACATGCTATTTTCTTTTGAATTTTATACTTAGATTGGTAGCCTTTTATCTGTAACATTATGCTTATATATTCTTCAAACTTGTATACTTGCTTTTTTGTGTTCTACAGAACCAAGAAAATGATGAGCTAAGAGATGCCCATGAAAAACGCAAAGAAAGGCTACAGATGTTACAGACCAACTACAGAGCAGTAAAAGAGCAATTAAAACAGTGGGAAGAAGGCAGTGGCATGTGAGTTACATAGCTCATAAAGGCATTTCCCTAAATATTAAATGGAATGGAGTAGCATCATATAGGTGCTTTAATAGCTTTTGTTTGATTTTAAAGAAATCATTTCATAGTCAGATCTTTAGTGAGAATTTTTACATAGAGAACATAATAAATGAAAATAGAAATATGTTTATAATAACTATGCATTTTCCTATAATTTGCAGAAATCATGAGCATAGATGATGAGTTATTGTATATACTTTTAATATCTATAGAATAACTAATAAAAGTATATCTTAAACAAAAATAGTTCATATCCATGTGCTTGAAAAACTACTTTAAATAAATAAAATGCTGATGTTACAATGTATATAACTCAGTTTACTTTTTATTTGAAATATATGAGAAATATGAAATGAACATGTATAGTTAACTGTCTTAAAACTATTTCAACCTAGTATGCAGTTTGAAAATCTTTACTATCCATCAGTTAGTTCTGCAGCTTATCTGAATGAATGGGCGGTCTCAGTTCAATTGCTCTGAACAGGTGTTCAGATCTTGGTTAGTCGTAAGTGGCTCCCCTGTTAACAGTATCAACAGAGGGCAAAGGACTGAATGAGTACAGAAAAATCTACTACCCTCTCATCTTCTGAGATGGATCCTTTAGGGCAATGTTGATGATACACATTGGTCTGTTCTATAGAGAAATACTGTTTCTAAATTGGCCAGTACAGCACTTTTACAAAATAAAAATGAAGAGTTTGTTTTATGTACAGAAAATGAGAACATAAAGGGCATTTGGCATGTTTTGTAGATAATTGTCACATCTAATTTTTTCTTTGAAGAACAGAAAGTGTTTCATATCGCTTGTCAGTAAACCAGTGTTAAATCTGTCTGTCCTGGGTTTAGCCTCTGTGACTTAGCAGGCACTTAACTTTTTAGTAGTCACCAGAAGGATGAAGACTACTTGCTAACTATATGATGTTTACTGATAACTGCTTGTTTTAAGACAAAACACATAAACCACAGTCAGACTGGTTGGCAGCAAGTTCTAGATGTGTTGATTGCTTATAGTCCTTTTTTAGAAACTGACATTTTTGCAATGTATGTTTTATTACTAGTAGAATGAATGAGAGAAATAAGACCAGAGAATATCATGTGTCCACTTAAAAGTTTACTTTCCATAGTAGCAGTTTAGCTTTTCAGGAAATCATGATCTAGGATTTTAATTTCTACATGCTTAGTTTTTAGGAAATTCATTCCATAGTGTACCTCAATAGAAATTGGGTAGCTATGTGACACTAGCTGTACTTCAAGAGAACTTCAGTTCCAAATGATTACCCTGAAGTTATGGCATGAATATCATTAGCAACTTAATTTCAATAAAAAGTCTCATATCATTTGCCAAAAAAAAGATACTTGGTTAGTAGATATTTTTTAATTTTAGGGAATGTATAAATGAATTTTATTGCACTTTGAACATGTTAAGTAAGAAAGCAATTTCATTTTAAAAATAGGATGGAAATCAGGAAAGAAAAGAGAGCAGATCCTCAACAACTTCAACAAGAAGATTCTGATGCTGTATGGAATGAACTGGCCTATTTCAAAAGGGAGAACCAGGAGCTAATGATTCAAAAGTGAGTTTTTTTTTTTTTAAATAATGTGTACTTAGGTAAACATCTGAGAGAAATGTTTTCTATCTTAAAGGCCATGAGAGAAATTCCTTATAAAATTTGGAAAATGAAATAATCTGGTTTGCCAGTAAAAGTAAAGAAAAAAGATTGACTTTTTAATATATATGTATGTATAATGCAATAACAAGTTGCACATTTGCTAGCTCTTGCCGAAACTGTATTATATGATCTAGGGATTGTGTTAATTAATGTGGCTCTCATCTGTTGGAGGTGTCGCTCTTCATTAGCCTGTATTTTAGACACTGCCGTGCTTCATTTCTGGAATGAGGTGGAGAGGGGATAACCTAGCCAGCCATCCTTGTTTGATCTCCTAGATACATACGCGATGCAGAATGCCTGAGCTCTCTTGGTTCCCTGCCCTGTCCTGCTAATCCCAGCTGAGCTCATTATGGTGTAGCCTTGCTGCTATTCTTGGAGCCAGAGCTGTCCAAGCTAATTACTGGTAGCAGCAGAACTGCCTGTTAAGGGTCTGGTATGGATCTGCTAACATGGTCCTTGGTAGTGACCTGCAAATGACACGAGGGAATTGCTTTCTTTCTTGCTGTGCACTGTGTGTCCTTTGGGCTTAATGCTGATCCCTCCACATAGGTCTTTTAGCTGCCCTAAGTATAAAACTTGATGAAGGATACTCATATTTTAGAAAACATACAGTTGCTTCCTTGATCTTCTAATTCACAGTCTATTATATTCAGCTTGCTATAGAAAGAGCACTTTTTTTTTGGAAACAAAAAAGAGTTAGACCAACATAATTAGCCTTTTTTGCTACTTAACTATTTCTTTATTTAGAGTTAATTTTTGATAGATTATGTGATTTTTTTTGAAAGACAGGATGTCTTTTAGATTACTAGAATTTAGTATCATGTGGCATAAGGTAATTAAATATCACTGGATTGTCATACCTGTATTAGAATCTTATTTTATATATTATATAATAATACATGGAACTTAAGTTACCATCTTTTCAATGTAATGATAAACTTCTGAAGAAATGATCATATCATATTTAAATGTATACCTCTAATTATCTCTTAAAATGTACTACACTCTATTAAATGACTGATGCTGATAATAAAGTTTCTTATCTTACAAATTTTTATAGATTTGTCCCAGATATGTTCCCTGAGAGTTTTGAATAGCTTTGTTGAGATATAATTCACAAGTCATGTAGTTCACCCAGTGGTTTTTGGAATATTCAAATAGTTGTATGCTCATCATCACAATAAATTTTAGAACATTGTCTTTACTCACTCCTTCAAAGAACTGCATACAATTTACCTGTTACCTCCATTGCTCCCCACCCCTTAGCTAACCACTAATCTGCTTTCTGTGTCTATAGATTTACCTATTCTGGACATCTCATATAAATGGAATCATATAATATGTGGTTCTTTGTGACTAACTTCTTTCACTTACCATAATATTTTCATAAGGTTTGGTTTATCTGTGGTGTAGCATGTGTTAGTACTTTCTCTGAAAATCTTTAGTGATCTTTTTGGATAAAATGAATTAGGTGTGAAACTTAATCTAACTAATCACAAAATCTAATCCAGAAAATGCAAGCAGAGGTTAGTTGTCAGTGGTGTTTATTTGAGGTTTATTTTATTCATCAATGAAATAGAACTAAAGAAAAAATAATAAAGCCTTTTAAAGAAAGTTTTGAAACTTTTAGAATCTAGTCTGTTCACCCTGAAATATGTGTGTGTTACAAGTAGCTCTATAAATTAAATTTTGTATCATTTATCAGTTGAATGCTGAGTCATTAACTGTGGATTTTTCCTCCTGAAATTCATTTAAATTTGTTAATGTGATATTCATTGTAAGATAGCTATTTTTCAGATCAGTTTTATTAAAAAATAATGAAGTTTGAGGTGATAACCTTTAAGAGTGCTAAATAATCAGTATAAACTTTTGGTCATATAATGATGTTTTGGGGTTGGGTGGGTTATTTTGTGAAACATTTATTCAGTTAAGAAATGTATTTGAGTTACTCCTGTGTGTGCTGTGTGTATGACAGGCAGTCTGCTTGGTGAATGAAATGAGAACATCAAACTTCCTACTCTCAGGGAGCTTTCTTGGAAACTTGTTCAGTATTAAATGTTCTAATGAGATATGATGTTAAAAATTAAACTTGGCATATCATGTGCTGTGCTGTGCTGTGCTTAGTCACTCAGTCATGTCTGACTCTTTTTGACCCCATGGACTGTAGCCCACCAGACTCCTCTGTCCATGACATTCTCCAGGCAAGAATACTGGAGTGGGTTGCCATGCCTCCTCATCCTCCAGGAGATCTTCCTAACCTAGGGATCGAACCCAGGTCTCCCACATTGCAGGTGGTTCTTTACTGTCTGAGCCACCAGGGAAGCCCAAGAATACTGGAGTGGGTAGTCTATCCCTTCTCTAGGGGATCTTCTCAACCTAGGAACCGAACTGGGGTCTCCTGCATTGCCGGCAGATGTTTTACTAACTGAGCTAGGAGGGAAGCCCCAGAAGTATCATAATGAAACAATAAGAAAGGAAACATGGAAACATGTCTTCTTCTTCTTAAAGTTAGTTTGCACATAAAGACTGAATTTTTTGGTTTGTTTTTAATTTATATGTAGTACATGTTCAGCGTAGTATTTTGAGTTGTAACACACATGTACAAATAGATTTGAGTAACTATGACCACAATCAGGATACAGCCTAGTTCTATCATTCAAAAAATTTCCTAGTCCTACCTACTTGTAGTCAAATCCTCCCACCATACCTAACACCTGACAACCACTGATTTGTTCTCCCTCACTATAGCTTTGCCTTTTTTTCAGAATGACATATGTGTGGAATCATATAAGCTATAACTTTTTGAAACTGGCTTCTTTCACTTGGCGTAATGCCTTTGAGATTCATTCATGTCGGTTCATCCAGTTTGTTCCTTTTTTTTTGCTAAATGGTATTACATTGTATGGCTTCCCTGGTGGTTCAGTGCTAAAGAATCCTTCTGCAAAGCAGTAGACACAGGTTCGATCCCAGGGTCCCCAGGGTCAGGAAGATTCCTTGGAGGAGGACATGGCAACCCACTCTAGTATTCTTGCCTGAGAAATCCCATGGGCAGAGGAGTTTGGTGTGGACTACAGTCCATGGGGTCAAAGAGATGGACTTGACTTAGTAACAAAACAACAAAATTCCATTGTATAGATATACCACAGTTTGTCTGTCTCTTGAAGACTACTTGGGTCTTTTCTAGATTTGGGGGACTATATATAGTTTTTTGCTACAAATAGATTTGTATGTGAACATAGCTTTATGATTCTTTAAAGTAAATACCCATAGTAGGGAGTAACCCTACTAAGTGTATCTTTGATGTATTTATAACTATGTAAGAAACTGCCAAACTGTTTTCCAGAGTGGCTATGCCATTCTTACTCCTCTCAGGAATTCATATGAGACTGTTGCTCCACATTCTTGTCAGCACTTTTTTAAAGACCATTCCCATAGAAGTGTATTGATATTCCATTGTGATATCAATTTGTATTTCCCTAATGACTAATGGTAATGATCTTTCACATGCCTATTTGCTGTCTTTATATTTTCTTTTACGAATGTCTCTTCAATTCTTTAGCTCATTTAAAAAATTGATTGTTTATTAAATAGTACTTATTATTTACATATTCTATATGGAAGAGCTTAATTAAATATATGATTTGCAGATATTTTGTCCCAGTCTGTATATTGCCTTTTATTCCTAGAATAGTGTCTTTTGCATGAAAAAAGGTTTACTTTGGTAAAGTTCAACTTTCTAATTGATTTTCTTTTATGGACTATGGCTTTGATGTCATATCTAATATCTATTTTTCTGACCTGAAGTCACAAGTATTTATGCAGTGTTTTCTCTTAAAAAGCTTTCTATTTAGCTCTGCAATCCATGTTTAGCTAAGTTCTGTATAGGGTATGAATTATAGGTCGAAGTTCATTATTTACAAAGATAAATGTCTAGTCATATCAGCATCATTTTTGAAAAGACTGTTCCTTCTCCAGTAAATTGCTTTTGTAACTGTTAAATATCAGCTGACTATATTTCTGTGGGTCTATTACAAGACTATTTTATTCCATTAATATGAATTTAAACTTCTGTGAACCCCACACTGTTTTGATTTCTGTAACTCTGTAATAAGCCTTGAACTTAGTGTGAGTCAAACAGCTTTATTGTTTTTACAATTGTTTTGGCTTTTCTAATCGCTTTGCTTTTCCATAAAAGTTTTACATATAAAAATAGGTTTAAAAAATAGCTTGAACTACCAAAATTTTGTGGGAATTTCGACTGAAATTGTGCTTAGAGAATTGACATATTAATCACATTGAGTCTTCTATTCCATGAATACTTAATTTGTTGGGATTTTCTTTTATCAGTGTGTTATAGTTTTAGCATGCAGACTCTGTATGTCTAATACTGTTGTTGCATGCATGCATGCGTGCTTGGTTACATCCAACTCTTTGTGACCCTATGGACTATATATAGCCCACCAGGCTCCTTTGTTCACAGGATTCTCCAGGCAAGAATACTGGAGTGAGTTGCCATGCCTCTCTCCAGGAGATCTTCCCGACCTGGGGATCAAACCCACATCTCTTACCTATCCTGCATTGGCAGACAGGTTCTTTACCAGTGTACCACCTGGGAAGCTACTGTTGTCAGATTTGTACAAAGTAACTTCTGAAGCTGTTATGAATGGTATTATGACTTTAGTTTTGGTTTCTGATTGTACTTGCCAGTATGTAGAAATGTTGTATTTTTACATGTTGACATTATATCATACATTATTGATATATTATAACAAAATCTACTATGTTATTATTTTCTGTTTCCTCTGTTTCCCTTTTCCCCCTTTCCTATATGTCACTTGAACTTATTTTTAGAATTAGGTTTTCATTTATCTCTAAGGTTTAGGAGTATATATGTCTTTGAATATGCTTTTCTTAGTGTTTGCTCTAAGTAGTTTACACACATAACTTATTACACTGTTCATTGGTATCAACATTTTACCACTTCAGAAATGTAACAACCTTACTTCTCTGTGTCTGTTTACCCTTCTCTTTTTATAATACGTTGTCTTAACTCTTTTCTCTAAATACTTAAGAGAAACTCATTAGTTGATATTACATTTTTTGCTTCAGCTGTCAAATATTATTTTAAAACTTTAAGAGAAGGATAGCCTATTTTTTTTTAATTAAAACTTTTCATTTTGTATTGGGGCTAGCCAGTTAACAATGGTGTTATAGTTTCAGATGAATAGCAAATGGATTCAGCCATATATGTACATGTGTATCCAGTCTCCCCCAAACTCCCCTCCCATCCAGGCTGCCACATTGAGCAGAGTTCCCTGTGCTATACAGTAGGTCTTTGTTGGTTATCTACTTTAAATATAGCAATGTGTACACAGTAGGATAGACTATTATGTATTTTTTCTTTTCCTAAGTTTTCTTCTTTTATCATTTTCTTTTTGTTTGAAGAGCTTTTCTTTAGACTGTCTTTTAAGGTAGGCCAAACATTCTCTAAGTTTTCCTTTACCTAAAATGTCTTCACCTTCATTTATAAAGGATATTTCCACTGAAATATTGAGTATTCTATGTTGGCAATTTTTTTTTTTTTTGGCACTGGAAGACTATACCACTTCTTTCTGGCCTCCATGGTTTCTGATGAAAAATACTTTGTTAATTAAATCATTGCTCCCTTGAAATTAATACATCATTCTCTCTAGGTATTTTTAATAATTTTTCCTTATTCTTACTTTTAAAATTTTGATGATATGTTTTGGCACAGATTTCTTTTTGTTTATTCTTTTGGGAGTTTTCTACATTCCTTGAATCTCTAAATATGTGCCTTTTATCAACTTTGGGAAGTTTTGGCCATTATTTCTTCAAATACTTTTTTCAGCCCCATATTATTCTTAGTCTGGAACTCAGTTAATGTCTATGTTATTAGATCTTTTAGTATTGTCCTACTGGTCTCTGAAGCTTTGTTCATTTTACTTCTTAGACTATTTTATCTCCATTGTCCAAACTGGGTAATTTTTATTGTTCTGTCTTCAAAATTCTTCCTTCTTTTGTCTGGCATCTCTTATTTAGCCCCATGCGGTAAGCTTTTTGTTTGTGTGTGTGTGTTTTTCTTTAATTTTAGTTATTGTGATTTCAGTTCTAAAATTTTGGTTTGATTCTTTATATCTCTATTTGCTGAGATTTTCTATTTTTTTCAAGAGTATATATAAACATTCATTGGAGCATTTTCACCATGGCTGTTTTAAAATCCTTATGAAGTAATTCTGACTTGTATGTTGTCTTACTATCATTTCTTAGTTATTTCACAATCAAGTTGAGATCTTCTTTGTTCTCGGTATGAGAAGTGATTTTCAGTAGTCTCTTGGATATTGTAGTATTATGTTTTGAGACTCTATCTTATTTAACTCTTTTACTTTACAAACCTCTGATGACATCATGCTTATGGGAGAACGTCACATTGTTACTGCCAGGAAGGGTGGGAGTCTTAGCTGCTAACTTGACTCCTGCTGACATCACATGGAAGGTGGTGTGAATGGGCATGGAAGTCAAGGCTTCTTATTTGGTTTCATTGATAGAAAGAGCTAAGCTGTTTCTTCTTCTTTTTCTTTCTCCAGTAGTATATGGCTTAGAGTGGTTATTATCAATAAGATTTCTGTCCTGCTAGTCTGTCCCTTTCCTGGTTGTTTGGCTTAAGAGAGCAGACTTTCCTTGAGACATTTTGTTTGTGTATTTTGGCATTTCTCCAGTACTGAATGATAATTTTAGGAGGAAAGAAGAAAGCTATGGAACTTATCACTGTGATTTGTTCTTCTAGTGTTGTTCCTTACTCCTAAGGTCCTTATCCTATCCTTCTCTGCCTTTCGGAGTCTTCCCTGTATTTGTTTTATGTACAGATTTTCCTCAGCTGTTGATGAGGTTCTGTCTTGATAAGCCCATCCTAAGTTTACATATCTTAAGTTAAAAAAGCATTTAATATACCTACCCTGAATGCTTGCTAAATCACTTTTGTGTCCAACTCTTTGTGACTCCATGGACTGCAGCATGCCAATCTCCTCTGTTCAAGGAATTCTCCATGAAAGAATATTGGAGTGGGTTGCTATGCCCCCCTCTAGGGGATCTTTCTGACCCAGGGATCGAACCCACGTCCCTTACATCTCCTGCAGTGGCAAGCAGGTTCTTTACTACTAGTGCCACCTGGGAATCCCATAACTACTCTGTGCTGTGGTTAGTCGCTCATGTCTGACTCTTTGTGACCCCATGGACTGTAGCTCACCAGGCTCCTCTGTCCATGGAATTCTCCAGGCAAGAATACTGGAGTGGGTTTGCATTCCCTTCTCCAGGGGATGTTCCGAACCCATTGATCGAACCCAGGTCTCCTGCATTGCAGGCAGATTCTTTACCATCTGAGCCATCAGGGAAGCTATATAACTACCCTCTACCTGATATCATATCTTAGCCTACCTTAACTTAAATGTATCTGAACACTTAAATATGCCTGCAATTGGGAAAATCATCTCATGCAAAACTCATTTTATAATAAAGTGTTAAATATCTCATATAATTTATTAACTAGTGTACTGAAAGTGAAACATAAAATGGTTGTATGGTTATAGAATGGTTGTGAGTTGTAAATGGCTGCTTACTCTTGTAATTATATGACTAGCTGGAGCTGCAGCTCTCTGCAGCTGCCCAGCATCATGCAGGAGTACCTTTCAGGATGCCACTAGCCCAGGAAAAATCAAAGTTCAAAATTCTAAGTACAATTTCTACTGAATCATATTGCTTTCGTACTATTGTTAAGTTGAAAAGTCATTGTCAAACTATTGTAAATAAAGGACCACCTGTAATTGTGATCAGAGCTTTTATATTTAATTAATGGGAAGAATAGGGGTAATACATCTACTTGTCAGGAACCAGAAGTTTCAGCTGATTTTTCTATAGACCAGGCACTCTTATTTTTGTGGTATACAGCAGGATCTAGTTTAATAATACTCAGTCCTGACTATTTAAGGGCTAAGTTTTACCCCTATTTATGCAGTAATAGGGGCTTCCCAGGTGACACTAGTGCTAAAGAATCTGCCTGCCACTGCAGGAGACCCAAGAGACAAGGTTCGATCCCTGGGTTGAGAAGATCCCCTGGAGCAGGAAATGGCAACCTGCTGTAGTATTCCTGCCTGGAACATTCACTTCATGGACAGAGGAGCCTCATGGGGTACCATACATGGGATCGCAAAGAATCAGACACTGAGCACATACAGTAATAGCTGTCTTTAAACTGTAAGGCTAGAAAACAGTCAAAGAAAATGTCCACAGATTTGAGTAGTACTTATAACTCCAGTCTTAAAAACTGAGTTTACTTTTCAAGACCTTAATAAGAAATTCTCTGACAACTCTAAATCCAATCCAGTTGTAAAAGTTAACTTTCCAACTCTTTGCCCACCCCATGGACTACATAGTCTATGGAATTCTCCAGGCCAGACTACTAGAGTGGGCAGCTGTTCTTTTCTCCAGGGGATCTTCTCAACCCAGGAATCTAACCCAGGTCTCCCATATTGCAGGTGGATTCTCTACCAGCTGAGCCACCAGGGAAGCCCCAGTAAAAAAATTATGACAACTTTAAATTAGTTTTTAAAATATAATTAAAATGACATTACTGCTGACCTATATTACTGTGGGTTTACCACTAATTATGGTCAGAGTTTTTGTTGTGGCTATAGTATGGCATTCTAATGATTTGAAAATTTTGCATGGATTATAATTAGTATAATAATTCATTTAGATTTATAAAATATATCTATTATTATATCATAATGATATCCTTACAAAAGACTATGAACTTAGTAGTTTATTAACTATAAATTGGATGGTTCATTCAATATTTAATAAATATTAATATTTTCATTTATTTATCTATTCAGTATTTAAAAAATATCATTCAAAACTAGGTGCTAAGCTAGGGACTTAGTATGCAGTGGCGTACTGAAGAGTAATAATTTCAAACTCTAATGAGGTTTTTTCTTTGGGCACTTGCTGTGTACTGATAAAGTGAAACCACTCTTTGGGATGTTAGCTAGAAAGAAGCAAGGAAAGCCTACAGAAATGTCAGTAGGCTTATAGCCTTTTCACTTAGTTGAGGATGTTGCCTTACTGACACTAAGTTAAATATATGAACTAACAAGATCATGTTAACATCCTGCTAAACAAACATGGTAACATTCTCCTAAATATAAACATTAGTATAAATGTTTGTGTACATTCTTTCTGAGTAGTAAATATTAAAGGAGCTCCAGTCCAGTGGCATCCCACTCCAGTACTCTTGCCTGGAAAATCTCATGGATGGAGGAGCCTGGTAGGCTGCAGTCATGGGGTCGCGAAGAGTCGGACACGACTGAGCGACTTCACTTTCACTTTTCACTTTGATGCATTGGAGAAGGAAATGGCAACCCACTCCAGTATTCTTGCCTGGAGGATCCCAGGGACGGGGGAGCCTGGTGGGCTGCCGTCTATGGGGTCGCACAGAGTCAGACACGACTGAAGTGACTTAGCAGCATCAGCAGTACCACAAGATATTAAGATATTCTTATACAACAAATCCATCTCGTCTTTGATATGAACCCTAGAAGTCAAGGGAAGATGCACAGAAATTCACAGTATGTTTTCTGTATCCTTGGCTAAATAAATCAGGAGCTTGTAGTGGGTGAGTTCAGTTCAGTTGCTCAGTCGTGTCTGACTCTTTGCCACCCCCATGAACCGCAGCACACCAGGCCTCCCTGTCCATCACCAACTGCCAGAGTCTACCCAAACCCATGTCCATTGAGTAGTGATGCCATCCAACCATCTCATCCTCTGTCGTTCCCTTCTCCTCCTGCCCTCAATCTTTCCCAGCATCAGGGTCTTTTCAAATGAGTCAGCTCTTTGCATTAGGTGGGCAAAGTATCGGAGTTTCAGCTTCAACATCAGTCCTTCAAATGAACACCTAGGACTGATTTTTAGGATGGACTGGTTGGATCTCCTTGCAGTCCAAGGGACTCTCAAGAGTCTTCAACACCACAGTTCAAAAGAATCAATTCTTTGGTGCTCAGCTTTCTATACTCCAAATCTCACATCTATACATGACTACTAGAAAAACCATAGCCTTGACTAGACGGACCTTTGTTGACAAAGTAATGTCTCTGCTTTTTAATATGCTGTCTAGGTTGGTCACAACTTTCCTTCAAAGGAGTAAATGTCTTTTAATTTCCTGGCTGCAGTCACCATCTGCAGTGATTTTGGAGCCCCCAAAAATAAAGTCAGCCACTGTTTCCACTGTTTCCCTATCTATTTGCCATGAAGTGACCGGATCAGATGCCCTGATCTTAGTTTTCTGAATGTTGAACTTTCAGCCAACTTTTTACTCTCCTCTTTCACTTTCATCAAGAGGCTTTTTAGTTCCTCTTCACTTTCTGCCATAAGGGTGGTATTATCTGCATATCTGGGGTTTTTGATATTTATTCTGGCAATCTTGATTCCAGCTTGTGCTTCTTCCAGCCCAGCGTTTCTCATGATGTACTCTGCATGTAAGTTGAATAAGCAGGGTGACAATATACAGCCTTGACATATTCCTTTTCCCGTTTGGAACCAGTCTGTTGTTCCATGTCCAGTTCTAACTGTTGCTTCCTGACCTGCATACAGATTTCTCAGGAGGAAGGTCAGGTGGTCTGGTATTTCCATCTCCTTCAGAAGTTTCCACAGTTGGTTGTTATCCACACAGTCAAAGGCTTTGGCATAGTCAATAAAGCAGAAATAGATGTTTCTCTGGAACTCTCTTGCTTTTTTGATGATCCAGTGAATGTTGGCAATTTATCTCTGGTTCCTCTGCCTTTTCTAAAACCAGCTTGAACATCTGGAAGTTCACCATTCACGTATTGCCTGGCTTGGAGAATTTTGAGCATTACTTTACTAGCGTGTGAGATGAGTGCAATTATGAGGTAATTTGAGCATTCTTTGGCATTGCCTTTCTTTGGGATTGGAATGAAAACTGACCTTTTCCAGTGGGTAGTTTTGATCTTTTTATACTAACTTGTAGTCTGTAGAAAATGCTGCAGCTAAGCACTCTGCTAGACACAGGTACACATGGAAAAATAGTATGCCACCCTTTTATGGGATCTCACAGCTTAGCAGGGAAATCAACAGATGTAGAATAAAGACTTCCAATAAGGAAACAGTAGTGACACAAAATGGGGAAAATGGCATTATGATTTGTCCATTTGCTCAAACCAAAGCCCTAGAGGATTATAATTGATTTATTTCTCTATCTGAGCTTATTACAGTCCATACCAAATCTTAATAATTCCATATCAGAAATATTTCTAGCATGTACATTTCTTTCCATTCTTGTTTATCAGTGCCCTTATCCAGATCACCATCGTATCTTCCCCACTGCTACAGACTGATCTTTTAATATACAAATCAGCATATTTCTCCCCTGCTTTAAAGCCTTTAATATCTTTCATTGCTCTTAAAATAAAATCAAAATTCTTTATATAACCTACTTGAACATCTTATACTCCTTCTTATCTTCCCTACTTTACCATTTTTTCCCTATATGGATATAAGTATGCGAACACAAAATATTTGCAAATAATTGCTGGTATGTTTCCAAGTTAATGCTGAGTCGTGAACTTGTCAGGGAAGACAGAGTTGGGGGCCAATTACAAAAGGAGTATAGAATTTGTGATAAAAGACTTCAATTTCTTGAGTTAAAATCAAAATATCAGGGTAGGAAAGTTCCATTCCGTTCAGTCGCTCAGTCGTGTCCGACTCTTTGCGACCCCATGAATCGCAGCACGCCAGGCCTCCCTGTCCATCACCAACTCCCAGAGTTACTCAGACTCACGTCCATTGAGTCCGTGATGTCATCCAGCCATCTCATCCTCGGTTGTCCCCTTCTCCTCCTGCCCCCAATCCCTCCCAGCATCAGTGTCTTTTCCAATGAGTCAACTCTTTGCATGAGGTGGCCAAAGTACTGGAGCTTCAGTTTTAGTATCATTCCTTCCAAAGTTCAGCTAACTCCTTTTCTTTTGCAAAGCAAGATTCCCTGTCTTCTTAAGCAAGATATTTTCTTTTTTTTCCCATTTTTAGCAATGAAGGTTTTAGGAACTGCATTTCTTTAACATGATTTGGAAATGTAGTTCCTAGGGAAACAAATGTTCGCTAATCATGGCATATTTTGAGAACAAATATATTTTTGGATAACCACTGCTGCTGCTGCCACTGCTAAGTCGCTTCAGTTGTGTCCGACTCTGTGCGACCCCATAGACGGATAACCACTAACAATATGCAAATTACGTATTAGGTTTTATTTTAAGGCATAATGGTGGCATTTAGTACCTTTGACGTGCTATATAGTGAATTCTTTCCATTTTTGCCCCCTTCTTTCTCGTTCCTTGTCTTCCATCTGTCCAAAATATAGAAATGGTTTGTATTTTTGTTTTCTATAAAATCTATCAAAATCACGTGGAATATAATATATATTTTTGTTGTGGTATAATACACAAAACATAAAATTTACCATTGTAACCATTTCAGAGTATAAAATGCAGTGCCATTAAATATACTCACGCTGTTGTGCTACCATCACTGTCATCCATCTTCAGAATTTTATCTTCTCAAATTGTAATTCTGTACTAGTTGACCTCCTTCCCTCAGAACCTCTTCGTTTTTACTGTCTCTCTGAATTTGCCTGTTCTAAGTATCTCATATAACTGGAGTCATAGAATGTTTTTATTTTTGTGTCTGATTTATAAATATCTTTTTCCAAGTTGTAACTTGTGTCAGAATTTATTTTCTTTTTAAGGCTGAGTAAAATTGCTTTGTATGTATTATATATACCTCATTTTATTTATCACTCATCAGTTAATAGATATAGATATTCTACCTTTTGGTAGAATTTAATAATATTTGTGTTGTATTTTCATTGTATTTTGCTGAACACTTAACAGGATTATTAGCTAAGAAAAAATCACTTTGTATTTACTGGCAGATATTTCACTTGAGTAAATGGCAAATATTTTTTGAGTTTTATTTTCTAACTCTAGAGATTGCTTTTTGACATTGATAACTCAAATGTTTTTTATACATATGAGATCACATTCATATGGTATTTGTTTTTTGAGTTCATATATCTTAGATCCATTCAGGCTACTACAACAAAATACTACAAAATCAGTAGTTTATGAACAACAAAAATTAATTTCTTACAGTTCTGGAGGCTGGAAACCAGGATGCCAGCATGGGCTGGTGAGGCCTTCCTCCAGATTGCAGACTTCTTGTCTTATCCTTATACAGTGGAAGGGGTGAGGGTATTCTCTGGGCTTTCTGTACTAACCCCATGTATGAGGGCTTCACTCTATGACTTAATCATCTCCCCAAAGCCTCACATCCTAGTGCCATCATTTTGAGGAAGTAGAATTTCAAGATGAATTTCAGGGGAATGCATTCAGATCATAATACCAAACATATGAAATTTTAAGTTTAATTTCTCTCTTAAATTTTTTCCAAATATATGAGGAAGTATAGATATTTTTAACTACATAAGGTATTAGACAGGGTTTACTTAAAGATTTCCATAGTAAATCTTAAGTGTTTAGTGAATAATCATTTGATTTTTATAAAAAAAGATATTAAAGCTACTTTAAGTATATTTTGTCATACTAACTCAGTCAGTTTTAAAGTACTCTTTCTTTCTCTAGGGAAAATAATTTTATCACAAATGTTGAGTTTGTGACCATCTGAATTAAATGCTAATAACCATATATAAATATCAGATCATTTTGAGTGATATAGGTGACTAATACAAAGTGTTTACTTGCTCCAAAAATTCTTGAGGCTTTATAAAAGTTTTGTTTCCAGTGCAGAGCAGGGTTCTTAGAAATAAATGATATCATCAATGTAGGAATGCTTTTGGGAGTTATCTTCAGAGTTATAAAGTCATTTTATTTAGTAATATCTTTTCCCAATATTTGTAATTCTATTTGGAGAAAATAAAAAACTGTTGAAAGAAAAATTTCACCTTGAAATAGATTCTTAGGATCTTTAAAATTTTTAAATAACATAAACTAAGATATATAAATAAGGATGTTCACAGTAGTATTTTTGTAGTAGTGAAGAATAATAAGCAATCTAAATGTCCATAATTAGCTGATCTAAGTACATCATGATATATTAACATGTTGTTATTGTTCAGTAGCTAACTCACTTCCAGCTCTTTGCGACTCAATGTACTGCAGCATGCCAGACTCCCTTGTCCTTCACTATCTCCTGGAGTTTGCTCAAATGCACGTCCACTGAGTTGGTGATACTATATTTATATTAAATGTAATGTGAGCTATGCTACATTTAACATGAATGAATTGAATCTATAAAGCAATGTATAGATCCTCAAAAGCAAAAGTTGAGTTAAATGAAGAAAATTCAATAATAGTATATATACTATGTTCTCTAAAAATATAGAAATTTAAGTCATAGAACAGCACTGTTTTTGTGAATATATATATGTGTGTGCACATACACACACATATATCCACAAAAATATAGTTCTATATAATTGTATATGCAGATATATATACAGTACGTAAAAATGTAAGGTACTGATTATTTCTAGGGAGGGAATAAAAGTGGAATAACTGAATTGTTCACTTTAGTTCAGTTCAGTTCAGTCACTCAGTTGTGTCCGACTCTTTGCAACCCCATGGACTGCAGCATGCCATGCCTCCCTGTCCATCACCAACTCCCAGAGTTTACTCAAACTCATGTCTGTTGAGTCAGTGATGCCATCCAACCATCTCATCCTCTGCCGTCCCCTTCTCATCCTGCCTTCAATCTTTCCCAGCATCAGGGTCTTTTCAAATGAGTCAGTTCTTCGCATCAGGTGGCCAAAGTATCAGAGTTGAGCTTTAGCATCAATCTTTCCAATGAATATTCAGGACTGATTTCTTTTAGGATGGACTAGTTGGATCTCCTTGCAGTCCAAGGGACTCTCATGAGTCTCCTCCAACACCACAGTTCAAAAGCATCAATTCTTCAGCACTCTGCTTTGTTTATAGTCCAACTCTCACATCCATACATGACCACTGGAAAAACCATAGCCTTGACTAGATGGACCTTTGTTGGCAATGGAATTGTTGTTGTTAAGTCGCTCAGTGTTGTACAACTCTTTGCAACCCCATGGACTGCAGCACTCCAGGCTTCCCTGTCCTTCACCTTCTCCCGGAGTTTTATCACAAATGTTGAGTTTGTGACCATCTGAATTAAATGGTAATAACCATATATAAATATCAGATTTCATTTTGAGTGATATAGGTGATGCCATCTAACCATCTCATCCTCAGTAACAAAATAATATAATTTTTTCACAAAAATGAAAGCTATGGATTAAATATTACATAATATTAGTATTTTGAAATCTAAATAATTGGTACATTAATGTTGGTTGCCTTAGTCTACATAATTTTTTGTGTGTGAGACATTTTTATGCCTTTTAAAGTATGTACTCAAAAAATAGTAATCTCAAATGTCAACACATAACACAAGGATGTTAACTATAGAATTATTTATAATTATGAAAAATGGAAACAACCAAAATAGCAGTTGATATACCTATATAGCTAAAAGTTACCTGTATAGGTAAATTATATTATTATATATATACTTATTATATTATAATGATATTGTATTCTTACCATACATAAAAATCAATTCTAGGTGGACTACAGGTCTAAATTTGAAAGATTAATAAAACTTTTAAGGGAAATCATAGAAGAGCACATTTTTGTTTTTGTAGTAGACAAAGATTTAAAGAATAGACTAAATTTAAACTAAAATATGGTAAACAGGGCTGTGTTAAAATCAAGAACTTCTGTTCGTTGAAAGATACCGTTCAGTTAATCAAAAGGCAACTTTCAGAGCCCAGAAGATATGTCAGAGCACAAAAAGACAAAGGAATATGTCTAGCAAAGGGCTAATACCCAGAATAAATAGTTCCTATGAATAAATAAGAAAAGGACTATCAATCCAGTAGAAATATGAGCAAAACATTTGAACAGATATTTCACAGAGGAAGTATTTCCAGATATGAAAAAGCACTCAAATTGCTTTGTGCTCTGTTTTTTTTTTTTCAATTTGGAAGCTTACATCATTGTAAGTCTTTCTTCTTTTCTAATATATGCATATAATGATCTAGAAATGCATGTAGGCACTGCTTTATCACTTCACAAATGTTCAAAGATTGTGTTTTATTTTTTATAAGTTCAGATATTTTCTAATTCTTAGATTGTTCATTGAGAAAAAAGTATTTTAAAGTAGTTTCTTTAATTTCACATATCTGGGGATTTTCCAGACATAATTGGTATTGATTTCTACTTTAAGTGTATTGATATTGTGGCCATAGAAAATAATTTGCATGATTTAGATTTTTTAAAATTTTATTTAAAATGTTTTATGTTTCAGCATTATAGTTTTATTTTGATGCAAATCCATAGCACTTGAGAACAATATGTGTTTTGATGTTATTGGACAGACTTTTATAAATTTTCAGTGAAGAGTTTTCATTCTATGTCCTTAATGATTTCTGTCCATTTTTTTCCTGTTATTTACCCAGAGAAGTATGTTTAAAATTTCAGTTTAAATATTTTCAGATATATTAAAACACCTTGTTAGCACAGACTTGGAGTACCCTGTTCATTAGAATGACCCTTTGGGTTCTTTGCTGAGTACTCCTAATATTCAACGAGATTCTTCCCTCTAGCTGGTTAGAATTCACATGTCTCCCAGTGCAGAGCTCTGAGAATAGTTCTGAAGCACTGGTTGTTCTAAGCTTACCATATTGAACTTCATACTATGCTTGTGCAACAAAATATTCAGCCAAAGACTCAAATGAATTCTAATGCAAATTTCTACAGCTCCTCCTCTGTAGCTTCCTCCTTTCTGAGTACTTTCTTTACAAATTCCAAACATTTCTACTTTCCCAAACTCCAGTCTCTTTTTCTTCAGATCACTGAAGACTCCCTCTTCCTACATCATGACATTATCATGAGTGCCTCCTGGCAGAAATCTGGACTGTCCTTAGGACTCTCTTTGTTGATCAAAGTTCATGTAGCCTGTTCTCCACCATCTAAATACAGTCACCTCACATAATTTATCCAGTCAGAAGTAGATTTTGAATTGTGGTTCCCATACCAAACAGGACATCAGAAACAGCAGAATAAATGGATAATAAATGGATAATAAATCTGAGTCCCTAAGTAGCCAATGTTCATCCTGCTTGGGAGTGCCTGGGCACTTACTCGGTCAGCTACTTTTCCAAATACCCATTAAGATGTGTGGTTTGTTGGTACTTATTTTGACTCAAGAACAAGGCAGTCCCTAATGTTTATTTATAAATGCTTCACATTAACAGTACAGACTTTGTGAATTCTTCCTTAAAAAAAAAAAATTGTAAGCATAGAATACCTCTAAAGAAGCATGAAATAACATTTCCAACAGCTGTAGCCCTGTGTTCCACCGGGTTAGTGATCTAACTAAGAGCCAAGGAAAACTAAGTTAAGATGAGGTACATCTGGTTTTTCTTTGTGGAGCCATCTTGCTGCATTATGTTCTATGTTCTTAGCAAAACAAAGCAAGAACCTAATTTAAACTTAATCACTTTGTGGTTGGGTATAGATGTGTGTGCTTCCCAGGTGGCTCAGTGGTAGAGTCTACCTGCCAATGCAGGAGACACAGCAGATGCGGGTTCGATTGAAGATCCCCAGGAGGGGAAAATGGCAACTACTCCAGTATTCTTTCCTGGGAAATCCCTTGGACAAAGGAGCCTGGCAGGCTACAGTCCATGGGGTCGCGAAGAGCTGGACATGACTGAGCATGGATGCATATATGTGTGCATGCTTGTTTGCCCTTCCCATCAACCTGTAACCTAAATGTAACCTAATTTCAAATGTGTAAGATTCCAATTTGTTAAATCTTATATATGTTTATTTATGTTTCTATAACAAAAATAAAATTATTTGTGTCAAACTATAAACAATTTTTTTCAGGAAGAAAATTGAGTGGGGGGAAGCAGAGACTACTTGTTTTTTATTCTTCCACTTTGTATACCTTTTATTTTAAATTATTTTAAGAATTATATTTCTTGTTTAGTACATAAAAATTTAGAACTTTTGTATCTTCCTAGCAAATCATTTCTTTCACTGTTCTATAAGGACCATATTTATCCTTAATATTTTTCTTAGTGTATATTTCATTTTTTATGATTCTTTTAAAGATATGTCTTTCCTTCAATTTGATTATATTTTTAGTTCATTTTTGTGCTCTGCTAGTTTGTAAATTTTGTTCTCCATTCTTTAAATGTTTTTTCTTGAAATTATAACATACTTCATTTATTTGACCATCTTAATTTCTTTGGTATGCTTCCATTCTTCTTTTACAATGCAAGGATCCTCAAATGCTTTAATTCTGATCCTCTCATTCATCTAATATCATTTTGTTGTTCAGAATGTTAGTTTTACCTTCACTTAGATATTTTGCTTGCTTTGCTTAGTAAATGTTTGCTTGCTGTTATGTACACATTTGTACTTCTTTCATCATCATTTCCTATTTTGTTGTAGACATTGCTTTTGAGTTTGTTTTCTTCCTGAAATAGAATGTTCTTTAATAGTTCTTTAATATAGGACCTGTGAGTAGTAAACCATGGAATATGGAAAATATTATTTATTTTCCATCTGATTTTGTTATAAGATTAAGAAATAATCCTAATAAGATTGCTTCAGTTATTGTATATTAAATATTGTCTCCCCACCCCCACCCCCATTTTCTCAATTCTCTCTTCAAATAATTTCTATTAGATGCTTTCTGGCCTTCTCATTCCAACACACTATATATACAGTTACTGTTTCTTTTGCTTTGCTTCTTTGTGTTGTCCTTAATCTTACCAAGTTTTATTAGCTTTTTGGTGTGCTGTTTAATCCAGCCACTGAATTTTAAATTCAGTTATTATGTTATCACTAGCTTTACTTATTTTATTTATTATCATTTCTAGATATAGTAGTTGGTTCTTTTTAAAAAATTTATCTTCTCTCATAAACCTCTGTTCTTTTTCATATATATTTATAACTTTTCTTTTGTATCACCATTTTAAAAACTCTAATTTTGTAAGAATTCATTTTAAATTATTGTGTTCGCTCTCTTTGCTTGTAGATTCTCCCATTTTGAATCGGGTGATATACAGACTGTCATTTATGGCTTTGAGCTTATTCATATTTACTCTTATCTACAAACCTGACTTCTTTAAGAATTATTTTCTGTCATGGCTTTCTTCTTGTCCATTCTCTCAGTTTTAGACACCTCTCTGTAGTGGATGATTGTGTCTGCCGCAACTCTCAATCTACATGGGTCATAAACCTGTTTTTACATTACTGTCATTTCTTCAGATCTCTGCAAACGTATAATGGCTCAATTTTAATGTCAGTAATATAGAAAATGTGGAGAAGGAAATGGCAACCCACTCCAGTATTCTTGCCTGGAGAATCCCAGGGACGGAAGAGCCTGGTGGGCTGCCGTCTATAGGGTCGCACAGAGTTGGACACGACTGAAGTGACTTGGCAGCAGCAAGCAATATAGAAAATGAATTGAAAAAGAAATGCAAGAAGGCAAAGTGGTTGTCTGAGGATGCTTTGCAGATAGCTGAGGAAAGAAGAGAAACAAAAGGCAAGGGAGAAAGGGAAAGATATATCCACCTGAATGAAGAGTTTTGGAGAATAGCAAGGAGAAAAAAGAAGGCCTTCTTAAATGAGCAATACAAAGAAATAGGGGAAAACAATAGAGTGTAAAAGACTGGCGATCTCTTCAAGAAAACTGAAAGTATCAAAGGAACCTTTAATACAAGGATGGGCACAATAAAGGATGGAAATGTTATGGAGCTAACAGAAGCAGAAGAGATTGAGAAGAGGTGGCAGGAATACACAGAAGAACTATACAGAAAAGGTCTTCATGACCTGGATAACCATGATGTGTGGTCACTCACCTAGAGGCAGACATCCTGGAATGTGAAGTCAAATGGGCCTTAGGAAGCATCATTACAGACAGAGCTAGCGGAGGTGAAATAGATTCCAGCTGATCTATTTCAGATCCTAAAAGATGAAGCTGTGAAAGTGCTGCACTCAGTATGCCAGCAAATTTGGAAAACTCAGCAGTGGCCACAGGACTGGAAAAGGTCAGTTGTCATTCCAATCCCAAAGAAGAGCAATGCCAAAGAATGTACAAACTACCATATATTTGCACTCATTTCGCATGCTAGCAAGGTCATGCTTAAGCCCTTCAAGCTAGCCTTTAACAGTACATGAACTTCCAGATGTACAAGTTGGGTTTTGAAAAGACAGAGGAATTAGAGATCAAATTGCCAACATTTGTTTAATCATGGAGAAAGCAAAGGAATTACAGAAAAACATATACTTCTGCTTCATTGACTACTAAAGCCTTTGACAGTGTGAATCACAACAAACTGTGAGAAATTCTTAAGAGACAAGACTACCAGACCACCTTACCTGTCTCCTGAGAAACCTGTTTACAGATCAAGAAGCAAAAGTTAGAACCAGACCTGGAAAAACTGACCAATTCAAAACTGGGAAAGGAGTACAAGGCAATATATTGTTACTCTGCACATTTAACTTACCTGCAGAGTACATCATGTGAAATGTTGAACTAGATGAATCACAAGCTGGAGTCAAGGTTTCCAGGAGAAATATCAATATCCTCAGATAGGCAGATGATACCTTTCTAATGGCAGAAAGCAAAGAGGAACTAAAGAGGGTGAAAGAGGAGAGCAAAAAAGCTAGCTTAAAACTTAACATTCAAAAACCTAAAATCATGGCATCTGGTCCCATCACTTCCTGGCAGAGATTTGGAAACAGTAGAAACAGTGACAGACTTTATCTTCTTGGACTCATAGTGACTGCAACCATGAAGTTAAAAGACACTTGCTCCTTGGAAGGAAAGCTATGACAAACCTAGACAGTATATTAAAAAGCAGAGAATCACTTTGTCAACAAAGGTCTGTCTAATTAAAGCTAAGGTTTTTTTTTTTTTTTCCAGTAGTCATGTTCAGATGTAAGAGTTGGGCCATAAAGAAGTCTGAGCAGCTAAGAATTGATTCTTTCAAATTGTGGTACTGGAGAATACTCTTGAGAGTCCCTTGGACTTCAAGGAGGTCAAACCACTCCATCCTAAAGGAAATCAACCGTGAATATTCATTGGAAGGACTGATGGCAACCTACTCCAGTATTCTTGCCTGGAGAATTCCATGGACAGAGGAGCCTGGTGGGCTACAGTCCATGGGGTGACAAAGAGCCGGACACGACAGAGTGACTAACACTCACTTTTGGCCTTCCCTGGTACCTCAGCTGGTAAATAATCTGCCTGAAATACAGAGCTCCTGGTTGGATCACTGTGTTGGGAAGATCTCCTGGAGAAAGAATAGGCTACCCACTCCAGTATTCTTGGGCTTCCCTGTTGTCTCAGATGGTAAAGAATCTACCTGCAATGTGGAAAACATGGGTTTGATCCCTGGGTCGGAAACATCCTCTGGAGAAGGGAATGGCTACCCACTCCAGAATTCTTGCCTAGAGAATTCCGGACAGAGGAGCCTGGCAGGCCCCAGTCCATGGGGTTGCAAAGAGTTGAACACAACCGAGCAACTTTCACTTTCACTTGATGCTGAAGGTGATGCTCCAATGTCTTGGCCACTTGATGTGGAGAGCTGACTCACTGGAAAAGACCCCAGTGCTAGGAACAATTGACAGCAAAAGGAAAAAGAGGGCAGCAGAGGATGAGGTGGTTAGATAGCATCACTTACACAGTAAACATAATGAACTTGAGCAAACTCTAGGAGATGGTGCAGGACATAGGAGCCTGGTGTGCTACAGTCTATGAGCAAACTCTAGGAGATGGTGCAGGACATAGGAGCCTGGTGTGCTACAGTCTATGAGCAAACTCTAGGAGATGGTGCAGGACATAGGAGCCTGGTGTGCTACAGTCTATGAGCAAACTCTAGGAGATGTGCAGGACATAGGAGCCTGGTGTGCTACAGTCTATGAGCAAACTCTAGGAGATGGTGCAGGACATAGGAGCCTGGTGTGCTACAGTCTATGAGCAAACTCTAGGAGATGGTGCAGGACATAGGAGCCTGGTGTGCTACAGTCTATGAGCAAACTCTAGGAGATGGTGCAGGACATAGGAGCCTGGTGTGCTACAGTCTATGAGCAAACTCTAGGAGATGGTGCAGGACATAGGAGCCTGGTGTGCTACAGTCTATGAGCAAACTCTAGGAGATGGTGCAGGACATAGGAGCCTGGTGTGCTACAGTCTATGAGCAAACTCTAGGAGATGGTGCAGGACATAGGAGCCTGGTGTGCTACAGTCTATGAGCAAACTCTAGGAGATGGTGCAGGACATAGGAGCCTGGTGTGCTACAGTCTATGAGCAAACTCTAGGAGATGGTGCAGGACATAGGAGCCTGGTGTGCTACAGTCTATGAGCAAACTCTAGGAGATGGTGCAGGACATAGGAGCCTGGTGTGCTACAGTCTATGAGCAAACTCTAGGAGATGGTGCAGGACATAGGAGCCTGGTGTGCTACAGTCTATGAGCAAACTCTAGGAGATGGTGCAGGACATAGGAGCCTGGTGTGCTACAGTCTATGAGCAAACTCTAGGAGATGGTGCAGGACATAGGAGCCTGGTGTGCTACAGTCTATGAGCAAACTCTAGGAGATGGTGCAGGACATAGGAGCCTGGTGTGCTACAGTCTATGAGGTCACAAGGAGTCAGACATGACTTAGTAACTCATCAACAACAATATATACTTATGTTTCTGATCACACATGATTGACTCTTTCTTGCCTTTACTGGACAAAAAGCTTTCTCATGGAACTTCAGCCAGATAAGCTCAGATACTCAGGTTTTCATTCAGAAAATGTTATGTCCCAGCTTCCTGCAATTAATCCAGTTTTGTGTCTCAGCCATGAAGGTCCCTGCAGATAAATTTTCATGTCTACTCAGGTCTCAAGGTCAGAGCTGTCCAGGATGTTATTTAATCTAGGTCTCTCGTCATGGTAGCTCAATTTCATTTTACTAGTAAGGGTTTTTTGCCTTTATTTGGCATCTTTAGATTTTCTCTCGTTGTTTTCAGTGGTATGTACTAATGTTTTATTATTATTTTATATTGTGTATCTGTGTGTTGGAAAATGAACTGGTAAGTCAGTAGATTTTTTTTAATTATGTAGTTTATGTTTTTTAATTATTTAGTATGTTTATTTAGACAAAGTTAAAACTCAGTTGAAACATTTTACTTTAGAGATGTCATTAAAATTCAATTTTCATTGTTAGAATTTGTTAATATTAATATGCTCTACCTTCTTTACTACTAATTCAGGTATTTAAAAAATATTTTTGCCACCTTTACATGTTTGCCATATTTTTCTTAACTTACATATTTAAAATAATTGTTTATTATGTTAATTTTCATAGAATGAATCTTCAAGAAGAACTGGATAAACTTAAAGTACATATGTCTGTTGATAAAGCAACAATACAAGAATTGAATACATTTATGGCAGAGAGAAGAGAAGGTAACTTTGTCAGAATAAATATTCAATGTAGGCAGTTTAAAATTATCTAGTTTTTTATGTTTTATTTTCAGCTTCTAAGAATCTTACCCTGTTCTCCCTATTTCTATTGCTTTATTCTTTCGTATCTTATTAGCATTTTCATCTTTCAAGAGAAAATCAAGTAGAGAGAACACTTAAAAGTTAGGTTTATAGTTTACTAAAAATTTAAAGAAATATTTGATAAGGAGAGAATATTCATTTTTATTATTCATTGATGAAGTTTTATTGGTTAAGTTTGTTCAATGTTTTATAGGTAATATAGAGTTATTGATAATATAGAGGTAGTTACTATTAATAATTCATTTATATTTTCATATGACATTGCATTTTCTAAAAGTGATATGATTCTCATCTGGAATCACAGTCTTAGAGCTAGAAGGAAACTTGAAGATCTGCAAATCTGAAACCTGCCTGAACCCTAGCCTGAGAGTATTTATAAAAGGGGATTATCTATTTCAATTGCAAGATTTTCCTTTGTTAAAATCAAGATAAGTGTATTTACTATATGACTTCAGTCCATCCTCAAGTAACCTCATTAAAAAAAGTAAATAATGTTGATATGACAGAGTTCCTTCTTATTTAACCTTGCTTCAGCTTAATTGTTAACACTGTGCTTTTTAGGTGTTGACATTATAATTAATAAATTATACTTATTTATACTTAATAAATATATGTAATATTTGAATGTTTATATATCACTCATCTGGATTTTGTCACAATTACTTTGTTGTTCCAGTTTCACTTATTTAGTATACTCATGACTTGTCAAGGCCAATATTTCAATCCTTCTGTTTTACACCATTGATTTACATCATATTTTAAACTTTGGAGAAGGGAATGGGTGCCCACTCCCATATTTGGGGCTGGAGAATTCCATGGACTGTATAGTCCATGGGGTCACAAAGAGTCGGACATGACTTGAGTGACTTTCACTTAAGCTTATTTTTTGACTGAGTTCTTTTTTTTTTTTTTTTTTTTTTGCCATAGGTCAAGGCAGTGACCATTAGTGACTGCCCAGTGACTAAGATCACTAGGTGAAATACTGATGAGACCTTTATTTTTACTACTCTCTTTTCTTTTACTTTTTTTTTTTCAGCCATGCCCTGCGACATGTGGGATAATAGTTCTCAAACCTGTGCTCCTTTCTTTTTTCTTTTTGTTTTCTTTTTACCTTTTGACCCCCTTCACCCATTTCTTTTATCACCTCTGTTAATCATCAGTTTGTTGTCTGTATTTCTGAGTTTCTTTGTTTCTTTAGATTGCACATATGAGAGACATCGTACATTATTTGTTTTTCTGTCTCTGACTTACTTTATTTAGCATAATGTCTGTGAGGCCCATTCATGTTATCACAAATGTCAAGATGCTATTCTTTTTTATGACTGAATAATATCCATTATATGTGTGTGTGTATATATATATATATATATATGCCACAATTTCTTTCTGTCATCCATCATGAACACCTAGGTTATTTCCATAGCTTGGCTATCATAAACAATGCTGTAATGAACATTGGGGTGTATATATATCTTTTCATGTTAGTGTTTGCATCTTCTTTGGATAAATACGCAGAAGTAGAATTGCTGGATCATATGGTAGTTCTATTTTTATTTTTTTGAATAACCTCCGTATTGTTATACAAAGTGACTGTACTTCTTTACATTCCCACCGGAAGTGCACAAGGGTTCTCTTTTCTCCACATTCTCATCAAGATTTGTCACTTTCTGTCTTTTTCGTAATAGATATTCTAAAAAATATGAGATGATATCTCATTATGGTTTTGATTTGCATTCCCTAATGATTAATGATGTTGAACATCTTTTGATGTTGAACATCTTTTCACGTATCTGTTGGCCATCTGTACAGGCATTTCTAGGAGATATTGCGAGGTATTCTTTCCAGATCACCATAATAAAATGAATATTGCTATAAAGCAGGCCACATGATTTATGTGGTTTCCCGGTGTACATAAAAATTGTATTTACACTATATTGTAGTTTATTAAGTGTACAATAGCATTATGTCTGAAAAAAATGCACTTACCTTAATTAAAGAGCACTTTATTGCTAAGAAATGCTATCTGTAATCTGAGTTTTCAGTGGGTTGTAATCCTTTTGCTTGAGAAGGGCTTGAAATATTGGGAAAATTACCAAAATACGGAACAGAGACATAAAATGACCAAATGCTGTTCGAGATGGCACCTGTAGACTTGGCTGACAGAAGGTTGCCACACATTCTCAATTTGTTGAAAAAACACAGTATCTAGGAAGATAAGTAAAACAAAGCATACTAAGCAAATTATTCCTGTATGTCTTCTTTTGAAGATTGTCTGTTTAGATATTCAGCCCATTTTGAAATTGGCCCATAATTTTCATTTTTTGTGGGTGTCCTTTTCTGGTTTTGGTATCAAGATAATATTGGCCATGTAAAATGAGTTTGGAAGAGCTCCCTTGTCTTAAATATTTTGGAAGAGTTTGGAAGAATTAATATTAATTCTCTAAATGTTTTGTAGAATTCATTAATGAAGCCATCTGGTCCTGGTTTTTGTTGGATGGGAGGTTTTTGATTACTGATTCAGTCTCCTTACCAGTTATAAATCTGTTCAGAACTGGTCTTTGAAAAGATAAATAAAATTGACAAGCCTTTAGCTATATGTATAAGAAAAAAAGAGAGGATTCAAAATAAAAAATGAAACAGGAGGTGTTACAACTGATAACTCAGAACCATAATATAAAAAATCATAGGAAAATGCTTATAATAAATAAATTCCAACAAATTGCTCATCCGAGAAAATAAATAGATAAATTCCTGGAAACATACTACCTAGTAAAACTGAACTATCATGAAATATTAAATCTGAGCAGAACAACTACTATATTACTGTCTGTTTCTACCATTAGGTCTCTTAATATTTGCTTTCGATATTTAGGTGCTCTTATATAGGGTGTGACAATATACAGCCTTGACGTACTCCTTTTCCTATTTGGAACCAGTCTGTTGTTCCATGTCCAGTTCTAACTGTTGCTTCCTGACCTGCATACAAATTTCTCAAGAGGCAGGTCAGGTGGTCTGATATTCCCATCTCTTTCAGAATTTTCCACAGTTTATTGTGATCCACACAGTCAAAGGCTTTGGCATAGTCAATGAAGCAGAAATAGATGTTTTTCTGGAACTCTCTTGCTTTTTCGATGATCCAGCGGATGTTGGCAATTTGATCTCTGGTTCCTCTGCCTTTTCTAAAACCAGCTTGAACATCAGGGAGTTCACGGTTCACGTATTGCTGAAGTCTGGCTTGGGGAATTTTGAGCATTACTTTACTAGCATGTGAGATAAGTACAATTGTGTGGTAGTTTGAGCATTCTTTTGCATTGCTTTTCTTTGGGATTGGAATGAAAACTGACCTTTTCCAGTCCTGTGGCCACTGCTGAGTTTTCCAAATTTGCTGGCATATTGAGTGCAGCACTTTCACAGCCACAGCAATCAATAAAGCAGAAATAGATGTTTTTCTGGAACTCTCTTGCTTTTTCCATGATCCAGCGGATGTTGGTGCATATGAAAGTGGCTACTTCTCAGTGACATGGTCCTGGGAGCAAAGGATTCAAGGACCAGAGCTGTTGCTCTTCTAGTTTCTTCATGCCACTCAACTATTTCACTGCAGAGATGACATATAAACATCATCCATGGAATACTTTTAGGTGATTAAAAGGAAATGAGGAGTTGAAAACATTCATTTGAATAACTGGAGAAGGAAATGGCAACCCACTCCAGTGTTCTTGCCTGAAGAATCCCAGGGACGGCAGAGCCCAATGGGCTGCCGTCTGTGGGGTCCCACAGAGTCCGACAGGACTGAAGCGACATAGCAGCAGCAGCATTTGAATAACAAAGGGGCAGCTGGAGGATTTGGGGGTGAAGGTGCATATCAGTTCAGTTCAGTTGCTCAGTCATGTCCGACTCTTTGCAAGCCCATGAATTGCAGCATGCCAGGCCTCCCTGTCCATTACCAACCCCCGGAGTTCACTCAAACTCACGTCCATCGAGTCCGTGATGCCATCCAGCCATCTCATCCTCTGTTCTCCCCTTCTCCTCCTGCCCCCAATCCGTCCCAGCATCAGAGTCTTTTCCAATGAGTCAACTCTTCGCATGAGTTGGCCTAAGTACTGGAGTTTCAGGTTTAGCATCAGTGCATATAGTCAGCATTAAACATAAAACCCACATGTTTAAAAACTGCGATAGTACTGTAAATCATAGTAATCAAGAGTTTGCACAACTGGCATGAAGTACTGACAAGTAGGTCAATGGAGCAGAATGTGAATCCACACCTGCACATGTCACTCAGATAATGTTTAATCAAAATGCCAGAGCATTTCAAAGGGGAAAGAATAGTACTTTCAACAAATAAAGCAGAAAGAGCTGGCTATCCATCAGTAAAAACCAAATTTTGAGTGTTAACTTACTCTTTATAAAAAAAAAAATTACTTTATTTTTTTGGTAAATTAATTAATTAATTTAATTAGATGCTAATTACTTTACAATATTGTAGCAGTTTTTGTCATACATTCATATTAATCAGCCATGGGTGTACCTGAGTCCCCCATCCTGAACCCCTCTCCCACCTCCCTCCTCATCCCATCCCTCAGGGTCATCCCAGTGCACTGGCCCTAAGTGCCTTGTCTCATGATTCGAACCTGGACTGGCAATCTATTTCACATATGGTAATAAACATGTTTCAATGCTCTTCTCACAAATCATCCCACCCTTGTCTTCTCCCACAGAGTCCAAATGTCTGTTCTTTATATCTCTGTCTTTTTTGCTGTCTTGCATATAGGGTCATCATTACTGTCTTTCTAAATTCCATATGCATTAATATACTATATTGGTGTTTTCCTTTCTGACTTACTTCAATCTGTATAACAGGCTCCAGTTTCATCCACCTCATTAGAACCGATTCAAATGCATTCTTTTTAATAGCTGAGTAATATTCCATTGTATATATGGACCACAGCTTTTTTATCCATTCTTATGCTGATGGACATCTAGGTTGCTTCCGTGTCCTGGCTATTGTAAACAGTGCTGTGGTGAACACTGGGGTACATGTGTCTCTTTCAATTCTGGTTTGCTCAGTGTGTATGCCCAGTGGTGAGATTGCTAGGTGGTATGGCAGTTCTATTTCCAGTTTTAAAGGAATCTCCACACTGTTCTCCATAGTGGCTGTACTAGTTTGCATTCTCACCAACAGTGTAAGAGGGTTACCTTTTCTCTGCACCTTCTCCAGCATTTATTATTTATAGACTTTTTGATAACAGCCATTCTGACTGGTGTAAGATGGTACCTCATTGTGGTTTTGATTTGCATTTCTCTGATAATGAGTGATGTATTCAATTCTGGTTTGCTCAGTGTGTATGCCCAGTGGTGAGATTGCTAGGTGGTATGGCAGTTCTATTTCCAGTTTTAAAGGAATCTCCACACTGTTCTCCATAGTGGCTGTACTAGTTTGCATTCTCACCAACAGTGTAAGAGGGTTACCTTTTCTCTGCACCTTCTCCAGCATTTATTATTTATAGACTTTTTGATAACAGCCATTCTGACTGGTGTAAGATGGTACCTCATTGTGGTTTTGATTTGCATTTCTCTGATAATGAGTGATGTTGAGCATCTTTTAATGTATTTGTTAGCCATCTGTATGTCTTCTTTGGGAAATGTCTATTTAGTTCTTTGGCCCATTTTTTGATTGGGTAGTTTATTTTTCTGGAATTGAGCTGCATGAGCTGCTTGTATATTTTTGAGATGAATTCTTTGTCAGTTGCTTCATTTGCTATTATTTTCTCCCACTCTCAAGGCTGTCTTTTCACCTTGTTTATAGTTTTCTTTGTAGTGCAAAAGCTTTGAGTCTAATTAGGTCCCATTTGTTTATTTTTGCTTTTATTTCCATTACTGTAGGAGGTGGGTCATAGAGGATCCTGCTGTGATTTATGTCAGAGAGTGTTTTGCTTATGTTTTCTTCTAGGAGTTTTGTAATTTCTGGTCTTACATTTAGATTTTTAATCCATTTTGAGTTTGCTCTTTTGTATGGTGTTAGAAAGTGTTCTAGTTTCATTCTTTTACAAGTGGTTGACCAGTTTTCCCAGCACCACTTGTTAAAGAGATTGTCTTTTCTCCATTGTATATTCTTGCCTCCTTTGTCAAAGATGAGGTGTCCGTAGGTGCATGGATTTATTTCTGGGCTTTCTATTTTGTTCCACTGATCTATATTTCTATATACTATCTTGATGACTGTGGCTTTGTAGTAGAGCCTGAAGTCAAGCAGGTTGATTCCTCCATTCCATTCTTCTTTTTCAAGATTGCTTTGGCTATTTGAGTTTTTTTTGTATTTCCATACAAACTGTGACATTATTTGTTCTAGTTTTCTGAAAAATAGCTGGTAGCTTGATAGGGATTGCATTGAATCTATAGATTGCTTTGGAAGGTCCTAACCCTCAGTGCCTGAGAATGGAACTGGACTTGGAGATGAGGTCTTTAAAGAAAACATTAAGTTAAAATAAGGTCACGTGGGTGGCTCCCAACCCAACATCACTGGTGTCCTCCTAAGAAGTGAAAGTGAAAGTTGCTCAGTCGTGTCTGACTCTTTGTGACCCCATGGACTATACAGTCCATGGAATTCTCCAGGCCAGAATACTGGAGTGGGTAGCCTTTCCCTTCTCCAAAGGATCTTCCCAACCCAGGGATCAAATGCAGGTCTCCCACATTGCAAGCAGATTCTTTACCAGCTGAGCCACCAGGGAAGCCCAAGAATACTGGAGTGGGTAGCCTATCCCCTCTCCAGGGGATCTTCCTGACCCAGGAATTGAACTGGGGTCTCCTGCATTGCAGGCGGATTCTTTACCAGCTGAGCTCTGAGGGAAGCCCGTCCTCATAAGAAAAGATGAGGACAGGCGGGCACAGAGGGAAGACCCCGAGAAGACAGCCGTCTGCGAGCAGAGGGGGGGCCTCCAGAGAAAACAACCCTGCCCACCCACACCTTGACCTCACACTTCCAGCCTCCGGAATGGTGGGGAAATTAACGTGTTGCTGAAGCTCCCCCCACATCCTCAGTATGCGATACATGTTTACAGCCGTCCTGGCCTCCATGTAAAGTGGAGTCTAAGACGGGGCGGCAGTGGGGGAAGGTGCAGCAGAGAAGCAGCCCTGCCGCCCTCGCAGGCTAAAGGACGCGGCCTTCAGTATAAACGTGAGAGAGGGTCTCTGCACATCTGTGAACCCGAGGTAGACAAGGGCCACGCTCTCTGCAGAATGGACTGAGACGGGTGACAGTGCTGGTACCCAGGTTCCGGCGAGCCTCTCTCCCCTGGGAGATGCCCACCTTGCCACTGAAGATGGTGACAGGTGACGAGGCGGGTGACGCTATCGAGGCCATCAGTAACACATCGAGCACTGACCGGGATCCACACAGTCATCCGAAAGACATGTCAGGCAGATCCGTAAGACATCAAGGAGACTACCCTCACGGAAATCCTGACGGGAAGAAAAAGGATTTTCTCATGAAGTTATCTACCAGTTATTTGTCATAGAATTACAACATCAAAGGCAAAAACAAAATCTCAATAACGCCTAAATTAAATAAGCAAACACTTCAGCAAAGTAAGAAGGGAAGAAGTAAAAATTAGCTGCCCTCTCAGTCGGGACGGAGGCCTGAGGCTCCTCTCGAAGGTCAGCCTCACCTCCACCAGGCGCTCGGCTGGTCCTCTGCTTCCCAGCGTAGAGCCCCACCCTGCTCTTCTGAGTACCCAGAGCCCTGCCTTTCTCTGAAACTACCATGGCCCCAGCTCACGGCCAGGAGATGCAAGGCCTTCCATGGTGGGGGAGCTCCTCCCGGACCTGCCAGGATTCAGCTTCACACAGGACCGCCTCCAGCCGTGGACACACCCAGGACACCCGTCAGCCACAGAGAAGCCAAACAGCCAACCCCACATAACAGAACCACAGAGCCCTGCAAGCCACTGCGTGCAAAGACCGGGTAAAGCAAGGGCAGGGGCAGCATTCAAGGACAGCCTCTGGGGCCTGGAATCCTTAGTCACTTGTGAAAACATGCTGAACCAATCTCATAGATGCCATTCCCTTCTTCAGGGGATCTTCCCAACCCAGGGGTTGAGCCTCGGTCTCCTGCATTAGAGGCAGATTCTTTACCAGCTGAGCCACCAGGGAAGCTCCCTCACAGATGCTACATGTACCCATCTGTGGCTATTCCTGGCCCCAGGGTCCTCTCTCTGTTAACTTTTTTTTTTTTTTTTTGCTTTACTTTTCTTTTTATTTATTTATTTTTTTTTTATTATTAATTTTTTTTTTAGTTTGTTTTGTTTGAGGCATAATCAGAAAGAGGCCTTTTCCTGAGCCCCAAGGCCCATGCTGTTTTCCACATGTGCAGTCCCTGTGTGGCTAGGGGCACTCCGTCCACCCCACCCACCACGCCTGCCTCGCCACCTTGCACTGTTGGTGACAGAATGGCCAGACCCCCCAAGAGAAGGTGGCGACAAGGAAGGGCATTGCTAGAATTGCACCCTGATCAAAACCCATTTCGATCCCTGAAATGTGCGTTTCTCACTGAACCCCAATGACTCACACTCGTTTTAGGATATGATTAACATGAAATGTGCAACATTCACTTTGTGACACTCGGATCTGGTCTGTACACTGATTCCACGGTGCGAATCCCCACGGAGGGTGGTAGTGGAAGACTGGAGCTGGCAAGAAGCACCTTCCTCCCTGGAGAGCAGCAGTCCCATCCCAGAGAAACCTCCTCAGGGGAGAGGAAGCTGGGGCACGGGGCAGGAAAGTGGCCGGACCCAAACTGGGGCCCCCAGGAGGCCTGTGCTGGGGGCACAGCCCCACACCGCAGCGCAGTGAGCCCCACGCTGAAGGCCAGGGTCGCCTCCCTCCTCTCTGACAGGCAAGAGGACAGCCCCCTGCACTCGTTTCAACCTTTTCTGAGGGTAACAGTGGCTGAGAACGCAGGTGTCAGAGCCCTGTATTAGCTCAAACCCTGAATCTGCCATTTCCTGTGATACTCTGGACCAATCTTCTTCAACTTTTAGTAGATTTAGTTTCCTCCTCTGAATATTAGGATGGCAGCACCTAACCCCTAAAGTGAAAGTGTCAGTTGCTCAGTCGTGTCTGACACTTTACAACCCCATGAACAGTAGCCCACCAGGCTCCTCTGTCCATGGGATTCTCCAGGCAAGAATACTGGAGTGGGTTCCCATGCCCTCCTCCAGGGGATCTTCCCGACCCAGGAAGTGACCTCCAGTCTCCTGCACTGCAGGCAGATTCTTTACTGTCTGAGGCACCAGGGAAGCCCTTAACCCCTAAGAGTTTGTGAAAATTAAACAAGGTAACTTGTGTGAAGTACCCAAGATTATGATGGCAGATAAGTGACTGATCAACAGCAGCTGCTGAAATCATCTTACAGTTATTACCATATAGGATTCTTACAAAGATTAAACAAGGTGATGAGCCCTGTTGTGGTCGTTATAAAAGATAGAAAAGTCGACTAACACTGCACTCACTTCACAGGTGAAAAAACAGGACAGCCAAAGGAAAGGCACAGGCACGAGGCACACGAACATGGAAGGTCAGAGCCCGGCCTCCTAATCCGCGCGGCACGCAACACGGAAGGTCAGAGCCCGGCCTCCTAATCCGCTCGCGCTGGGCCCCGCTGCGGGCCTGTGCTGACGCTGTCGGGGAGCCCCAGGGAGAAACCCCACAGCCACAGCGAGCGGCGGCCCTTCTCATCAGCTCTGCTGACGGTGCCCCGGGGAACCCTGAGGCTGACACGTGCCTCTCTGCTGAAGTTTCTACCTCGTGACCGCCGGCTTGGTCTGTACCTCGACCCCAGGTGCAGTAAAACCAAGGCAGACCAGGACAATGCGTCACAGCTGGGACTAAGAATTCACACTTGACACCACCACCTCACACTGTGCAGGGGCTCCGCCCAAACACAGTCACATACGATACTGGGATTAATGCTCCCTGGAGTTGTGCAAACTGTGGGTTGAAGAGGTTAAAAAAGAGAGAGAAATTACTTCTTTCCTCCTGAAAGAAGAGGGAGACTGAACAGAAGAGGGACAAATGAATGGCCCGTGGAAGCAGGGATAATCAAGGGCTCTTATGAACGAGAAGCGCTAATGCTCCATTCCTAGTTTGTCCGTGAGACTCAGTGGTGGGTGGTGCAGTTCCACGCTGGTACCACACCTACACCATCTTTGGGTTGATAGCACTTTGCTGCATGGAGGGTTAGAGCTGGTAAATGCTTAACAACTTGCTCTCTGGGAAATGAAAGCCTTGGTAGGCATTATTCCCAATTCCCGTGCTGTAAATATTTCCATTATGGTAATTTCTAAGCTACCAATATGACCTACTGAAGCAGAGACGGGAAGGAATGCACATAACTGGGAGCCGGGACTGCAAGAATGCAGAGACAACAGGGGGAAAACAACAAATACAAGAGCTAAAAAGACAAGAATTCAACAAGATTAAAATCCACAGACAGGATGACTACAAAAAATGAAAGCAACTCTCAGGAATCTGTACATATAATTGAAAGGCTGTTGTTTCCTGCTGTGTGTGTAAGTTTACACAATCCCAGTGAGCTAAAAGAGGTGGAGATATCCAAGAGTCACCCAAACATGCGAAGAGATGGAACCTAGAAGCCAAAACGGCAGCAAAATCTCAGCCAAAAGCGTTCATGAGTGGCTGAAGAGAAGCGGTCTAAAACATTTTTCTGGTTTATGAATATAAGTAAAACTGAGCTTCCCCGGTGACTCAGCGAAAAAGAATCCACCTGCAATAGAGGGTATGTGACGGAAGCCATGGGTCCCATCCCTGGGTCAGGAAGATCCCCTGGAGGAGGAAATGACAACCCACTCCAGTATTCTTGTCTGGGAAATCCCACGGACAGAGGAGCCTGGCAACCTGTAATACACTGGGTCACAAAGAGTCAGACACAACTGAGCGACTGAGCCTGCACACAAGCAAAAGTACCATAAGAAAAATCAAAAGGTGTAAGATTTTCTGAGCTTAAGAATGGAGCATACAAACCCAAACCCTAAGATATCTTCAGTGGTCTCTTGTAAACCCAGAAGATTTGATCCTCCTGCCTGTTTCTTCCTTCTCGAGATGAATGTGTTAATGATGAATTTCCCAGGCCATAGCAGTGTACATCTACTTGTTAAACAAGCAGACGACAGAAACTTCACTGAGGGCATTCTTCCACCTAATATTGTTAAAGCTCAAGGTTCAAAAATAGCTTTTCTTTCACAAGGATCAATTCTCAAATCCCTAAAATATTGACCAAAAACAACCCCTGAAAAACAACTTCAAAGAGTGCCATTTGAAGGTATTCCTACAATGAATAGTTTTTCAGACTACATCTCCCATCAACAGCTGGAAAACATGGAAAAATACGAGAAATATCTGTTCAAAGGTATTAAGAGGACCACCAAGGAAGCAAAGACTTAAAAGACCAAAATCCTTCAGGAGAAAGCTAGCCACTTTTTCCCTGAAGATACTTTTATTCAAAAGTAACAGCTGAGAAGCTGAGCAAAGATTTCAAGGGTCAAACAGAGCTGGAGAGACAAAGATTAAAATAAGACTCATGAAGAAGGAGTGTCCTTTCCAATTGAATGAGGCTTTCAGTTGGGACCCTTAAATGTTATTCTTTGAAAAATATATGCTTTTCCATGTAGAAGTACATGTAAATATATCGTCGTTGTTGTTGTTCAGTTACTAAGTTATGTCTGACTCTTTGAGACCCCATGGACTACAGAATGCCAGGCTTCCTTGCCAGTCAATATCTCCTGGATTTTGCTCAAACTCATGTCCACTGAGTCAGTGATGCTATCTAACCTGCTGTCTAACCATCTCATCCTCGGCTGCCCCCTTCTCCTTTTGCTTTCAGTCTTTTCCAGCATCAGGGTCTTTTCCAGTGAATTGGCTCTTCACATCAGGTGGCCAAAGTATTGGAGCTTCAACTTCAGCATCAGTCCTTCCAATGTATATTCAGGAATGATTTCCTTTAGGACTGACTTGTTGGATCTCCTTGCTGTCTAACAGACTCTCAAGAGTTTTCTCCAGCACCACAGTTCAAAAGCATCAATTCTTCAACATTTAGCCTTCTTTATGGTCCAATTATTATATCCATACATGACTACTAGAAAACCCATACTTTTGACTGTATGAACCTTTGTCAGTAAAGTGATATCTCTACCTTTAAGATGCTATCGAGGTTTTTATTGTTGTCATAGCTTTTCTTCCAAGCAGCAAGTGTCTTTTAATTTCATGGCTGCAGTCACCATCCACAGTGATTCTGGACCCCAAGAAAATAAAGTCTGTCACTGCTTCCATTTTTCCCCCTTCTATTTGCCATAAAGTGATGGGACCAGATGCCATGATCTTAGTTTTTTGAATGTTGAGTTTTAAATCAGCTTTTTCACTCTCCTCTTTCACCCTCATCAGGAGGCTCTTTAATTCCTAATATATAGGCCCTTATAAAGACAAAGCTGAGCTTGAATAAGCTCAGTCCCTATACTTATTGCTGTAAGAAGCAAAGAGTAAATTCTCTTGGAAGGAAAATAAAGGCATTGAAGTCTCAAGTAATCTCCAAGATTTTATGTACAATGTTTATAATTTAATCAAAAGTAACTAGGAAGATTCAATCAATAAAAAGATTAGGTGGACAAAAACCAGAAGAAACAAAAATAGAGACAAACCCACAAGAGACTGTGATATTCGAATTATATGATATAAATGTGAAAATAACTATGATTCACATGTTCAAGAAAGTAAATGAAAATATAGACAACATCAGCTAAGAACCAGAAATTATTTTCTTAAAACAAGGAACAAAGATAAATCTTGAACAGGAAAATCAAAATTAAGAATCCAATGAATGGATTTACCAGCAAATTCAAAACGGTAGAACAGAGATTTAGTCAAAGAAGATAGTTGAGAAAACATCCAGATTGAAGGACAAAGATTCAAAAGAAAGGAAAGTACAAAATATAATCAACGTAAGAGGTATGGGACAAGAAAATGTCTAGAACTGGAGCTCAGAAAGAGAAGAGTGAGAGAATCATGCATGAGATGAGATGAATTTATATCATGCCAACTTAGTACTCTTGCCTGGAGAATTCCATGGACAGAGGAGCCTGGTGGGCTGCTGTCCATGGGGGTCACACAGTTGGACATGACTGAAGTGAGTTAGCATGCACGTGTGCACTGGAGAAGGAAATGGCAACCCACTCCAGTATTCTTGCCTGGAGAATCCTAGGGACGGGGGAGCCTGGTGGGCTGCCGTCTATGGGGTCACACAGAGTCAGACACGACTGAAGTGACAGCAGTGGCAGCAACTTAGCCAAGTTGGAACTAATTTTGCTAGAATGTTTTCCCCTGCATAGCATGGATTAATACAGGTTATAAGAGACACTGTGTGCAAGACAGAAGCAAGTTAGCAGCCCTAGTCCTCTCACACCCAGAAGGCCACAGCAGGGCGCAAAGCACCAGTGCAGCTCACACACCTTGCCGTTGTCGGCCGACTCACTCTGCAGCTGGAGGCCGCAGCCAGCTCCTCTGAGAGCTCCCTCTGCAGTCTCTGTAACTCCTGGGGTGGGCACATTCTAGCTCTATGTCAAAGGATGTCAGCTTCTTCTGCAGGGCACTTCATCATTGAAGTTGGGGTCTTGGAAGTAGTATGAGCTGATACGGGTTCCAATTCTTTCTTGTAGATTCCTGGTTCTTCTCTTCCTCTCTATCTATCCTATCGACTTCAAGCTACAATGCCAGGAACAGAAGCAACTACTTCCTCTATTGAACTGGTTCAGACAAGGCAGTTGTTTCATAAGGCAGTCTCAATCCCCAATACTAAATCTGTTTGTGTATGTGTGTGTGTGTACATGTATCTCCTAGTGGTCCTGCCTCTTTGATTGAAACTTAATGCAGGATAGAAACAATATTTGAAAAGATAATGGCTGATACTTTCCCAAAACTGGTGAAAGACACCAAAACACAGATTCAAGAAGCCTGACAGATTTGTTCCCCAGCATGACAATTCTAAAGATGCACACATCACAGGAAATATTTCTAGAAACAAAAAACAAACAGCACATCTTAAAAAGCAGCAAAAGAACAGGAAATTCTGGCAATGATGTGTAGCTACAGGAACTTTATTCACTGCTGGTGAGGATACAAAACAGTATGGTCAATTTGGGACAATTTTTGGCAGTTTTTTACAAAACTAAATATACTCTTACTATAGAGACAGTAAAAAGATCAATGGTTCCCAAAAGACAGAATGGAGGGGGGGTGAAAAGGCAAAGCACAGAGGATTTTTAGGCAGTGAAGGTTGTTCTGTATCATACAACAGCACTGGATTCAGGCCATTATGCATTTTTCCAAAACCACAGAATGTACACCACCAAGGATGAATCCTAAAGCAAGCTGGATTTGGGTGATAATGATGAGCCAGTGTAGGTTTGTCAACAGATGTACTATTCAGATGGAGAACACGGATAGTATGAGAGAGGGAGACGAGAGGTATATGGATACTGTGCACATACTCAATTTTGCTGTGAAGATAAAAAATAAAATCTATTACCAAAAAAAAAAAAAAGGCATGTTACCATCAAAGGAGCAACAGTAAGATTGACCACAGACTTCTCAACAGAAACAATGCAACTCAACAGGCAATAAAATATTTCAAAAAGCTGAAAGAATACAACGTCAGCTTCTAGAATTAGAGGTTGTTATACCCAGGAAAAAAAATATTTTAAAAAAAAAAAAGCAAGATGCTTGGGGATGTAGAAATGGAGAGTTACAAAGAGCATCACTTCCCCACCAAAACAAGGAAAACCTGGACAAAACGTGAAAGCTCATGACATTCATCAAAGAACTCAAGTTGCAAGGCAATGAAATGACTCAAATTTTAAGGGGAGATACATATATATATATATATATATATATATATATATGTATACACATTCAGTAAAAGAGTTCTTGTTTGCCTGGGTAGATGCAAGTGGATACTAGTGAGCAGAGTTCAGCTACAGTAGCTGATGACCTGCTGAAAACCAAGGTGTGTATACCAGCAAGGGCACAAGGCCCCAGGGAGTCCAAGAAATTGGAGGAATCAACACCCTATTCAGGGGTTTTGTCCATGGACCCTCCAAGGAGCTCACAGAACTTGCCAAGAGTCCCACAAAAGTGCAGACCTGGAGGAGAGGTACAAACCCCCCACACTCTTCTGTTCTATCTCCGCTATGAAACAAAAGCCTTCATCTGTGGAGGGAAGGGCAAACTAGTACACTAGTGAAAACATGCTGCAGCTCAGGGAAGGGGGCTAGGGAAAAAGTGCCCCATCCCAGTGGGGAGAGCTGGGGGCAAGAATATGTACTGGGCCCAGAACTGTAGTTAGAGGATGACACAGGTGCAGCCCTCTCACTCTCTCTCCCTCTTACTCCATGTATTAAACACTTAACGTTTGTTTGATTAACACAATCCAATTATCTTCCAGCTTTATTGAGGCAGATTGAGGGCAAGAGGAGAAGAGGGCAGCAGAGGTTGAGATGGTTAGATAGCATCACTGACTCAAAGGACGTGAGTTTGAGCAAACTCCAGCAGATGGTGAAGGACAGGGAAGTCTGGTGTGCTGCAGTCCATGGGGTTGCAAAGAGCTGGACACAACTCAGCGACCAAACAACAAAGGTGTCCAGTGTGATGGTTTTCTATGCCTGTATATTATGAATAGAGTGCTCCCTCCTGCGCTCCTCAAGCTGAGCCCTGCCTGAATTTGATGGAACACCGCCCCCCCTTACCTCTGAGGCAGCCCACGTGTTTCTAGGATTGCTTCAGCTCGCTGGAAAGTTCTTTGTTTCTGTAATTGCAGGTCGTGGTCCTGTATAGCAATGTCAAATAAGATTTACTCACATTTTAAATGGCCATAAGCAAATGTGTGTACCCAAGTCCTACCTTAGTGACCGCTGAGGGTGGCCACTCCTGGAACAACAGCAGCACACAGGAAATGCATTTCACAGCACAATGAATTACACACTTAAGGGGAAGCAACTGTTCCTAAGCACCAAAAGGATGCATGTCACACTAAGAAACATCCCACGCACAGCCATGAACACTTGCATTAGGGCCAATTAATCACAGGCGATATAAACTCAGAGGGGCCCTGAACTTGCTCTCAGGGATAAAAGTGGAGGTGGGGGAAGTGAGGAAGGAGAAAGGAAAAACCATGGCTTTGTCTGCTAAATGGAAACATCTTACAGGAGAGTCCAGTGGCTGATTGACTTTGTTAAGAATGAGTGACCCCACACACTTTATTCAACTGAATATCTTTCACCGTCTAAAGCACAACAAATAGAAAAGACAATGGACCAGGGATGGTTTAAAGATAAGGTCACTGACATTGCAGAACAGAGCACCATGAACAGGACTTACCAACGTGCAGGCATCAGGGGGCTTACTTGATTTCAGCCAAAGTAAAATTCAGGCAGCATCCTAACATCCCAGCACTCTCCACTCCCCTCCAAACAAATCCAGGGAGGGAAATGTACAGGGGGCAGGGCACACGGGGGAGAAGGCAAGTGAGGTGTGCTGTAAAAAACAGCTCTGGTCCCTCCAGATGGTTTTGATCACAATATGCTTGACTTTTACGGGTTTCATACTCTCCTTTGATAAGCCCTTTGTGGCCATTATAACCCTCTCTTCTTCAACTTCATTCCACATCCACCATGTGAGTACATGAAACCTCTGATCATGGAACTTCTCCATCACAGAGGTTAAGAAGTCCAGGGGAAGAGAGGAGGCACCCCACCTGAGCTCTCTCTCTCTCTCCCTAACACCCTCCTGGCTACTAGACATATTTGCTGTTCAATCCAGCCACCGCATCCTAAGGCCTACTGTGGCCAGACATGCTGGGATCTGAGACTACAGGGAGGAAGAAGGTCTGACCCTCATCCTCAGGCAGCTCTTGGTCCGAGAGGAGCAACAGACACACCAGCTGACTTCGTGGTGGCCATGAAAGTGTGACTAGTGTGGAGTCACTTTGTTCAGTGACCAAGAAGACACTGAGCACCAACCATGACCGCCTCTAATGGCTCCAACACCAGCTCACGTTTTCCCTGTGAAAACCAACTCATCCATCCTTCCAATGCTCCCATCAGCTGCTGCTGCTGCTAAGTCGCTTCAGTCATGTCTGGCTCTGTGCGAAATTCTCACACTACTGGCAGGAACACAAAATAGTATGGCCTTTGGAAACTGTTTTGCAATGTCTTTAAATATATACTTACCATATGACCCAGCAATACTAACCCTACACTGGTACCCAATGGAAATGAAAACTTAGGACCACACAAACACTTGTACTTAATGTTCATAGCAGCTGTACTCAAAGTAACAAAAATTAGAAACAAACATCCATTAACTATTGATAAACATCATGGCATGTTCATAAACAGACTACTACCCAGGAACAACAAATAACAAACTACTAATACACACAATGCAGATGAAAGAAGACATACACAGTTTCAAGAAAAAAAGTATTAAAGTATATAAAAGATTTTAGGTTTGAAATCTTTGAGGGTACAAAAACTACATGAGTAATTCAGAGCTTGTTCCTAAATGATGAAACCAAGAAGTTTCTCATTTTACAACCAGAGAGTATCAGAATAATGACCATAATACAGGTAAACTCAGCTGGACCATAGGTCAGCCCAGGTTTCCTTTTTGATTGATGTTGATGGTGTTTTCCTAAAGTTGATGATAAGCCCATACCTGTTTTCTTCAGTCACTAAGTCACATCCAACTCTTTGCAACGCCATGAACTGCAGCACACCAGGCTTTCCTGTCCATCACCAACTCCTGGAGCTCACTCAAACTCATGTCCATCAAGTTGGTGATGCCATCCAACCATCTCAACCTTTGTCATCCCCTTCTCCTCCTGCCTTCAATCTTTCCCAGCATCAGGGTCTTTTCATATGAGTCAGCTCTTTGCATCAGGTGGCCAAAGTACTGGAGCTTCAGCTTCAGCATCAGTCCTTCCAATGACTATTCAAGGTTGATTTCCTTTAGGGTTGACTGGTTTGATCTCCTTGCAGTTCAAGGGACTCTCAAGAGTCTTCTCCATTACCACAATTTGAAAGCATCAGTTCTTCAGTCTCAGCCTTCTTTATGGTCCACCATATAAAACTGATGACAGGCCCACCCTCAGGCTATTTTAAGGAGACCAGACCAGTGCCTATCAAGTTATGAAATTAATTCATGCTACAGTGTTAATGTGATACTGATCCTGGGTGTTTTAGAAACAACCCACATTAGGGCTGACATCCAGTCCTTTGCCTCATAAATAATATCAATGACAGCAAAGAATCAAGGCATTAGAAGACCTGGACTAAAGATTTTTCACTTTGCTTTTTCTCTGATCATTATAGTTTCAAACAAAAGTCAACCCACACTGCTGAAAGATAGAGTTTTATTTTGTTTTTTTCAAATGTCTAAAGTGTCCTGGCCACTTCAACTGGTGCAGCTTAACTTAGTCTTAGGAGGAAGACACAGAGGAGCTTTCCATGGACTTGGCCTGGCAAGGTTCCAGGTGGGGTGGAGTAGAAGGTTCTAGTTCCTTTTGTACTTCGCTTAGGGAAGAGATAGGAGTTAAGAGGAAATTAATCTCTGTTCTTCAACTGAATCGTAAAACATTTTCTGTTAATAAACAAAGAACTTTTAAGAAGGAAGTTTGCAGACATCACTGTTCTCTCATGTTGCAAGCATAAGTATCTTTGGAAAACAGATCCAGAGATCTTGTAGAATGGTGACTATTTTGTTTGTTCCCAAAAGAATCCCACCCCTCAAATAATTACACAGTCATTAAAGAGGATCTCAGGATTTTTTCATGGATTTCCAATAGCATTGAATATCTGCCTATTTTAGGATACCCAGGGTAACAAGAAACTATTAACCTAACAACAGGCATTTGGGGCATATTTGCAGCCTATGGGGCTTGGAGGTTATTTAAGAATAAGCCATTTTAAATCCTACCTATAAACTGAAAAATAAATATGTTAATTCTTCTGCCATAACCTCACCTCAAGTAACTACCCAGCTCTGAACCAGTTAGTTCTCAACCCTAGAAAAGTCACTAACCTCTTGGGTTAGTTATCTTCACTATACAGTGAAATTTAGACTGGATTAACATTTCTCAAATGTTCACATGGATCAGAATCACCTGGAGATTTACAAAATGAAGATTCCTGGGCTTCTACCCCCAATAACTTGATTTATTTGACCAGGAATGGAGCCCAGGAATCTATTTTTTACACAGTTTTCTTAGGTGATTCTATGCAGGTGGGCCATGGATCTGAAACACTCAATTAAGATATCTGATGTTTCTTTCCAGCTCTATTATCTTACGATAATGCCATTTACAAGCAAAGCTACAGATGGAATTGGTATCAGCAAAGCCAATATTGCTATCAAAACCTAAGCCAGAACAAAACATCTATAAAAAAAAATAAAAATTTTAGAGAAAGGACATTGAGTCCATAGCCAAAAACAGATTAATTTTTCAGTACTTTACATTTAAACAACTAGACAATTTAAAAACACATTAAGTGTCATCATATTCGATCTTTATAAGTGAAAGATTCAAACAGAAAATATGCATTTAACTGTAAATGACATCCTTTGCACAGTTTTCCTCAGAAACATGCACATTTTTATATTAGATATTTAACAGAGAATAAAAATCAGAATCAACCTTTATGAGATGGGGTAGGAGGTGGGAGGGAGGTTCAAAAGGAGAGGCATATGTATACCTATGACTGATTCTGTTGATGTATGGCAGAAACCAACAACATTGTAAAGCAATCATCCTCCAGTTAAAAATTTTAAAAAAAGAAAAATCAACCTTAATGGACATGGAAAGACAGTGTGGCTTAAGACCACCTCCATGCCCAACTACTCGGACTCTGATGGCCAACCACCCCATCTCTGAAGCCCAACTACTTCCCCTTGCCCCCTCATAAAAATGACCTACCTAGCTGGAACCTGATATTCTACAATGGAAGTTTTATTCCTTTGCTTTTAACCCATGCCCATGATTCCAAACTGGCTGTAAATATCCATGAGGGACTGAATCCGGGGTGGCAAGAAGGGGCTCCCAAACTACCATGCCCCAGCCCCCTTACATACAGACGCTGGTCACTGACCCTGGCAGTCTTCCCTCTGAGCTGAGAAGAGGCTGCAGAAGCTTCTTCAGTGCAGGGCTCAGGGCAGCTGCATCCATTTGACTAGAGTTGCCCTCAATCTTCTCTGTCACTTAAAATCTTCATTCAATAAACATTTATTACACAACACTAGGCAACCCACTCCAGTGTTCTTGCCTGGAGAATCCCAGGGACGGGGGAGCCTGGTGGACTACTGTCTATGGGGTCGCACAGAGTCGGACACGACTGAAGCGACATAGCAGCAGCAGCAGCAGGTGACAGGCAGGAGGCCTAGACTATCTTCCGAGAAGAGGATAAAGAAGGGTAGAAAAAATATACTAAAGTCATCAAAGACAAACTCCATCCTACCTCACAATTTTGCCAAGAGTTAGGCACAGTAAAGTTATAGATGGTGCCCACTGATGGAGAAACAGATACATAAATTGTACTTAATATATCTAGAGTAGAACAATACTCAGCAGTGAAAATTTAGCTATAGCTACAAGCTATAGTTAACAAAGATGAATCTTGGAACATGAATGATTTAAAGAGGAGGAGGAGGAGAAGAAAAAAGGTTATTCCCTTTTTTTGAGAACTGTGGAATGTAGAAGGAAGGATGGGAAGAAAGTACTTAAGGAGACCAAAATATTACCAATGTTCCATATGTGGGGTCGGGTGGTGGATGTTTAGGCATCCATTATATCCCAAATTAATCACATCCAGACACGGATTAATAATGAGACTATGGCATGAAGCAAGGATTACGGTTAATCCAATTCTGTGCACTTAAGTCCATTTAGAAGGGGCACACGGCAGCTAGTTTGTCAAGAAAGTGGACTAAGAATCACAAAAGCGACTGTTTACAGACTCCTCAGCCCAACGTCAGGAATCCACCTCACCCCAGGAATTCTGTCAGGAAGGAAAGCGGTGTGGACAGCATGCACTGCGGAATGGGCAACGTATGCAGCTCAACCGACTGGCTTGGGAAACGTCTAGAAGCCAAAAAGTCTTGAACCATTCTGGTGAACTGAATTCATGCTACTCATATTTTCTTTAGTTTTGAAAGGAAGTCTGGAATACCCTTAGGAACACTTCAGTTCTGAAATTGCTGGAGTCAATAAAAGAAATGTAACATAACTCATCCTAAAAGAACAAGAGAACTATATTAACAGATTGACAGTATTCATAGGTTAATTAGGAAATCTGTTGGTGCCGTTAAGAAACTTGGCACATTTTAATTCACATTGACGTTCTCAAGGTATAGGTATAAGCGATGTTCATTCACTAAAGGTGGGATGTCACTGAGCCTGTGAGAGACTAACATCTGAAGAGCGCCTACAGTCAGGCAGTGTGGGAGACATGTTCTGGACCGCTATGGATGTTTTCCAATCAAATCAGCGTCTTTGAAATTACTCAGGGTGCAAAACTGATGCACACTTGAGTAGAGATGAAAGAAAGGACTTAAAAGAAAAGGGCTATTAAGCGGATTTGAAATTGGTTAAAAAGGAATCATCTAAGCAGCTCTGTCCCATGGCTAACATTTTAAATATGGTCACCACAACTGTAAGGGGAGGTTAGAAAAAGCCCCCTTAATTATTTAGTATGTTATCTATTGAACTGAATTTTAAACAGTCAGATAAAAGAATAGATAACTGGCATGAGCACTGAAATACAGTGACCTAAAAACTGAGAGACGGCTTTCAGAATGGTTGCATCTTCTTTTTTCATTTAGTTTTATTGAGATATAATGGCGCTAGTGGTAAAGAAGCTGCCTGTCGATGCAGAAGACACAAGAGATGCAGGTTTGATCCCTGAGTTGGGAAGATCTCCTGGAGGAAGGCACGGCAACCCACTCCAGTATTCTTGTTTGGAGAATCCCATAGACAGAGGAGCCTGGCGGGCTACAGTCCATGGGGTCGCACAGAATTGGACACAACTGAAGTGACTTCGGAGAAGGCAATGGCACCCCACTCCAGTACTCTTGCCTGGAGAATCCCGTGGACGGAGGAGCCTTGGAGGGCTGCAGACCATGGGGTCGCTAAAAGTCAGAAACGACTGAGCGACTTTACTTTCACTTTTCCCTTTCATGCATTGGAGAAGGAAATGGCAACCCACTCCAGTGTTCTTGCCTGGAGAATCCCAGGGACGGAGGAGCCTGGTGGGCTGCCGTCTATGGGGTCGCACAGAGTCGGACACGACTGAAGTGACTTAGCAGTAGCAGAAGTGACTTAGCATGCACGCACTGTGAAAGTTGAAGGTGCCCAGCATAATGATCTGGCTTATACATATCATGAAATGATCACCACCGTAAATTTTGTAAACATCCATCATATCATAGAGTGAGACAGACACACAGATAAGAGGAGAGCTGACCCCAAAGCCTGGGACCCCCATGATCAGGGCAACGGGCATCAGAGGCAGAGCACCCCCAAGAAAGAACCTTCTAACTGGATGGTGCTGCCACACCGGGGGAGGGGAGCCCTGCAGGATGGTCTGTATGTTGACTTGGGCTGGCTTCCTCATTTGCACTGTGGCCCCACCTTCAGCTGAGCTGGCGCCCCACTCCTGAGCATGTCTAAGATCTCTGCTTTGCCTCTTGAGACCAGAGAACTCTCACCTTCTGCTCAGGATTCCCTGTGGAAAAAGAGATGGGGTTGTGAGGGGAGAGTTTGAACTGCTTCAGAGAAAGCTTTCAACTAATCCTGGTTTTGTCCCCGCCTATCCCTCCAGAAAGTTGCTGGAAACTCCAATTTCTGAGGATTCCTCAGATCTGTGGCTCAACTCTGCCTGCGTCTGGCTATCTTCCTTGGCCAGCTCACATCCACAAAATCAGTGACCATGAGATATCTGACTTAGAGCCTCCAAAATGTGGTTGCTTGTAGCTCCTGTCCTCCCCGCTTCTTTCTGCCCTGTGAGTCTAAGCCTTTCTCTGCCTTTATTATCATTTTAATGCAATTTTCAGAGGAAGTGACTACAAAACACATTTGTTCCATCTGCCATGCTTAACTGGCTCTTCGGAAACAAAAATATGTTCACAGGCAAGAAAAAAGTGTCTAAGCCCGTATGTGATCTATGAGTTTTACACAGGATATACTTGCAACCTGCAAAACCTCAGGACCAACCAGTTCTGACTAAACAGGTGAGCTGTGCCCCCACTGCAGAACATTTCTGTCAAGTCTGACCCCTTCAATTATGCAGTCTCTTTTCATGCTCAGAGAAGAGTGAGAAAAGCCAGCCAGCCATCCTCAACTGTTCGTGTCTCCAGTAACAAGGCCATCATCTGAGCGGGAGTTAGACCATTTGTCGCAAGGCTCCGCCACTGTTATTTTAGGGCGAGACTATGAAATGGTGCAGCTTACTAAATTGTACCATTGCCAGAGCCCTGGACACTCTGCAACTTCTAAATTTTGAAACTGTAAAACAGGAAGAATCTCTCACTTGTAAAGGAAACGGATGTGATTTCTTGCCCTAGTCTTTAAAGAGGGCAAGTTAACCAGTTAACTGAGCCAGTAGTCCAGGCTATTTCTGCAGCCCAGAGGGAGAGCTGAGCTGATTTCTGATACTAACTGGATGAGCCGTTACCTCATTTGACCCAGCTCTCTGGCGTGGGCACTAAGATGATGGGCAAGAAGAGACTGGGCTGGCAGATAAACGCAAAGCCTGAAGTCCTGTCTGTTCCCTCACACCCACCAGAAAAGAAAACCTGTAACAAAGCAGTTTCCTAAGACGTCACCTTCATACTCATCCCGGTGTGGGAGACCCTCAGAGCTTCTTTGTCCTGAGAGCTTCTCTGTCCATTCCCTAGTCCCTTCTTCATTTGAGACCTAGACCACCTCATTTCCCAAAGAAAATTTCTATAAATTAAAATAAAGAATAGGAATAAAATATGAAGACAGTCCACACATTTTTAACATACTTTCTTGTAACAGATCTTAGGCACGCTGGCTACTTTGCAGTATTTTCACTAGAGAATAGAGAAAGCCTGCCTCTCAGAGCCCCTACGGGTGAAAGGAAAAGTCATACATGGATTTCATCACTGCCAACCATCTCAGGTATAGAGAAAGAAGTGGGTAAAGATGGTCCACGTCATGGTTTCAGGGAAACACAAATTAAATCAACAAGGCACCACTGCCACGGAGGAGTCAGGCAGTTTCTGAACAAAGCTCAACATACTCTCATCATACGATCCAGCAACATCACTCCTAGGTATATGCCGAAATGATGTTAAAACGTATGCCTACGCCAAAACCTGCACATAGATGTTTATAACAGCTTTATTCAGCTCCAAAATGTGTCTGTTTTATTTGTTTTGTTTCGAGATTTTTCTCTTTTTTTGGGTCACACCTTGCCTTGCAGCATGCAAAGATCTTAGCTCCCCAACCAGAAATCAAACCTGTGCCCCCTGCAGTGGGTGCAGAGTCTTAGCCACTGGACCACCAGGGGAGTCCCGACAGCTTTAATCATAGCTGCCAAAACTTGGAAGTAACTGAAATGCCTCTTGGGAAGTGAATGGATAAACAAACTGTGGTACATCCAGAAAATGGAATATCATTCACCAATTAAAAAGAAAAAGAAATGAACTCTTAAGCCATAAAAAGCCACAGAGGACGTAAATGTACATACTAAGTGAAAGAAACCAATCTGAAAAGACTACGTGCTGTATGATTTCAACTACATGACATTCTGGAAAAGGCAAAACTATGGAAACAGGAAATAAATAAACAAGATTTGTGTTTCCAGGGTTTGGTTGGAGGGAGGAATGAACAGGAAGAGTACAGAGGACTTTTAGGGCACTGAGATGCCCTGTATGATACTATCCTGGTAGATACACCTCATTTTACGATTGTCAAGACCTACAAAAACCACAGGATGAATAGCACCAAGACTGAACCCTAATGTAAACCGTGGACTTGGGGTGATAATGACACGCCGCTGCAAGTGCATCAGCTGTAACGTAACAAATGCACCACTCAAGTCGGGGATATTGGTGGGGGGAGGCTCTGCACGTGGGGAGGCAGGGAGTGTGTGAGAAATCTGTACTTTCTGCTCAGTTTTGCTGTGATCCTCAAACTACTCTAAAAAATAAAGTCTGTTTTTTCTTTAAGTGAATTCATCTCACCACAGTGACCAGGTTCCATCCACAGAACTTAGCCAAGCTTGGTCTCCTCTTCCCCATCCTAGGGAGGGAAATCGACACTGTCCAGACTTTTGAAAAGAGAGAACAGATGGAAGGGGGAAAAAGGAAGGAAATGAGTGAGAGAAGAGGGAGGAACCTCACCAGCAGAGGCCTGAGAAACCAGGATGGGCTGCAGCTAGTTATTACTACACTGGTTTTCCATCGCTGCAAAACAAATTAGCACAAACGTAGTGGCTTTAAACAACACACATGTATTACATCACAATTTCTCTATGTCAGGAGTATACCAAAGTATAGCTGGTTCCTCTGCTCAGGGTCAAACAAGAGGGCAATCAAAGTGTCAGCTGGGCTACATTTCATCAGAGGCTCAACTAGCAAAAGATTTACTTCCAAGTGTCCCCAGGTTGCTGTCAGAACTAGTCTCCTTGAGGCTGTGGAACTCAGAGGCACTTGATCCTCCAAAGCGAGAAGGAGAAAGAGTCTCTGACCTCAGGAAGGGTCCTAGACCCTTCTTTAAGGACTTTTGCCTGATTAGGTCAGGCCCACCTAGGATAATCTTTTTTATTAACTCAAAAGAACTGATTTGGGACTTTAATTAAAAACCTGTCCATCTTTGCTTATAACATAACCCCAGGAGTGACAGCTCATCTCCTTTGCCACATGTTGTAGACCAGAAGAAAGTCACGGTTTCAACGAACACTTGAGGGCAGGCGATTATGCAAAGATGTGACTCACTGGGAATCACCTTATGGTATGTTCACCACAATTACCCTACATTTTCCTAAGCAGAAAGTAAAGGGAACTGTTGGAAAGGATTTTTCACTTATGTCAGCCTTTGGGGTTTATGAATCATTTCCTTATTAAACTATAAAAAGAACAGATTAATTAATTTAGGGCCTGGCTAGGAGAGGGGAGTGTCTCCTAATCTTTGGCCAAGAATTACATTCAAATATGTTCATTGGAGGGCTTCCCTTGTGGCTCAGCTGGTAAAGAATCTGCCTGCAATGCGGGAGACCTGGGTTCGATCCCTGGGTTAGGAAAATCCTCTGGAGAAGGGAAAGGCTACCCACTCCAGTATTCTTGCCTGGAGAAGTCCATGGACTGTATAGTCCATGGGGTAACAAGAGTCAGACACGACTGCGTGATTTTCACTCCGTATGTTCATTTGAAGAGTGCAGAACACAGTAAATACTCTGGCAGCATTTTCATTGTCAGTCACGTGACCCGGTGACAAACGGCTAGACAACACATTTCTGAGACAAACAGGGCAATACTTTAAAATGAGTCATGCACTTTTCTTTCCACCTTTCTAAGCACATACCTCCCCCTAGCCTACTCCATCTGAAGCATCTGTCTGCCTGCAGGATGGTTAGGACTTGGTACCAAAAGAATGCCAAGGGAAAGACCTTGGGTTTTAACATGCAGTAGGGATTCTTCAAGAAACTACCTGAAAGAATAGGGTACTGTCTTAGGAAAGGTTGTCTGTATTCCTTAACCTCCCCTGTTAGGCATCAGGGGCAGTTTGGAGTTTTGGTAGAGAGGCTCTGGGCTGAGAGAGTACGGGCCACGTGTGGAGCCTGAGAAGTGGGAGGAGGTGGCCCACAGCAGGCCGGACGGAGGATGCAGCTGAGCGCCTCCCAGTCAGGGAGGAGAGCCCACCGGGTGAAGCTGTCCCCACCACAGACATCACTGTGCAAGGGCAAGCTGCTGTCACCTGCCACAGGGCCACTGCCCCAGTGCCAGAAGAAGTAAAGATACTGGCTCCAAAGACCCCAGCTCTTCCCAGCTGCTCTAACACAGAATAAGACATGTGTACACTCATATACCTGGACATTACCTTAAAAATAGAACAAGGAAAAGTGGAGGATAAGAAATTGACCATGTGGAAAGAACGATCCCATTTATATAAAACAATAAGCCCATAAAACAATACTATAACTCTATACATGTAAGGTTATAGAAGTGTGTGTGTGTGTGTGTGTGTGTGTGTGTGTGTGTGTATTACTCAGGAGGGAAGGGGATGGGCCTGAGAACAGGAAAAGGGTACAACTTTATCAAATGTAGATTTCAGAATTATGCACGTAATCAAAGCTTATTGCACAAAAGAATCATTTGGGATACTTTTAAATACACATTCTCTGGCCCTACCTTAGATCTTCTGAATCAGGCTCTGTGAGTGAATCAGAAGAAACCTCAGGGCCAGGTTTCTAAAAGGCATTTTTAAAAGGCATCTCAGATGACTATGCTGCAGAGAGAGACCAACAACCACCTGCAGACCTGCATTTCAGAATTGCTGCACAAGATTTTGTTTGCCCAAGTGCTGATTAAAATTTGTCAATAGCAGACATGAGGTTTGAGTCATATTTGAAAGATCTCAAGATCTACCAAAGCATAAAAACACTTGCCTCCAGCTCCCACACTGAAAACCTTCACTAGACTGTGAGCTCTGTGAGACCTGGGGTTTCATCTCTTCCACTCCACTCTGTACAGCCAGTACCCAGAACAGGAGCTGTCACACCAAAGGCCCTCGATAAATACACAGTGAGTGAATGAATGAGTGATGACAGGCCTGTAAACACATCCGCATCCCTAACAACAAACAAAACAGCCAAGTGGAATGGGAGACCCATCATGTCATCAAAACTCTAAGGACTTCATTTCATCCCTTTTTTCTCAGCTCTATTGCAAATAAAATAGCTTCTCCTTCTAACGCAGCCAGGTCTCAAGAGCATCATCCCTTCTTTCCATGGCTAACCTGGCACTCCGCCACATGCACCACAAAGAAACATTAAACTGGACTCTGAAAATCCCTGCAAAGCCACACGTCTACTGATGACTCTAAAGGAATCCCCAAAGGGAGCCTCACATGACATACAAGGAGCAAACTTCCCCCAAATCACATTTCCCGGTTCCCCCCGCTACCCCCAGAAGTCCTCACCCTGCACAGCCGCTCCCCCAGCCCCACATCGCTCCGCCAGCGCCCCCAGCCTACGCTGCCTCCTTCCCCTCCTCCTCGCCCTTCACTCCTGCCTTCCTGGTCTTTTTCACTCCTCTCTGGGCTTAGTCGTTCAGTTGTGTCTGACTCTTTATGACCCCATAGCCCGCCAGGGTCCTCTGTCCATGGGGATTCTCCAGGCAAGAACATCAGAGTGGGCTGCCATTCCCTTCTCCAGGGGATCTTCCCAGTCCAGGGATGGATGTCGTCTTCAAGAGGTCAACCTTCAACTTCCCTCCAGGAAATTCGCTCCACTCTCCCTGGTCACCACACCTGTCTGGCAGCCCAACAGGACTTGATTTCAATGCCAATTTCGTCATCCTACACTTATTATTACGCTGTCTGCAGTTGCTCCCAGTTTCATTCGTGTGTGCGTGTGTGTGTGTGCACTTCTCTCCCACAAGAAGATTATAAGATTCTTGAGGACAGACATTTTGCCTTTTTATGTCTCTTAAATTCCTTCCACAGCTGATCTCCATGTATTTGCTGGATAAATATTTGCTAATTTCCTAAAGGGCTTCAGGTAACACTTTTGCCTTTCTTTTCCAGAAAGAATATGCCTGTGGAGTAAAAAGGCAACCACGTCATCTCTGAATACAAAGGACAACTGTGTATGTAAATATATGATAGGAATAGTCATTCAAACATGAAATTGATCCTGGAGGACTCATAAAATAAACTGTAGGCGACTGAATGTCTCCTGTGGATTACCAGCCAATTAATTCTACTGACACTATACAAGGAATGGTTTACATTAAAGTAGTTTTTGAAAGTAGGCGATGGTAAGTCATCGCCCATTATCTTCTTTCCGCTAATGTGAGAAGTGTGTCTGGCTACTGGGCCAGATTTGTCTCCGTGGCTATGCCCTGCTGTAGAAAGAGAAACCCCAGCCGGGAGAGATTATGCCTGAAGAGTCCAGATTCAGGGAATTTGTCTTTTCCCTCCAGCCCCCAAAAATACCTGAGAAAGAGCTACCAGAGGGGGAGGAGGCGATCGGTATGGCATAAAGGGAGATCTTAGCGGGGGTTTTAGGCTCATTAGGACCGAATGGTGCAAAATAGTCAAATGCTGGAAAGTAGGTCAGTGGAAAAGACAAGACAGACTCTCAGTGAAAATCATACATGCTTTTCCACCCTGATGCAAAGCTATCCTGAGTCACAGCAAATGTTGCTGTTGTGGTCTCACACACTGTCTGAAATGCAAATGGACAGCGAGTAGCTGTGCAGGCCACCAAGAGCGGCTGGGACTCTCGGGCCCACAGAATGGCGTCAAGTGCAGTTCACACAGAGCAAAATTAATGCTGGAAACGAGAGGCAAGGTTCACCTATAAGCAGCTCTCTAATGGGCAATTACCTCCTCTTTTCCTTCATTTCTCTTTCCTTTCCCCCCACCTCTAACGTTAAGGTACAGTAGGCAGTAGAGGATATGAAGGAGACTGCAGTTTTATTTAGTCTGGCAAAGAAGGCAGCTTTTATGCATTTTCTGAGGTGTGTATAATTACAGGTGCAGTTAATGTGCTTAAGAGCTTAGGGGAAGCAATTGCATATGAAAGATAACTTCCTAACAGACAGCTTTATTACAGCCGGGCCGGCCGCCTCTCAGCTCCGGAATTACGCACACATCTCCCTATTTCCCATCCCTCTTGTCCTCGAGGTCAGCTCTGTTAAAGATGTGGGCACCTGTGGAAATATTTGGCAGGGAGTGAAGCTGGCCCTGAGACTTACACATATGCTTAATACAGGTCCTCAAATCCCATGGAACTCAGTGATGAAGGGAAGCCCTCAGGGGAGGCTATGCCCAAGACTCTCACAACTGATACCTCACTGATACCTACTGGAAACTGACACTGAGCAACTGCACATCATTGCAAGAACACAGATGAGGCGCTCCACTGGAACCATTTTTAAAAGGAGATGAGATTTTAGTAGCATCAACCAGATAAGCCCATTGAACTGGGTGCCGGTCAGAGCCCTGCTGAAGGCCGGCTGATGCCCTCTCATTCTCCTCCACTGGGCCAGATGACCAAGTAAGGAATATTGTGTCTACCAAGGGCCCAGGATCTGGGGGGAGGAATCAAAAATATATGGAAAACACAATGTGGGTCAATTCTTTCACAGGGCAGACATGGAGATCAAGTCAAAGGAGAGAAAGAACAGGAAGGAAATGAACAGCCAGGAAGAGAGGGAGAAAAACAAAGGAGTTGAAAGTCAGCCAGTGACACAGTCTCCTCTTGCTCCTCCATCTCTCCCCATCTTTCCCCATCTCCATGTGTCCCTCTCCCTCTCTTTCACTCACACACACACACACACACACAAACACACACACACATACACACACACACACACTGAGAGAGATGTGCCAAAACAGTCATACATAACTGGGACAAAGCACAAGGATACAGAGAAAGATACACTGAGAGACACGGAGAAAAGCTACAACTTGAACCTCTTCCCTTCAAAGCCTGAGTCAGATGAATGTTCATTTAAAAAAAAAGGGGGGGGGTTGTATTTGTGTGAATGTAAGCACCATTAGTGATATCATCTCTTGGTACTTACTACATGTTCTGGCTGAACTGGAACTAAGAACACCCTGTCCCTTCCACACAGGTCGTTAGTGGTCTGGGAGAAGCAAGGGCCCAAGGCCTAGATTACATGTAACACTTTACAGTCTATATTTTCCAGTCTCTCTCACGATTATTCTCTTTAACTTTCTGGAGAGGCAGAAAGTCGAATGATAACGCAGTTTTCCAGTCTTTCACCTTGCTCCTCAATTAACCAAGGCCAGTTGACACGGCTGAGTACCGTATGTCTCCCCTCAAAAAAATACTGGTCCTTAAAGTCAGCAATACTGTGTCAGAAGCTTCAAAGTTAAAGGGACCACAAAGAAGAAATGAAAATTATGTGATGGAGCTGTTAATTAATCTTATATGGTAATCATATTATAGCATATAAATGTATTAAATCAACAAGGTATACACCTTAAACTTAGTGTTATATCAATGGTATTTCAATTTTTTAAATATTGTTTTCACAAAGAATTCAACACTCCCTCCTCTCCTACCAGCACCCCATGCCACAGCAGTTCCACTCTCTTATCGGGTTAAGCATTGTGAACGAAATGGCTAGGATAACGCTAGTCATACTGCTGAAGCCAGGGGTACAGAAGAACCAGTGAATACTGCTCTACTTTTCCACTCAGTGTTATCTCATGATCCAAAGTGGCTCCTGGACCTCCAGGCATCATGTCCATGTGTAAAAGCTAAACGAGACCTTCTCCAGCTGAGTCAGCTCTCCTTAAGTAGCCTTCTCGGAAGGATCCTTGTAACTTCCTATATGATTAATATGTGCTGTGCTGTGCTTGGTCATGTCCGACTCTTTGCGACCCCGTGGACTGTAGCCTGCTAGACTCCTCTGTCCATGGGGATTCTCCAGGCAAGAATACTGGAGTGGGTTGCCATGCCCTCCTCCTGGAGATCTTCCCAACCCAGGGATGGAACCCAGGTCACCTGCATCGCAGGCCGATTCTTTACCATCTGAGCCACCAAGGAAGCTCATATGACAAATATACATAGGGTCAACACTTAGCCATATGATCATACCTAACTACAAAGGAAAGCAATCTGACCTTTCTACTGAGTACATTGCCGTTACAAGTAAAATGAGGGTTCTGCTTTTAAGGAAGAAGGAAAATTTGGATATTGGGAAAATGACTGATGAAATCATGTATTACGTATATGTAAACAAAACAGCTTCATTATTCACCACATATCCACTGAATGCCACTCTGTGCCAGCTCTCTTCCAGCCCTCAGGGCACTTAGCAGACTGTTCTGAGCAGCCCCATGCCTCCCGCCTCAATCTTCCCAGACATTCGGTTCCTGCAGCCCCAGGCTCCAGGCAACACCCGTCAAGCCCTGTGATTCTCCTGAAGTACCCCGCACCCCAACATGGCTAGCAATGTGGGGGACCGCCCGTGTGGCAGGCTGGGGACACAGCACACTAACCTTCTCCCAAACAATCCCTCACTATCAGCCTTGGGCTTCTTGAACCGTCTTCCCCAGAATTCCCCTCCTTCTATGGTTCTGGGCTAGAGTTGGCCACAAGACAAAACTTGTACAAGACGCAGAAGGTGGAAGTGAAGTGGAAGCCATCATTTTTGGGCCCTGAAGACTCCCTGGCTGGGCATGTAGGCAGCTCTCCGGTCTGCGGTCTCCCTAGCTGCCGAGGGGTGACACCCACATGTGCAGCTCCTCTGGTTCCCTGGGCCCAGGAGTCGTGCTGCTCCAAGGCAGAGGCCACTCCCTCTTCCTGCTCTGAGCTGGACTTGGGGAGCCAGGCATGCGAACTGGTTTGGCAGGATTGAGTTTTCCTTGTGGCGGGGGTGGGAGGGGTGTCCCAGTTCATTCTGAGGGTTTCATTGCCTCTTGGTTCTCATCCACATCCACACTCCAACTGCCGGTCCAGCAGATCCTCCATAACTTCAGGCCGACGGGGAGATAAGGAGCAAGTGAGCAGAGGCTGCCCCGGGGTCTCCCCCAGCTACACGACATCCAGTCCGTAAGAAACCCCGAGGGCCCTTAGTTCTGCTCCTCTGAACGAACCCTGACCAAGACCCCTCCCAGTTAACTTCCACTCCCCTCGTGCAGCTGAGGCAGGTGTGCAGGGGGCCAGGGCTGGCAGGACCTGTGTGTTCACACTCCCTTTGCAAGTCCTGCCTAGGCCATCTAGCGCCTCATTTTAGAATGCGGGTACACATGACAACTAATATTTGTTCTCAGCTGTGGGGCTTCACCCGAAACGCAAGAGATGACAGAATGTCAAGCACGATTCTCCCATGTGCTAACTGATAGATAATAGGGCCTCCCTGCTGGCTCAGCCGTCAAGAACCCGCCTGCCAATGCAGGAGACACGGGCTCGATCCCTGGGCTGGAAAGATCCCCTGGAGAAGGAAATGGCAACCCACTCCAGCATTCTTGCCTGGGAAATCCCATGGACAGAGGAGCCTGGAGAGCTACAGTCCACTGGCTCACAAAGAGTTGGACATGACTTAGTGACCAAATAACAACAACAACATTAGATCTAGATTGACGAAAACACAGATACATCCCTAGAGCTATTCCATCATGCTTTCCAGGGAACTCAGGCCATGGGGCTATGTGAAAGTCACACAGACTAACAGTGAGGTCCCAGCCATTACAAACTCTCTCGGTTCAGATGTTATTATTGGAAATACGAGCCAAACCCACTTTATGCTAATCTTTCCCTACATTGAGTAATATAATACTATAATGCTCAGTATAAAAATGTTCTAAACATGATCCTATTAAACCTCAAACATTATTTTTAATTTTTAAAAATGGAACTCATTCTTGGAATGGTTTTTCCTACCAATGTGTGAACATTTAGATATTCACCTTACTTTAAAAATTATTTATTTAATAAATTTAAGTACTTTTGTAGATTTTTTTTAATTGTATTTTCTTTTGAGGGATTTTTCCATTTAATTTTACATATTAATTTAGTTTTAAGTATATGTTTGTAGCATAACAGTAAATGAAATAGTCCTTATTTTGGAAATTAAGGTAAAGACATTTAAATATTATCTTTACAAAAGCATATGCCCAATAGGACAGCATTTCCCAAGTCGAGTTTTATAAAATGGAGTACTAAAAAAGTGTTAATTAAACCAATAAAGGTTTTATTTGTTTGTTTTTGTTTTTTGTCCAGCAGATTTGGAATACATTGGGTTAAAAAGTTCAAATTGGTTTCTTTACCTCAAGACTCATCAGTGAGTTTCCTTTCTGGCATGCTTAACCTCACCGAAAGGAGGTATACAATGTAGGATTTTCCAAATGTATTTACCAATAGAAACCTTTCGGTAAAATATCTTGAAGAACCAGAATACTAAGGAACACACTTCAGGAAAGTATCCCCAGAAAGTTACACAATATCTCAAAATAACTGGCAACATTTAAATTTATTTGTATCATGTTGTATACAGACAAGATTTATGCCATACACTGGCTGCATGTCTTGACTATGATTTACTGAAATCACTGTTTTATCATGACACCTCCATATCTCCAGTAAAAAAGAATAGTAAGAATACCAAAGCACATTCTTAAGATTATACATAAATAACTAATGGGGGGGGGGGTGGTTTCACTCCTCATACACAGCAATTTCTACAGAACTGACTGATAATAACATGACTTTGGACTTTATCCACCAAACATTTCTCTCTAGCCTAGATGACACTGTAAGACAGGGGTTCAACATGGACACCTGAGAAACAATGGTAATAATTCTATTTCTAGCTGTAAGATGGATAAACAATCTGAAAACCTTCCACTTGGAAAAACCTTCTCAAATACAGAGGAAGCGTAGCAAATATTCTGTTAAAAGGACAGCTGAACTTACAGTGTAGTAAAGCACCTCCTCAAGGGCTAGTAAAGAATTAAGAATTAGAAATCAGAAAGTTAAGGTCAGCTATGTTGAAGCAGGAGCAGCTCCAACCAAACCAAGAGACTTGGGTTAGAACATCTCACAGGAATAGATGACAAAATCTTAGTCCCAACAAGACTGAAAGTTAAAACTGAGACCCATAAATGAAGCCAAGACTTTCAAATGACTACATTCCCCATGAAAGGATGAATCAGAGGGCAGAGGGGAATTCATCCACTGGCCCAGAGAAATATCAAGGAAGTTTTTAATTATTGGCCTGAGCTTTGGCTGGGAAAAGATTATGCTGAGAATTTGGGGGGAAAAAATGGACCCACTTCTCACTCTAGTTTTTGGCTTAAATGTATAAGTTTACATGGTGAGAAACCTTCAGGCCAAGAAATTAAGATGAAAATGTTTCCAAAATGCTAATATCTTTAAGGTGTCTGGCAGAAGAAGACGCAAAACTACCCTGAAGGAGCGCATCCCAAACTCAGGCCACAGAGAAATTCACAGATAACCCCACCAAAGACATGCATGTGACCTAGAATTTAGAGACATGTGCCTGATGAGCCCCTTTGCAGGGCGGCAATGGAGACAGAGACATAGGGAACAGGCCTGTGGACACAGGAGGGGGTGGAGAGGGTGAGACGAATTGACAGAGTGGCATGGAAACATATATGTTACCACCTGTGAAACAGGTAGCTGGTAGGAATTTGCTGTCATGACTCAGGGCACTCACACCCGTGCTCTGTGACAACCTAGAGGAGTGGGATGCGGTGGGAGGTGGGAGGGAGGTTCAGGAGAGAGGGAACATATGTTTACTCATGGCTGATTCATACTGATGTTTGGCAGAAACCAATACAATATTGTAAAGCAATTATCTTCCAATTCAAAATACATAAATTTTTTTAAAAAGACAGTGAGACTCAGAGAAATAAAGTAACTGCCCAAGGAAAAAAATTAAAATCTGGCTATATATATTTTTATACTACTTGTGCTTAGAACATAATATTACAGAAACGTTAGAAATATAAGAACAGAGAAAGGATACATCAGAAAAATACAAACCAAATGAAAGCTCATATGTGTGTGTGCTAATTGGCTTCAGTAGTGTCTGAGTCTTTGTTGACCCCATGGACTACAGCCCGCCAGGCTCCTCTGTCCATGGAATTCCCCAGGCAAGAATCCTGGAGTGTATTGCCATTTCTTCCTCCAGGGGATTTTTCTGACCCAGGGATCAAACCCAAGTCTCTATGTCTCCTGCACTGGCAGGTGAGTTCTTTACCACTAGCGCCACCCGGGTATCATGTTCTGTTCAGGATACCCAATTAGAGACAAGGAATAAGAACGCTGGAGAGCTGCACTAAAGGAAAAAAGCACACATGAAAGCTTTAGAAAATGCTGCTTAAATTCAAACCAGGGGCCGTGAGTTTACACGGCTTACGATTAAAGGGGCTAAGATGAGTATTTGTTTACAAGTTAGAAAGAGAAACAGAATAGGGTAAGAGCCTTCTCACCAAAGAGTGATGTTCACTGAAGCAAACCAAGGACAAGGGAGAGAATTTAAAGTAAGGTTACAGAAATGTCTCTCAGAAGCCAAGAGACCATGTACAGTTGGACTCATCATATCCTTGGGCACAAGGCCACTCTCTCCACCTCTTGGGGCCCCCAGGGCTTGCATCCCCTTCCAGTCTCCTGCCTGTCCCCTCTCCTCTCCCTGAAGACCACTTTCTAGGCACATCCATCAGCTTGTCATGGCCCCAAGACAGCCACTGCAGACGCTAAGTCTCCATGGCCTGCACATTGGCCTCAGTCTCTCTCATTTTCATAATTTCAAGCTACAGAAAAGAACCAAGCCATAAAAGACCTAAGTCCCCAGACAGCACGGAGCCAGGAGCCTCCTACCCTTGCTGGATCATCCCAGGCCAAGAGAAGTGAATGATCTATGGGGATGTGGCCTTTTAGAGCAAGAAAGCCTGCGGGCAGAGAAGCCGTAGCAGAACTACCCTCTACACTGAGAACCACTCTACTCAACATCCGACTGAGTAGAAGAAAATAAGGATGTCATTTGTGAGAGGAGACATTAAGGTTAATAAATAAGAGCTTATCTAATCGAGGGAGGGACTTCCCTGGTGGCTCAGACAGTAAAGAACCTGCCTGCAATACAGGAGACCCAGGTTCGATCCCTGGGTTGGGAAGTTCCCCTGGAGAAGGGAAAGGCAACCCAGTCCAGTATTCTTGCCTGGAGAATCCCAAGGACAGAGGAGCCTAGCGGGCTACAGTTCAAGAGGTCGCAGAGTCAGACACAACTTAGCGACTAACATGGTTTTCACTTCTAGGGGAGGAACGGAGAAGGCAACGGCACCCCACTCCAGTACTCTTGCCTGGAAAATCCCATGGGCGGAAGAGCCTGTAGGCTGCAGCCACAGGGTTGCACAGAGTCGGACATGACTGAAGCGACTTAGCAGCAGCAGGGGAGGAACTGTGATCGCTTGCATATTCATCCAGTGGGCATTTATTAAACACTACAGGCCAGGAACTGAACCAGACCCAGGTGATACAAAGGTAAGAACTGCCACCTGCAAAGAACTTAAGGGTAACGGAGTACATTATTAAGAAAAGCTGTGCCATTTGCTTCTCAGGAAAATTAAAAGAATGGTCCTTCTGGAGACCCCTGAATACAGTAGAGCCGCAGGCACACAAGCTATTCTTAAATGTCCTCTAAGTGACACCCAGCCCTTGCTTGCACGAAGCTCTACACGTGAGCCTTAGGTTTCGTGTTACTTCTGGGAACATCCACTTCATCTTAGGAAATCACTTGCCAAAGGCAGCTAGAAATGAGTCAGTCACCTTTGTGGTCTGTGGTGTTTCTTCTAACCAAGTTCATGTACTATCCAGTCAGTTTTCTCTTCCAGCACAGAGACCCGGGATCTACCAGTATGTGGAATCAGAAGTTTTCTCCCAGCACAGAGACCCGGGATCTACCGGTATGTGGAATCAGAAGTTTTCTCTTCCAGCACAGAGACCCAGAATCTACCAGTAGGTGGAATCAGAAGTTTTCTCCCAGCACAGAGACCTGGACTCTACCAGTAGGTGGAATCAGAAGCAGACAGGTGTCTCCAGCGTGAGGTTCCTTTGTTACCATTGGAGCCGCGTGTTCTGCAGACACAGGGCTGCTGGGTTTACACAGTAGCCCCTTGCTCTGGGCTGCTCAGCAATCACAAACATATTAGCCCTGATGCGCTAGTACATTTCCACAAGGAAATAAAATACTATTCCCTGGTGGGAAAGTTAATGCTCGGTAAGAGGACTTAACCCGCTGCACGGAATTAGCGATGAGCGAATTCTGAGCTCCTAATTCCGTCTCGTGTGGGAAACAGAAAACCCACAGCCCAGCAGCCGGAACTCTCCAGGCGCAATCCCAGTATCACCTGTTTCTAATTATCCTGTTGCGTGATGAGCTCCTGATTAGGGTCAGAGTCAGGAGAACAGAACCAGGAGAAAGCAGAGGTCATAAATTTCTCTCGCTATCAAGTGCCCACAGGGCGCTCGGGGCCAGTCCTGCTCGATGGTTCGGGCCACCCCCCGGCAGTGACAGTCCCTTCTCCACGGCTGAGCCAGCCTGCCTCGGAGGCACCTCCGGACAGCATCAGCTGGAACTGGGCTCACTTGGGCCTCGGGTTCTCGGCCATGGAAACCCCGCCAAGTGGCTTTTTTTGCTTGTCATGTCTCTTTGATTGGCTGAGAGCAGTTAAAGGAGCTCGGTGGGGAAAGATAATCAGGGGCTTAATACAAATTCACTGGGGTTTTGGGGCATCACCCCGCTGGAGTGGGAAACCCAATCTAACCCCAGCCTGTGCTGGCGCCCTTCCAGGGAGATTTCATTACCAAAAGCAGCAGAAGGGCCGCTTTTGAACAGGGCTCCCCTATAATACTGGAGAAGGCAATGGCACCCCACTCCAGTACTCTTGCCTGGAAAATCCCATAGATGGAGGAGCGTGGTGGGCTGCAGTCCATGGGGTCGCTGAGAGCTGGACACGACTCAGTGACTTCACTTTCACTTTTCACTTTCATGCATTGGAGAAAGAAATAGCAACCCACTCCAGTGTTCTTGCCTGGAGAATCCCAGGGACGACGGAGCCTGGTGAGCTGCCGTCTATGGGGTCGCACAGAGTCGGACACGACTGAAGCGACTTAGCAGCAGCAGCCTCTATAATACAGCCCTGCTTGGAACCCAAGGTCAGAGGTACAAGATCCCTGGGCAGAGCCTTAGATGAAGCACTGAGTGCTTTTCCATGAGGAAGACCCTCCTCAGAGTCAGCAGTTTTGAGACCAACTTTATTTCCACTGCTCTGTTCCTAGAATGCGTCACTGTGAGAATTTTTTCCCAAAAAAATAAATGGATCAAACTTGATGTAGCATTACATCAAATGAGGTCCATTGACCTTTTTTTTTTTTCTCTAAGAAAGCTAACACACATCTTGCCAACCACCTTTCTACCCAGGAAAAGTGAGTCAAAGTGCCCTGGCTCCAGGTTGCAGTCCCACCATACATGTTACATTTGCTAGCTGGGGGACCTTGGGAAAGCTAGTTTACAGAAGCCTGTTTCTCCACAGCTAATGTAAAGGATGGTAGCATTCCCCAGGTCGTGGTTGTAAACAGTGAATGAGACAATGTAACCATTTGGCAACCATCACAGTAACTGTTTCAAGCGAAAAATCATCAACCAAGATGCTAACTTCAGTGACTAAAAGGATGATAAGAAACAGGATATTTACACAGTCTCAAAGAAGCTGCCCAGGAGATACTTATTAAACACATAGGGGAAAACAGTGGCTTCCCAGAGAAGAAACAAGAAGACACCACCCTAGTGAAGGCACCAACAGCTACAGCATCACCAGTAATGGGACAGACCTTACCCCGCACCGCCCTGTGAGCAGGACTGAGAAGAACACAGCTCAGCCGCCCACCAAAACCTCACGGTCTCAGTCTAGTCTGATGGAAAACCGGGCAAACCCAAACAATAGACAGACTGCAAACATCTGGCCTGTATTCTTCAACTCAAACCCTCCCCCCTCCCAAAAAATACCTGGCCAAAGGGTTTCTCTAGATATGGCAATTATCCTAGATGAATGAGGTGATCCCAAGGTAATCACATGGGGCCTGAAAGCAGAGACTGCCTGCCCGAGGTGTGCTCAGATGTGATGACGAATGACACATCAGAGTGATATACGAATGACACATCAGAGTGATATAGCCATTCAAGAGGGACTCAACCCAACTGGCCATCGCTGGCTTTGCAGACAGAGGAAGGAACCACATTCCAGGGAATACAGGACGTGTCCAGAAGCTGGAAAAGGCAAGAAAACAAGTTATGCCTTAGAGCCTCCAGAAAGAAGCACAGCCCTGCCGACACCTCAATATTAGCCCAGTGAGACCATGTCAGACTTCTGACCCACACGGCTGTAAGACAACACACTTCGTTGTTAAGTCACTAATTTTGTGGTAAACTGTTACAGCAGAGTGGGAAATTAACACAATGAAAGAAAACAAAGAAGGATGATCCATTGCAGCTTAAAGGAAACCAAAAAGGCATGACAAATACATGTAATGTATGATCCTGGATTGAATTTGGACCAAAAATAGAAAGTTAGTTGTACAGCTGAAAATTCTGAGATCTGTACTGCAGATAGTATAACTGTATCAGTGTTGATTTTCAGATAAGGGTCATTGTGCTAGTCATGGAAGAGAATGGTCTTGTTTTAGGAAACACACTGAAGAATTTAAACAGCCATCAATATTTGCAACTTATTATCAAGTGTTTCAGAAAAAAATATGTGTATGTGAGATATAGATAGATGATAGCTAACAGGCAGACAGATGATAAACGGCAGGTAGATTGATACATAGACAAAGATACGGAGAGACAGATAGATAGATAGATACATAGATGGATATGTTCAGAGAGAGAAAAAGAAAGAAGTCTGGTAAAATGTTAGTATTTGGTGAATTTGGGTTGTGAACAGTATTCAGAAATCCTTTGTACCATTACTATAATTTCTTCATATGTCTAAAATTTTTCAAAGAAAGAAATCTGAAATACTGAGAAGTGAAATATACATATAATTTACTCAGAACTCAGCTGGCACCAGAATATTTCCAGTGAATCTAGACTTCTTTTATTCTTCCTGGGTTAGGCATCAGTGCCGTCCTTGTCCAGGGCAGGAGAGAATGAAGGGGGTGCAGTGGTTAAGAGCACACACCTTGGAGCCAGGTTGGTTTGAATCCTGGCTTTGTCCCTGACTAGGTGTGTAACTTTGGACAAGTCACTTAACCACTCTGGACTGCACTTTTCCCATCTATTAAAAGGGGGGAATACCTACAGCATATTAAAAAGCAGAGACATTACTTTGTCGACAAAGGTCCGTCTAGTCAAGGCTATGATTTTTCCTGTGGTCATGTATGGATGTAAGAGTTGGACTGTAAAGAAAAATGAGCACCAAAGAACTGAGTTTTTGAACTGTGGTATTGGAGAAGACTCTTGAGAGTCCCTTGGACTGCAAGGAGATCCAAACAGTCCATCCTAAAGGAGATCAGCCCTGGGTGTTCATTGGAAGAACTGATGCTGAAGCTGAAACTCTACCTGAAGTGGCCAAAGAGTGGTGAAGAGCTGACTCATTTGAAAAGACCCTGATGCTGGGAAAGATTGAGGGCAGGAGGAGAAGAGGACGACAGAGGATGAGATGGTTGGATGGCATCACCGACTCAATGGACATGGGTTTGGGTGGACTCTGGGAGTTGGTGATGGATAAGGAGGCCTGGCGTGTTGCGGTTCATGGGGTCACAAAGAGTCAGACACGACTGAGTGACTGAACTGAACTGAAACCTACACCAAGGTTGGTGTAACTTAAAAAAAATGATCTATATAAAGTACAGAGAACAGTCTTAGGCACATAATAAGCTCTACATAAATAGGGCTGCTATATAGTGGAGTCTGAGAAGGTATCAGGAGAACCCTTGTCTAAAGAGTCATCTGCAGACTTCTCCGGCCTGCAGCTGGGGTTCTACTCCCACTCAGAATTTATTTACTGCCTAAATTCAGAGTCTTTTCAATTTTTTAGAGCTAGGTATATAAACATACCTGCTGGAGCTTTTACTCAGAACAGATCCTATGATAACAGAGAGCACCCAACAAACAACGGGTCAGTAGAACGCAGAGACAAACGAATGCTTGAGCATTGCTGGTGGGAATGTAAACTGGCGCAGCCACTATGGAAAAGGGTATGGAAATTACTCAAAAAATTAAAAATACAACTATTCTATGATCCAGAAATTCTAATACTGAGTATTTATCTCAATAAAATAAAAACACTAATTTGAAAAGATACATGTACCTCTATGTCCACTGCAGCACTGTTTACAATTGTCGCAATATAGACACTGAGTGTCCACCAACAGACCAATCAGTGAAGGGGTGGCGCGTGCGCACACACACACACGCACGCAAGCACATGTACCAGAATATTATGCAGTATAAAACTATGAAGTCCTGCCATTTGCAACAACATGGGTGAACCTAGAGGGTACTGGCTTAATAAGTCAGAGAAAAACAAATACCATAAATACCATATGATTTTATCTATATGTGAAATTTAAAAAAAACAATGAATAAACATAACAAAACAGAAACAAAGCCATAGAGAACAAACAGGCGGATATCTGACAGGATTTGGGTGGGGGAGTTAGACAAACAGGTGAGGGAGATTGAGTTATGAATGCTCAGTTGCAAAATAAATGAGCCAAGGATATGAAATGGTACAGTGTGAGAGACAGAGTCAATAATTATATAATATCTTTGTCTGGTGACAGTAACTAGATTTATTGTGATCATTCTGAAATGCATAGAAATATCAAATCACTATATCATATGATAGGAACTAACATAATATCATAGGTAAATTATACTTCAAAAACAAGCAAACAAACCCATTAAAAAAAAAGAGATCATATTTGCGGTTACCAGAGGTAAGGGGTGAGAGGAGGGAGACTTGGATGAAGACCATCAAAAGGTAGAAATTTCCAGTTATAAGTAAATACTATAATGTATGTGCTAAGTCACTTCAGTCGTGTCTGACTCTTTGCAACCCCATGGACTGTAGCCCACCTGGCTTCTCTGTCCATGGGATTCTCCAGGCAAGAATACTGGAGTGGGTTGACAGGCCCTCCTCCAGGGAATCTTCCTGACCCAGGAATTGACCCCTCGTCTATTGTATCTCCTGCACTGGCAGGCAGGTTCTTTATCACTAGCACCACCTGGGAAACCCAGGGATATAATGTACCATGTGATAAATAAAATGAATACTGAAATATATTATATATAAAAATTAAGAGAATAAATCATGCATTGCTGGTAGAAATGCAAATGGTTCAGCCACTGTGGAAAACTGTGGTGCTCTGATGCTTCCTCAAAAAATTGAATATAGAATTACCATATGATTCAGCATTTTCATTCCTAGGTACATACCCAGAAGAATTGAAAACAGGACTCAAACACAAATTGTACACCATGTTCACAGCAGCATTATTTGCAATAACCAACAGGTAGAAACATTTCAAATGTTCATCAACAGATGAATGAATGGGTAAGCACAGTACATACATACAATAGAACATCATCCAGTCATAAAAAAAGAATAAAATTATGATCCGCCCTGCAATATGGATGAACCTTAAAAATGTTATGCTGGGACTTTCCTGGTAGTTCAGTGGCTAAGACTCTGCGCACCCAAATGCAGGGGGCCCAGGTTCAACCATGGGTTGGGGAGCTAGATCCCACATGCCCCAGCTAAGGGTTCACATGCCCTAAAAATCCCACATGCTGCAACTTAAAAAAAGACCCCACGTGCTGCAACTAAGACCTGGTGCAGCCAAATATTTTTCAAATGTTATACTAAGTTAAATAAGTTAGACAACAAAGGACAAATACTGTATGATTTCATTCATATAAGGTGCCTAGAATAGGGTTCAGAGGGACAGAAGGTAGAACGAGGATTATCAGGGGCTGGGAGGAGGGGACAGTGAGAGTAAATAATGCTTATTAGTGTATACACAGTTTCTGTTTGGGATGATAACAAGTTCTGGAAGCAGATAGTAGTGATGATTGCACAACACTCTAAGTGCACTTCATGCCACAGGACTGTACACCTAAAAAGAGCTAAATCAATTATACGCCAACAAGAACTTTTAGAAAACAAATAGCTAAAATGCTCAAGTTTACATTATAGTTTACCACAATAAAAATGAATAAATAAAATCATGACAGAGACCAAAATGTTCAGCAGAAGGCTGACAGATGAAATCAAGGAAGTCTCCCACAATACAGAGCAAAAGAACAAAGAGAAAACAGGGGTAGGGCAGGGGGTGGAATCCAATATCCAGGTTAATATCCAAACAGTAGGAAGTCCAGAAAAAAAGAACAGGAAAAATAGTGTAAAGAGAGGGTGAATTCCAATGAAATCGTTCAAGGAATTTCCCTAAATCGATGGATATGAATTTTATATTGAAAGTGCCCACCGATTACCCAGCAGGCTGACTATAAAAGGACCACATCAAGGATTATCACAGGAAAAGTTCAGACCCAGGAGGCAAGGGATCAAGAAACTGAGCAACCCAGGGTCTCAGTCCCCTTGGAATCTCTAGAATGGTCTGCAGACTGATGGCAAGGGAGCTGCTCTGTGGGGCCCCAGGCTCAGCCCCAGTGCCTAAGGAGTGCCTGGCACAGGGCAGGCAGTCAAGAGGTATCTATCTGCTGAATGCTTGAACGGGCAAGCGCATATGCGCCTCGAGGCACGTCAGAGCTCATAAGCATTCACACAAAGTCGAGGTTACAAACTTGGGGGGACGGGTTGGCTCAATAAGCATGTTGAGTAACATTCAAAGTGATTCTTACATGATGAAGAGCATTTCAACAAGCACAGACTAGACAGCAATATGAAGAGAGGCATCTATTGGGGCAAAACAGAAGCAAGCCTGGGGTCCCTAATCAGCCCAGGACGACTAAAGTGAAGGGAGGACAAAGATGGGAGACATGGCTGGACAGGTGGCCCGGAGGTGATGGAGAAGACAGAGGCCAGTCTAGGTACCTGGGCCTACGCCAGCACCCCAGGCTGGCCTCTGAGCAGGAAAGCAGGACATAATAAGCAAGGAAGGATCCCCAGATTCTATCCAATTCAGTCAGGTTCCAGATTTCAACACCCTGCCTTTCTTGATCATGTGCGTGTGCACACATACATGGATGTTTAATGACGATGAATTCAGTGCCAACTTGCAGATTGCTGAATCAAGCACCATGCATGCTTGCTTGTGAGTAATAAATGACCCTTGCCCTCAAGATACTCAGATTCCAGTGGAGAAGACAGGCATCCTTTTCAGCAATAGCAGAATAAACCAGAGCCGGGAGGAGGGTGGGGAGCAGGAGAGCTGAAACAAAGTTAGCAGTCTCACATTCTCAAAACAAAACACATGATTAACAGCTCAGCATCCCTGGCACAGAAGATGTTGGACTCATTGATTCTTAGAAGCAGAAAACAGACTGGCTGCCTAAAAAGGAAGTTTACGTTGTAAATCCCTTAGCAGTATCAGGGTTGTGCTAGGAATCATTCCTGGTTTCTGTTTCAAGATATTTATTCCATAAACTGGAAAATAGGGGGGTCCTCCCCTCACCTTCCAGGCAAGAGACTAAATATTTCACCTTTTATATCCCTCCTTACAGTGCTAGGCACTCCAAACATATTCGTTATCTGATAACTCAAAGTTTCTGAAAAGATGGACAGACCATAAACAATCTCAGGCAGTAGGTTGAGTTAAAGATACTGCAGCCTCTTCACTGTGAGAGATCAATTATAATCTGTTAGTTCAACAATTCTCATCCCATCAAAATTAAAAGGTAAAAATTATACATCACTAATGAGCTACTCTGCTACACTGGGTCACAACCTGCATTTTAAAGCATCTATATTCACAAGTGCAGGGGTACACTGAACTTCACTGGTGTTATTGTTACTGACTTTCGGATAATTAATGGGAATTTTTCAAATTGTCTAAATCTCTATTTAAATGATTTATATAATGGACCTTCAAAGTTGCTGTTACAATCTATCACATTGTAATGAAGTAACTTAGGTGTGTTTATTACCAATTTATAGCAAATATGGCAGACTGGAGGTGATAAAACTTTCTTTTTTTCTGCTGCTTTCCTTACAGTTTTAACATTCTGTGTTAGAACATACCATATGACACATCTTAACACATGAGACACTTGTAGTTTGGAACCACAGATATTTTATTTGGGGTGCCGGCCAGTCCCTGGTGATTTATGACATTATTCCATTACAAATTGCTGTAAGGACAACCATTGCTCACCCACGAGGTGGTGTGCATTTACTCATAAATTTTCTGGAATGAGACAGTGTGTGTGCCAGGAATGATAGGATACTGTTTACTTTTCCCTCCTCCAATTCTCTTAAAACAAAAGGATGTTTTAGGGAATGTAGTTTAGGAGTCTCGCCTGAGTCCAAGCTAGCATGTGCATATCTTAAGTACAGGCCAAAGCAGAGACATCAAACCTCTGCTTAACTTTACAAGAAACAGGAATAATATTCATTCCATTTCTCTATCAGTGTGGCAGGACATCTACAGTAATGAAGCAGAGTTCATACAGAAATATGAGCTCCTTTAGGGCAAATAAAGCCTTTCAAATTTGTTACTCCCCCTAACTCTATTGAGTTCAATGCCTGGCAAATGGCAGTTGCTCAGTAAACACAGAATTTGAGTTAATCTAAGTCTTTAAGTTGTGAAATATGTATTTGGAAAATAAAATCAGTGACCAAGACATCTTTATTTGAAGGGTGCTTACCATAGGGAGGTCTTCCACAATTATAAGATATTTGTAACATCTGAGGTTTTGAACATAATACCGCTTTGTATTCTTGATCTTTTATCTTTCATATGTTTTAAATATTGTAAATATGCAAAATGATGATCCTTTTCGTCTGACTCATTTTGAGAGAACATAAAGGAAACAACCTTTTTAAAAACAAAGATTGTTTTGTAATGATTAACAAAAAGAGGTATTTCCTAATTCAGCAAGTTCAAATGTATGAAAGTAGAAACTTTTCCAACTCTATGGGAGTTCTCTATACCAACGTTTTTGTGAATTGAAATTTTTATAATAAAAATGTTTTAAGTTAGAACGATTGAGTTTACTAGTTGGTCGTGTTACACAAAGATTCACCCAGAATTATGAGACCTCCAAAGTATTTTTTCACTGAACCTTTAAGTTTCTTACCTTATGTGTTCTCCCCTTTTGTGTTCATTTGTCTTATCAAGTGTTTTTTATCAAGACTTCAAATTTAAGCTTTCTTTGTATGTCTGAAAATGGTTTTTTGTCCTTACTAGATTTCTTTAGGGATAATTTACATATTAATACAACAAATTGAATTCATTTAGATGACTTTCATTATGTGTAAATACTCATAATATTCCCATTACAATCAACATACAGACATTATCATCACTTGTAAAAGATTATTTGTGCCCCTTTGCAGTCCACCCTGGAGAAGGCAATGGCACCCCACTCCAGTACCTTGCCTGGAAAATCCCATGGACGGAGGAGTCTGGAAGGCTGCAGTCCATGGGGTCGCTGAGGGTTGGACACGACTGAGCAACTTCACTTCATTTTTCACTTTCATGCATTGGAGAAGGAAATGGCAACCCACTCCAGTGTTCTTGCCTGGAGAATCCCAGGAACGAGGGAGCCTGGTGGGCTGCCATCTATGGGGTCGCACAGAGTCAGACACGACTGAAGCGACTTAGCAGCAGCAGCAGCAGCAGTAGTCCACCCCTCCCTCTGCCCCAGAAAATCACAGATCTGCTTTATGTCATTACTGATTATTTTACAGTTTACATAAATGGAAAAATATAGTTCATACACTTTGTATCTCATTTCCTTCATTCAGCATGATTTAAAGATCCATGTTGCTGCATGTTTCCAAAGTTTGTTCCTTTGCACTGCTGAGTAATACTCCATACACTGGATACACCAAGTATTATTTATCTACTTACCAGGAGATGGGTATTTTGGATTATTTCCAGGTTTTTGTCTATTGTTATTAAAGCTACTATGAACATTTCTGCATAAATACCGGTGTGTCGGTGTGTGTGTGTGTGTGTGTGTGTGTGTGTTTTCAATTTGGGGTGGTAAATACCTAAAAGTGGAATACCTAGATCCCATGATGAGTATATGTACAACTTTGTTAAAGTACACTAATGTACAGGTTTCCAAAGTGGTTGCACCACTATACACATTCTCAAAAGCAGTTCATTAGAGTTCTACCTGCTCAACATCCTTGACCAAACTTGGTATTGTCAGTCTCTTAATTTTAGCACTTCTGTAGTATATAGTGGTTTCTCATTACAGTTCTCATTACAGTTTTTCTTGATTTTTACATTTCCCTGATGGCTAATCACATTAACCATTTTTTCAAGTGTTCACTGACCATTCTTTATTTCCCTCTGAAAAGTGTTTGGTTCGATTATTTGTTATTTTTGCATTGGGTTATTTGTACTTTTATTGAATTATAAAAGTGTTTCATGACCTTGGAAACAGTCTTTTGTCAGATAAAGTGAAAGTGAAAGTTGCCCAGTCGTGTCTGATTCTTTGCAGCCCTGTGGACTATACACAGTCCATGGAATTTTTCAGGCAGGAATACTGGAGTGGGTAGCCTTTTCCTTCTCCAGGGGATCTGCCCAACCCAGGGATCAAACTCAGATCTCCCACATTGCAGGTGGATTCTTTGCCAGCTGAGCCACCAGGGAAGCTTTGTCAGATATATGTGTAGCAAATATTCCACTCCCTAGTTTTTCTTTTTCTTAACAGTATCTTTTGGAGGGCAAAATTTTTAATTTTGATAAAGTTCAATTTATCAATTTTTCTTTCATGTTCATGTTTATTTGTGTCCTATCAGAGCAATTTTGTCTTTCTTACCGATTTAATGGACATGAGTTTGGGTGAACTCCAGGAGTTGGTGATGGACAGGGAGGCCTGCTGTGCTGCAGTCCATGAGGTCGCAAAGAGTCAGACATGGCTGAGTGACTGAACTGAAGGTCAAAAATATTTTCTCCCATATTTTCTTCTAGTTTTATACGCCTTCCTGTTTTGTTTGTGTTTGTTTGGGGTTTTGTTTTTTACACCTATGAAAAGATGATTCAACCAGGTGTAGAAATCCAGCATGGCAGCTGTTTTCTCCCAGCACTTTTAAGGTTATTATTCCATCATCTGGTATCTCATGTTGCTGAAGAAAAATCTGCTATTCATCTGATGTTGTTCCTTTTAAGTAATCTGTATTTCTCTCAGATATCTTTATTTCTTTATTCTTGCTAGACTGTAGTGTCACTAAGTTTATCTAGGCTTTTATGCTCTGTTTAACAATTAAGATGCCTTTTTCATCCCAAGATTCATGTCTACCTTTAATTCCAAAAACGTCTTAGCTATTACCTTTTCAAATATTGCTTCTCTCCCATTCTTGCTATACTCTCTTAAGAATACCTGTTAGTTCATTTTCTCAGTCATGTCCAAGTTTTTGCAACCCCATGGACTGCACCGTGCCAGGCTTCCCTGTCCATCACCACTCCTGGAGCTTGCTCAAACTCATGTCCATCAAGTCAGTGATGCCATCCAATCATCTCATCCTCTGTTATCCCCTCCTCTTCCCGCCTTCAATCTTTCTCAGCATCAGGGTCTTTTCCAATAAGGCAGCTCTTTGATCAGGTGGCCAAAGTATTGGAGCTTCAACTTCAGCATCAATCCTTCCAATGAGTACTCAGGATTGATTTTCTTTAGGATTGATTGGTTTGATCTCTGTGCAGTCCAAGGGACTCTCAAGAGTCTTCTCCAACACCACAGTTCAAAAACATCAATTCTCTGTTGCTCAGCTTTCTTCAGCATCGGATCTTGCTTCTATCACCAGTCACATCCATAACTAGGTATTGTTTTTGCTTTGGCTCTATCCCTTCATTCTGCCTGGAGTTATTTCACCACTGATCTCCAGTAGCATATTGGGTACCTACCAACCTGGGGAGTTTCTCTTTTGGTATCCTATCATTTTCCCTTTTCATACTGTTCATGGGGTTCTCAAGGCAAGAATACTGAAGTGGCTTCCCTTTCCCTTCTTCAGCGGACCACATTCTGTCAGACCTCTCCACCATGACCCACCCATCTTGGGTTGCCCCGCAGGCATGGCTTGGTTTCACTGAGTTAGACAAGGGTGTGGTCCTAGTGTGATTAGATTGACTAGTTTTCTGTGAGTATGGTTTCAGTGTGTCTGCCCTCTGATTCCCTCTTGCAACACCTACCATCTTACTTGGGTTTCTCTTACCTTGGGCGTGGGGTATCTCTTCACGACTGCTCCAACAAAGCACAGCCACTGCACCTTACCTTGGATGAGGGGTATCTCCTTACCGCCACCGTTCCTGACCTTCAACGTAGGATAGCTCCTCTAGGCCCTCCTGTGCCTGCCCAGCCACCACTCCTCGGATTGCTCCTCCCGGCCGCCGGCTCTGGCCTCGGGCGTGGGTGGCTCCTCTCAAACTACCGCACAATTGCACTCATCTCACATGCTAGTAAAGTAATGCTCAAAATTCTCCAAGCCAGATTATATATTTGACAACAATGGTTTCCTATTATATATAAAGTATTATTAATATAACTATTTTTCACTTAATATATATTTTTTGGATATCTTTATCTTTCACAATCATAATTAATTATTGCAGTATTATACATCACAATGATAAATATATTCATATCTTTCAACTGATAGAATTGAAACTTATAAAGCATATCAGATAGTTTTTTACTACAAGAAACATCTAGAGTGCTTTTCTTACATTCAGATATTAAAAAATATGTCCAAAGGGCACTCCTTGTTCACTTTACTAATGTACTTACTCTGTTTAAAGATGGTGGTAAAATTGTGATCACATGGTCATTGATTGCACACAAGTTCAGAGATACCTTGAATTCTTTTGAAGTCTGTATTTGACAGTTCAGTCATCCACAAGTATACATAAAATGTAATAGTAGTGTAACAGCATATTTTAGCCTGATTTCAAAGCCAAAGTCAATTTACAGTGTAATGTTTACAGCCAAAGCTGCACTTAGAGGAAAATGTATATAGTCTTACATGTTTCTACTTTGGGAAAATATAGAATGAAAATAAATGAACTTAACATTTATTTATTTATTTTATTTATTTAAAATAAATAAACATAATGTTCCTATCAGAAGTTTTTAAAAAAATGAAATATCATAAGACAGATTTTAAAAAGGAAAATAAGAATCCATTAATTAAAAAATAATAGAAAAATGTAATTGATTTATATACCCCCAAACTATCTTTTTTTTAAAAGAATGCTATGTCAGGCAGTCTTCTTGGGCAAAGAGGATGAAAACACAGTTCAGCAAATAAAGAATAATAGTACAAGGACAAAGATTATTTTTAATGATGAATATGTACTACTTCATAATACTTGGACATAAATTTGGAAATACTGACAAAATTGAAATGTTTTTGGAAAAATATGTTATAAGTGAAATAGAAAATAGAGGCTGAAAACTATGTGAGAAATTGAAAAAGAATTAATGATGCCTTAAAGGGTTTTTGGCCAAAATAGTTGGGAGAGTAAATTCTTTCATAGAATATATAATTATGATGTTATATAAATTGTTACAAAGAATAGAAAAAGAAGGAAACTTAGCTCATTTTATAAAAGTAGCATGATATAAAACCTGACAGTTTACACACCCACACACACCCACACACCCACAATCAGATGAATTTTCATTATGATAAGAAATGTAAAAATCCTGAATAAAATAAGTACCTACTAATTATATTCTATGATTTATTGCTTTTAAAAAAACAGTAAAATTTATCTCCAAACATCTCCTCTACTATATCACATCAAAAAGCCAAAGGAAGGAAGCTATATATTCATCAGATAGATGCTAAAATGATGTCTGATAAAAATAATATCTGCTTTTGAATTTTAATAATAGTAACCTAGAATTGAGTAAAACTGTCTTAAAAAACAAAGAACACTTTTGTGAAGTCCAGGCATATTACACTGAACATTGAAATACTAATGTTTCCATTAAAGTAAGGAATACAAAAGGAAACTTGTCCTTATGACCATTTTTTAACAAGTTCTGGAAATTCTAGCAATTAAAATAAGGTATGAAGCAAATAAGAAGCATTACTATGGAGACTGGTTTCAGTTTGAAGAAACAGCCTGCCCTCCCTCTAAGAGTGTATCTATGCTTTGATAAACTTTGCTTTGCACTTTAAAAAAAAAAAAAAAAAGAAGAGGCATAACTGTGGGAAAGAGAAGATAAATGTATCACTATTTACAGATGATAAAGTTGTATACATTTATAATTAGGAGGAAAAATCAATGAATAGCCAGATAAGAAAGCAATCACCAATGCATTAGATTTCCTATTTATCAGCAATAGCTGGTAATAAAAATATGGTGGAAAAGACTTCTGATTTGCAATAGGAAATGATTTTACATATGTGTATATTTATACACATATGCATACACAAATAAAATAGTTACCTTTAAAAAGAACATGAAGTTCATATATCAGAAAAATTATAACATTTACCTTGACTAATATAAAAAAATAAGAAATATAAATGAAGAGAGATAGTATAACTCTGGATGAGAATGACTGAATATTATAAAACTTATCAATACTTCCTAGATAAATTTAGGACAATAAACATCTGGAAATGAAGTTAGCAATAGATGTCAAGGACTTTAAAATGGTTAATATTTTTTGATGCAGTAATAATTTTACTTCTAGGGCTTTAATCTTAAGAAAATAATCATAAACCTTGAAAAGATTTAAGGATAAGGGGGTGTTTAGCAATAGTGTCATGTACTTTACATAGAAAATAGAACAAATATATTTGAAATTCAACAGTGAGCACTTGCTGAATGCCAGATTCTTGGTTGTTTTTTTGTGGGTTTTTTTTTTTTTTTGGTCCATGCTGCACAGCATGTGGGATCTCATTTCCCTGACTGGGTTCAAACCTGCACCTCTGTGTTGGAAGTGGGGAGTATTAACCCCTCGACCACCAGGGAAGTCCCTGAATGCCGGATTCTGTGCTTGACAATGGAGATCTAGATGAACAAAACAGTCATTATGCCTTCTTTCACAAGATCAAAAGTCAGGGGAGTTCAATGATAAGGGAAAGGATGATATTAGAGCCCTTCGGAAGAACGACTCACCTAGATTCGGGGGCCAAGGTATACAAAGTACCACAAATTGGGTGGCTTAACACAATAGAAATTTATTATCTCACAGTTCTGAAGGCAGAAGTCTGAAATCAATGTTCTGTCATGGTCATGCTCCCTCTGAAACCTTCTGTGCGTCTTCCTAGCTTCTGATAGTATTAACATATGGGCAGTCTTGGGCTTTCCTTGGCTTGCAATTGTAAAATCTCTGCCTTCATTGCCCCATGACATTCTTTCTGTATCTCTGTCTTTACACAACCATCTTCTTACAAGGACACCTGTCCTATTGCATTAGGGCTCTACCCTTCTCCAGTATGACCTCATCTTAACTAATTATACCTGCAACCACTCTGTTTCCAAATGAAACCACATTTTGAGGTACTAGGGTTTAGGACTTTAACATATTTTTTTTGGAGGGGTGGGGAACAAACCCTGATTCAATATTTGTTGAACATGATTTGGAGAACTGGAGGAGGAATTTATCTTAGAGGAGGGGCACTATACCATTTTAGTGAGAAGGAAGGGAAAAAAAAAACTAAAACAGTGGGATATATACAATGGTTGGTGTAAGGAAAGGAATTGTCATCTGAAGTCCTCAAAGTTCTCTATGAGGAGGAGGGTGAATCTCTGCTCAGGTAAGGGGAAAGTTGAGGTGTAGGAGGGAAAAGCTAAAAGGTGTGGAGGAGAAAGGAAGTCTGAAATAGGAAGGACAACTGAAAAGAGAAAAGAAGACTGCTTAGGTGCATTGGGGGCTGGTTGGGATTGGAAGCCATAACTGTATGGTAGCACAAATCTGCCCTGCTGTGTGTTTCTGCAGCAAGACAAATGATTGGACTCATTATAGTTGGGATATTGCCAAGTAATAACTAAGGGAAGAAAACAAGGATAAAGGGTTGGAAATATTGTAGTGAGAGATCCACTGTTAAGCTTCAGAATTAGGCTATATTGGAAGGAAAGTTAAGGACACACTTGATATGTAATGATAGGTTCTTTTCTTTGCAACTGAATTGTTGCTGTACAATATATGACAGGTATACAATACAGTGATTCACAACTTTTACAGGTTATAATCCCTTTATAGTTATTATAAAATATTGGCTATGTTTCCTGTGCTGTACAATATAACCTTGTAGCTCATTTATTTTATACATAGTGCTTTACACCTCTTAAAGGGCTTCCCTGGGAGCTCAGTTGGTAAAGAATCCGCCTCCAATGCAGGAGACCCTGGTGTGATTCCTGGGATGGGAAGATCCCCTGGAGAAGGGATAGGCTACCCACTCCAGTGTTCTTGGGCTTCCCTTGTGGCTCAGCTGGTAAAGAATCTGCCTGCGATGTAGGACACGTGGGTTCAATCCCTGGGTTGGGAAGATCTCCTGGAGAAGGGAAAGGCTACCCACTCTAGTATCCTGGTCTGGAGAATTTTATGGACTGTATAGCAAAGAATCGGATATGACTGAGTGACTTTCACTTTCACTTTATTTATACCTCTTAATCTCTCACCTCTGTATTGCCTCTTCCCACCTTCCCTCTCCCCACTTGTAACCACCAGTTTCTTCTCTGTATCTGTGACTCTTGTTTGTTTTTTGTTATATTCACTAGTTTGTTGCACTTTTTTGGTTTCAAATATAAAGTCATAGCATAGAGAATTTGTCTTTGACTTATTTCACTTGGCATAATACCCTCCAAGTCCGCAAAATTTCATTCTTTTTATTTGGCTGACACAGTAGTATTCTTCTGTGTGTATATATATATATATATGCATGTGTGTGTGTGTGTGTGTGTGTGTGTGAGAGAGAGAAAATATCACACCTTTTTTATCCATTTATCTGTAATGGACACTTAGGTTACTTCCATATTCTAGTAACTAGATAATGCTGGCATGAAATTGGGGTGCATGTATCTTTTCAAATAACTGTTTTGTTTTTGAGCGGATATACACCTAGGAGTAGAATATATGGTAGTTCTATTTTTAGTTTTTTGAGAAAACTCCATACTGTTTTTAACAGTGGTTGCACCAGTTTACATTACCACTGACAGTGTACGAAGATTCCCTTTTCTCTGAGATGAGATGAGATGGCTGGATGGCATCACTGACTCGATGGACATGAGTTTGAGTGAACTCTGGGAGTTGGTGATGGAGAGGGAGGCCTGGCGTGCTGCGATTCATGGGGTTACAAAGAGTTGGACACAACTGAGCGACTCAACTGAACTAAATTGACCTGAATGATTAGCAATGTTGAGCATTTTTCCATGTTCCTGTTGGCCATCTGCATGTCCTCTTTGGGAAAATGTGTATTTAGGTCTTCTGCCCATTTTTAATCAGGTTGTTTGTTTTTTGATGCTAGTTGTATGAGCTGTTGATATATTTTGGATAATATTTCTGCATATAATGTTTCTGCAAATATTTTCTCCCATTCAGTAGGCTGTCTTTTTGATGGTTTCCTTTGCTCTGCAAAAGTTTTTAAGTTTAATTAGGTCCCATTTGCCTATTTTTGCTTTTTTCTTTACTTGGAAGACAGATTCAAAAAAATATTTCTATGATTTATGTCAGAGTGTTCTGCCTATGTTTTCCTCTAGGAAAACATGGTTTTATGGTTTCCAGCCTTACACTTAGGTCTTTAATTCATTTTGAGTTTATTTTTATATATGATGCTACGAGAATATATATATACATTATTATTTATTTATTTACTACTTGTTTGTTCTGTTTTTGTCTGTGCTTCACAGGGCTTATGGGATCTCAGTTCCCCAACAAGGGACCAAACCTGGACACCACCAGTGAAAGCCTGAAATTCTAGCCACCAGGCCACCAGGGAACTCATGAGAATATTCTCCTTTCATGATTTTACATGTGTTAACCTACAATGAAAGGTTCTTAACTATTCATGCATGGACTACTTTGCCACTCTGGGGAAGCTTAGGGACTCTGTCTCAAATACATTTTTAAATACATAAAATATGTGGGATTACATCTGAAACCATTTACTTTAAAATATAGTTACCAAAATATTTAAACAAACCAAATGTGTGCTACAGTAAGGTAGCTATGATCTGAATGTTTGTATCTCCCCAAAACTCAAATACTGGAATCCTAACACCAATGTGATGGTGTTAGGAGGATGAGCCTTCCAGAGGTCATTAGGTCATGAGGGTGGAGCTCCCATGAATGAGATTAGTGCTTAAAATGGGGTTAGAATCACTCAGAGTTCTCTTACCCTCTTTCACTATGTGAAGGTACAAGGAGAGGTCTGTGATCCGGAGAGAGCCTTCCCCTAACCTTGTTGGCACCCTGATCTTAGGCAAAAGTTAAGGGCTGAAAGAACTGTGAGAAATAAATTTCTGTTATTTACAATCTACTTAATACATAGAATTTTGTTGTACCATCCTGAATGGGCTAAAGTAAGGTGTTTCTTTACATTAAACAACAAGATCAAGCAGCAGACTTAAAAAGGACCATGATTTCTAGGTAGAAATAAGCATAAATGAAAATTTCTATTACATAGAAAAACTACGTGATACAAACCATAATATATTCAATATGAAAATAACTATGCTTTCTATTATTGACAACACCATGTTGTTGTTTAGTTGCTAAGTCATGTTCAAGTCTTTGTGACCTCATGGACTGCAGCATGCCAGGCTTCCCTGTTCTTCACTATCGCCCTGAGTTTGCTCAGATTCATGTCCACTGAGTCAGTGATGCTATCTATCTACATCATTGATACTGCTAATAAATCTGTCATATATTGCCTACATTTATCTTTGAAAGCAATGCTAAATTTCAATTATTACTTGGTAAAAATAAAGACATAAATTTTCCCTATCTACATTCACAGACCCCTCAAATTCTACCCATTGCCTCTTAGAGGCCAGTGATCCCAGGTAAGAATGCTGGGTGTGGAGGGAGAGAGCAGAGGACATCAAACCACTCAGAAGTCAGATTAGACATTGACATGTAGACATTAGAGACAGATGACATAAAACAGGACAGCAAACCTCATCTCAAACTCTTCCAAATCAATAAAGGGTAGCAAGTAGAAAGCTGGAAAATAATAACCTTAGGACAAATGGGAGCAAGTCAAGTAAGATGAGTCTGAAAAAAATCAAAGGGTTGTACATAAAAATGGAGGAATAATTGTCAAGAAGTGGCAGTAAGAATCAAGGAAGATATTGACCTTGACTTCCACACCTGAAGGAGAACTTAAGAAACCTGCAAAGCAAAGCAGTGCCCTGAGAATCAAATTGTAATTAGTGCAAGGAGATGGAAAGAAAGCACAAAAACATGGTTAAGGACGTGAGGTAGTTTTTTACCCTGTAGACTGGACAGTGGGAAAAATAAGGAGATGCAGTTATGCATAGATATACATTCTTTCTCATATTCTTTTCCATTATGGCCTTTTCACAAAGTGTGGAATATCATTCCTTGTGCTCTCCAGTATGACCTTGTTGTTTATCCATTTTATATATCCCAGTTTGCATCTGCTAATCACAGCAGTAATTAACACAACACTGTAAATCAACTATACTTCAATTAAAACAATAAAGAAAGAAAGAAAAGATTAGGAGAGAGGATACCTGTTGGGAGGGGAGTGCAGTTTGGACTAGAATGGCTGCACCTGAATGTGAGAGGATGTTATCTGAGGCATTTAATTCTTGGATGGTAATATGAACCCATTATCCAGAGATAAACAATTCAGTGTCACTGTTTGGAATTTTTACTGCTGTAAAATTTATTGTCATGATAAAATTCAAAGCGATAGGAATTTCCAGTCTTATGGAATTAAATACCCATAAAAGTGAAATGCTTTTGGGAATTCCCTGGCAATCCAGTGATTAAGACTCAGCACTTTCAGTGTTGGGGCTGGGGCTCAATCCCTGGTAGGGAAACAAAGATCCGCGCTGTCACAGCCAAAATGAAAAAAAAAGGAAAGGAAAAAGAAATGTTCTCCATGTCGCCATTGAGTGGAAGAATTTCTCATGGCATTGAAAAATTGTCATTATAGAATATTAAATACAAAATCAGGAAAACAAACCATATACAGTAAAATTTAAATTTTATTAAAATTTCTATCTGCATGGAAAAAGATATTAATTTCTTTACAGTAAATTTATCACTAAATGGTGGAATTGTGTTATCTTAATTTTACTCTTAATATTTTCCTTATTTTTACATTTTACAAGATATCTTTTTAATTAAAAGAAAGCATTTTAGTAAGTAAAAAAAGAAAAACAAAATTATAGACTTTAGGAAACTGGATACATTTAAATACCCAAGAATTCCATGCCTAAAACTATAAAAAAAAAAAAATGGTTTACTTACTATGGAAGTTTGTGTTCCGCAGATTTGTTCTTTAGTTAAGTTAAAAATTGAGAAATAATTTAAACACCAGGTAAATGGCAAATCAAAAACTGCATAGGAGACAGTTTCTTATATTTGGATTTCAAGGGATCTAAGTTTAGTAGATGTATTTATTCTAAGTTAAGAAAAATGTTCAAAGAAATTTGAGGTACTATTATATGAATCATCTATTAACCATAAATCTAGAATAAACATTAATATGGATTGAGTGTTTTGTACTTCCTAAGATATGGCTATTTAGTAAGATAAACAACAATGCTATGAACAGAACTGATATCACTAGCAGATAGAAGTGTTTAAAGTGTATATAACAAGCTCACCTCCCCAAGATGCCACTGAAGCTGAAGTGATAAATCTCATGTTATTTAATTCATGTCATAATTAGCTTCTAGAGTTTTGTTTGTTAGGTTCAACCAAGGAACTCTTTCAGGGAAACTTGAGCAGATATCTTGTGAATAATTGACATTATCGTAAACAATGAAGAGTGCCAATATCTTGGGATAAATAGATCATTTATGTAGGAAAAAAATTATTTAAAGAATATTTCTTGTGGAAGTAGTTTTAAAGTAGCATGTTGTTGATACAACTCCAAAACTTCCAATCAGCCAAGACACTGTTCCCTCTCTTTCTTTTTTTGAAATTTAGCCATGGATGATCATTGCTGGTACATCAAGAGATGTTACAAAATAGTGATATTTGTCTTTTTTTCTTCTTTTTTTCAGTTACTAACTGGGATAATCAACAAAGAAAAACTTTCTCAGTTTCAATCTGATTATCTGTTACTGCAGTTGGGTGTTGGAAAGTCCCTCATTTGCCAGTTCTGAAATTAAGTTGGTTCACTAACATCTTCTAACAGCATCAAAATGCAATTGTTTTTCTTTCTTTCTTCTTTTTTTTTTTTTACAATACTGTATTGGTTTTGCCATACATTGACATGAATCCGCCATGGGTAGTTGTTTTTCTTAAAGGTATCATTATGAATTCCTAGCTCTGAACATATTTTATGTAGCTCAGTCTATTGTAATTATCCTTGATATAGTCAGCATTTCCACATATGGACCACAGGAGATGTTCCAAATGGGCTCCTGAGTTCTTTTCACACAATCCCAAATGCCTGATAGCTTTTTTGCTCTTCTGTGCTGTGCTTAGTTGCTCAGTCATGTCTGACTCTTTGTGACCCCATGAACTGTAGCCTGCCAGGCTCCTCTGTCCTCGGGGATTCTCCAGGCAAGAATACTGGAGATTGCCATGTCCTCCTCCAGGGGATCTTCCCAACTCGGGGATCGAACCCAGGTCTCCTGCATCGCAGGCTGATTCTTTACCATCTGAGCTGCCAGGGCAGCCCCTTTTGCTCTCCTACATGCAGCAAAATATAGAAGGCTCGTCTTGTACCTTTCTTGCCTCAGCTCTATAATCAATTATTTCTCCTATGAACCCCATTTTCTTTCTTGGGTCTTCGTTGCTTTGTGTGAGCTTTCTCTGGTTGCGGCGAGGGAGGGCTACTCTGTGTAGCCCTTACTGCAGTGGGGTTCTTATTGCAGTGGCTTCTCTTGTTGCAGAGCATGGGCTCTGGTACGTCAGCTCAGTTGTTGCAGCGCATGGACTCAGTAGTTGTGGCCCACAGGCTTAGTTGCCCCATGGTATATAGAATCTTTCCGGACCAGGGATTGAGCCCATGACTCCTGTATTGGCAGGTGGATTCTTATCCACTGTGCTACCAGGCAAGCCCACCCTGTTTTCTTATAATGGTAAATGGTAGAGACTACAATCTGGACCATAAGGGTAGGATTCACAGGCTTTGTACACTTAAATCATGCTTTCAGTTTCTATATTTCTTTTTACAAGTGTTCGCATTTTACTCAGAGCAAAATTCTTTCAATGACCCATAAGGCTCAACATAATTTGCATGTCGTCTTTCTTCATCTTTACCATATGTGGGTCTGTCTTTAGGCTGTCCTTTGCTGGAAATGCCCTTTGCTTAGGTATGTCCATAGCTCAATCTCTCCCTCTCTTTAAGTCTTTGGTTAATCTTACCTTCTCATCGAAGCCGATCCCGTCAAATTTATTTAAAAATCACACCATTTGGCTCCCTCCCTAAATTCACTCCCAATGTCCTGTGTTCTTTTCTTTTTTTAATATCACTTCTCATTATCTCACATACTTTACAATTTATCTATTTATTTTCCTCCTCCTAAAATCTAAGCTCCACAAAGGCAAAGATTTTGGTCTCTGCTGTGCTTAGGACAGTACCTGCACCTGGTAGGTTATTCAGGACCTATTTGCCCAGTGAATAAAATGAGTGAACCCTCAGGATATTTCTGAATCACCATGCACACTTAGCTTGTTAGTATGCCTTAATCTTCAAAGAAACAGATTGAATTTCAAGCAGACAAAACTCATTAAGAAACTAAATTATACTCCGATATATGGAGACAAGTCCATGAATTTCAAAACTATTTTGACGTTTCTGGGTGTGTGCTCAGACTCTGAACAATGTTTCCGCATTCATTTTTGAAAAATAAATATAATTTAAACTAAGTCATCATCAGTAAGAAAAACAAATATCAGAATTAGATGTACCCCAATGGATAGAACTTACTATTCCCCAGGTAAGTTTAGTCTGCTTAAGGCCCATGTTTTCCTAATATAATTAAATTGATCAACTATTAGCAACAGGCCCCCAATTCTACTTTTGTATAAAAATAGTGATTAAAATTATTTTGCTTGTATGACAAACAATTCCCATAGATTAATGAATTCTGAAGAGATTTAAATTTATGCTGGAGAAAAATTGGGGCTCCACAGTGTTTATGGATTGAGCACTGGACTGAAAGAGTGTAGAAGACATTGGTTGTCAACTTGGTCATTAACTAGCTGGGTTACCTTGGGCAAGTCAAGAATCTGAACTTAAAAAGAGTCTTTGAGTATGCCAACCTCCTCCCTCCGGCTCACACTGACGGGAGGTAGTGATATGGAGACAGTACATTCTGTTATCGGAAAGTTCACCTTTAGGTTGAATTGCAGTTTGCCTCTTCTTATTACATTGATCTCCTTTGTGTCTTCCAAAGAAAACACTTCAGTTAGCTACTCCTCTGCAGAAGGTATTTAGCAGGGTAAGAACACCATCTCTTGACTTAGCCTTCCAGATTTTCAATTTAATTCCCTCACTTCCTATGTAACTTTCATTAGGTTACTTTTTGAAGTTTCACTTTCCTCATCGGTAAAATGGGCATAATCATAGTACCTACCAGATGGGAAAATTATTACTATTTTAAAAAATCATTTAATTATTTACTTGGTTGCGTGGGGTCTTGGCTAGCAGTACTGCCGGGTCTTCAACTGCATTGTTCAGGGTCTTTAATTGTGGTGCACAGACTCTAGTTGCAGCACATGGGATTTTAGTTTCCTAACCAGGGATCGAACCTGCATCTCCTGTATTGCAAGGTGAATTCTTAACCCCTGGACCACCAGGGAAGTCCCCAGATGGGATTATTATTAATATTACTGTTATCCCACATGAAATACTTTTAAATATTTAAGCATAGTCATTATGCTTTCCCATGATTTTTTACTTCTTCAGGTTAACTACTTCCAAGTCCTTAAAATATTGTCTAGAATGACATGGTTCCAGAAGCCTTGTATTTACCTCCTAGTTTGCCACTCATCTTCTTTTAAAAAAAAAAATATTTATTTTAGCTGGCCTGGGTCTTAGTTGCAGTTCTTGGAATCTTCCTTGTGGCATGCAGACTCCTTAGTTTAGGCATGCAGGAGCTAGTTCTCTAACCAAGGATCAAACCTGGGCCCCTGCATTGGGAGCAAGGATTCTTACCCACTCGACCATCAGGGAACTCCCACCAGTCTTCTTCTTAAATGTGGCACCCAAACTAAAAAAACTATATTACAATGTGTAAAATACAGATGATGTTGAAATCACTCCTTCCAGTGATCTAAAGTTTGAGCAGATTGTATTTTAAATCTCTCAGTTCACTCACATATAAAATATATAAATATTAATAATGCCTACTCACAGGTTACTGTAGGAGAAACCAGGATGATGTATGTCAAAGCACCGTGTAAAATTAAGAGAACTATAGAAGTGTCAGTCATTATTTTATACCAAGTATTTTCCATTAAACAGTGAAAAAATCATGATAGGTATGAACTATCAGTTCCCAAAAATGTTAGAAAAAAATTTTTTTTAATACATCACTTGACTTTCTTTCCTTCCCTCCTCTCTTTTATTGTACCGGGTCTTAGTTGCAGCACCTTTAGTCGGGGCATGAAGAATCTTTTTTACTTTTGGAATGTGAACGGTTACTTGCAGCATGTGGAATCTAGTTCCCTGACCAGGGATCAAACCTGGGTCCCCTCCCTGAATTGGGAGTCTCAGCACTGGACCACCAGAGAAGTCCCCCTTTTACAATCTTAATGTTCATATAGAACAAAGAAATTTTATACTATGAAATATCCAGTAAGCCTAAATCATTTTTTGTTATATGAGTTAATTTTAAAAGAACTAATTTGTTAAAAAGTTTTGCTTGTGAAGCACAGACTGAATACAACATTCACCTTCTAAAATAGTTCAATTTCAATCTCTAATTTTTTTTACTGAGATTGAAAAATTATCTATTGGTATTGAAACAGGTGAAAGCTTTGTGCCAGTTGTTTGTTACTAGTCAATAATAGAACACACTGCAAAAAAAAAAAAAGTTTGACCCAGTTTCAATGTAATAAATAAAAACCTAAAGGGAAAATGTATAAAACCAAAGAGATTACACTGTGTGGACTTAATAGTTATTACTCACAAATCTCTTGCCAAATATAAAGCCTTCAAATTATAACAGTGGCCGGTTATCCATTGCTTCTGTCTCAGTCTGTAAGAGCTGCCATAACAAAATACCAGACTGGATGGTTGAAACAATACAAATTAATTTTCTCATAGCTCTGGAGGCTGGAAAGTCCAAGATCAAAGTGCCAGCAAGGTAGGTTTCATTCTGAGTCCTCTTGTCTGGACTTGTAGACAGCCATCATCACACCGTGTCCCCACATATGAAGAGGGAGAGAGTGAGTTCCCTGCTGTTTCTTCTTATAAGGACACTCATCCTATCCGACCAGGGCCCTACCTTTATGACATCATTTAACCTTAACCACATCCCCTGAGGCTCTACCACCTAATATTGCCACATCGGAGTTAGGGCTTCAACATAAGAATTTTGGGAGGGCACACATACTGAATCCATCAGTTTCCAACTTTTCTCATTTCTTTTATCTCTTGGAGAATTTAGATATCATCATTGCCCACCTTAAATGTACATACTGAATTCCATATAATTAGACAAATTTGTAATGGGAGTCTTTACATTGTACTAGGCACAGAGTATCAGAGAAGGCAATGGCACCCCACTCCAGTACTCTTGCCTGGAAAATCCCATGGATGGAGGAGCCTGGTAGGCTGCAGTCCATGGGGTCACAAAGAGTCGGACATTTACTGAGCGACTTCACTTTCATGCATTGGAGAAGGAAATGGCAACCCACTCGTGTTTTTGCCTGGAGAATCCCAGGGACGGCGGAGCCTGGTGGGCTGCTGTCTATGGGGTCGCACAGAGTTGGACACGACTGAAGCGACTTAGCAGCAGCAGGCACAGGGTCTAAGAGGTGAAAGGGCAGTTCTGCTGGAAAAGAACTCACTCTAGGACCAGAGAGAAATAAACCACTAATTAGAAACACAACATGCTGTGGGTCATTTTGTACTGTAACTGAAAACTCATTTCATCATCTCTGTGGTACAACTGTTCTTCGTCACTACCTGGGACAGTTTTCCAGCACTAATTTCTTTTCCTCAACAGCCTGGATTTCAAGGTAAATTTTAACACCACTTTTACCTACACTCTGAATTGGCCCATCAGTTCTGCTCCTTCTGGCCAGTATATCCCTAATTTTGGATTAATCCACCAATCTGCTTTCTGCTCCCATGTGGCTAAACCCCCATGGGACAACAGCTAAGAATTATGCTGATTAACTATCACTCTTGGCAATTTTTACCCTCATTGGGCACTTTAGTACCAAAAGGCAAATCTCTAACTTGTCTGTAGTCAACTCTTCTCTCACCAGTCCACAGTATCTGATGACAACTCTTATCACACTTTCTAAATTCCTCATCTCATTCTTTCCTGAAGACCACTTTGCCTAATACTTTGCAGAGTTGTCCTTATATATTAACTCCCTCAATTTTCACACTGACCAGTGCTCTGTATTAAATACAAGGCAACCTCCAGCCCCATTACCCCAAACAATTATTGCTTAGTTCACACCCTTGCTTGCTGAAATCCTCGATTTTCCATCTAGTTTGTTCAGATATGGTAGTTGAATTTGAACAGATTTCTGCTTCCCAGTTTTTGTTTGCTGGTACAAAATAATTTCTATGATTTGAACTAAACTTGCCATGACTTTCTTCTGGAATGTCCTGGGACTCAACCCTTGGATCACTTATTTTGTATTCACTCCCTTGGTGATCTCACTTTATGGCCATTCACATGCTGTTAACTCCCAACTTTATTTCTCCAGCTTAGATCTCCTCTGAACTTTCATATCTAATGCAAAATCTCATTTGGGTATCACGTCATCTCCAACTTAGTATGTTCAAAATTAAGCGTCTGTAAAAATGCACTTTTGGGGAGATGGACTTTATTATTTGATTGCAGTAATGGTTTCATGGGTGCATATTTAGAGACTCATCAAACTGTACACTTTTAAAATGAATCATTTATTGACATATATATTCAATAATTAGGAGGCAAGGGTCAAGTTTTCTGACCTCAGTAATCACTGTTTGCAAACATTTTCTTCAAATGGTGAATTCTGAGTATTCTGAAATGCTCTTCCCATTGTTAACTTTCTTTTGAAGAGAACTGAATCAACTAAGCATAACTAAGGTAAAGTTTCCAAATAGGATGGATGTATTATACTGTACTCAGTGTGGGATTCTGTGAGATTAAAATCTGTATCTTGTTATAAGTCAGCTGCATAGCATGTCAGGACCTCAGATTGACTAGTGGTCAGAGGGTGAGACCAGGATTTGTAAGAATGAGACCAAGTCTGGTTTTCATATTGGAAAGGTACCCTTCCTCCACCTCAAGATGATCCACAAAAACTGTAGCATGCTTGTATTTTGACTTATCTGTACATAGAAAAGAAAAAAGCAAAGTGAAGTTGTTTAGTCGTGTTTGACTCTGTGACCCCATGGACTGTACCCTACCAGGCTCCTCCGTCTGTGGGGTTCTCCAGGCAAGAATACTGGAGTGGATTGCCATTTCCTTCTTCAGGGGATCTTTCCAATCCAGGGATTGAACCCAGGTCTCTGGCATTGCAGGCAGACACTTTATCCTCTGAGCCACCAGAGAAGCCTGGTTATCTGTACATAGGTTGGTATTTAAAGGCTCTAAATTTAATTGGGAAACTGGTTTAAAAACAGCCAAAAGTTCTCAGAAGCTGGGCAAACAGCAAGGATTAAGAACTGTATAAGCAATTCAGAGGGCACTTGATAAGGAAGCCAAGTGCAATGGCTATTGGATTTCTGGCAATATAACTAGTTTGGGCTTCCCTGGTGGCTCACTTTAGTTAGAATCTGCTTGCAATGCGGGACACGGGTTAAGACCCCTGAGTTGGGAAGATCCCCTGGAGAAGGGAATGTATTTTGACCTGGAGAATACCATGACTATACAGTCCAAGGGGTTGCAAAGAGTTGGACAAGACTGAGCAAGCTTCACTTCACTAAATAATACCAAACCATAGAATTGAATCTGCTGTATTTTAAGATAACCTGGAAGCATGGTGTAGAGCTAGCTGAGAAAATTCTTACTGGCTAAAGTCTCTAACATAGAGCTTAAGGTTCCTGTTATTAGTTTTGTTGCTAAGCAGTGTCCAACTCTTTGTGACCTCATGAACTGCAGCATGCTAGACCTCCTTTCCCTGAGTTTGCTCAAAATCATGTCCATTAAATGGGTACAATGAGCTTTCCCAACTTCAACAACTGTACATTTTGGATCCATTTTTATTGAATATTTATACTCTCAAATGGACTTATTTTACCTGGATCAAACTCATTATAGTGGGATCCAACCGGTGCAACGAAACATGTGTACATCATTTCAATCTTAAGACTGACTGGGAAGGAAAGGGTCTCTTGCATTGCAACTGGGCTATAAGAGAAACCTTAAGTGCTCTAAAACCAAGTCTATCCATAAGTTTACCTTGTTTTGAACTCATGTTAGCCAACTTTAACAAGGACAGTTCTCCCTGAATGTTTTAGGTTTTTGGCTGTGCCACTCTGCATGTGGGTTCACCAACCCTACCAGCAGCCCCTACACTGGAAGCAGTCTTAACCACTGGACAATCAGGAAAGTCTCCCTCAATGGGTCATTAAGCATTCATTGTTAAGCATTTAACAATTTATTGACAACCAAGTGCCTGGTGTCTAGATACTTAAGGTACAGGGATGCCAGTGCTCAGATTTTATAAACCATACTTCAGTCCCAAATAAAGGAGAGTAAGGGAGACCAGGGTGCTGACTGCAGTGCTAAAGTCTCATTTCCAAATGGACATAATAAACGGACCAACACTAACACAAAGCTATACATGGAGGTCGTTTGCAACCAGAAAACGTGTTTGGGCACTCAACTATAGGCTGTCTCATGAATCTGAGGTACATGAGCCCCAAATCATCTCTTCACTTCAGCGGCAAACTAACATTTCAAGAGTTCATTCAGATGATAATATTGGCACTGACTTTAACATTTAAATATGGGAACAGGTTATTCATGCATCTATTTAGGGAAAATGATTAGCATTAGGACCCAACCGGAGAAGGAAATAGCAACCCACTCCAGTATTCTTGCCTAGAGAATCCTGTGGACAGAGGAGCCTGGTGGGCTGCTGTCCAAGGGGTCACAGAGTCAGACACAACTGAAGCGACTTAACAGCAGCAGGGCCCAACCACCTTGGTTAGATGAGATGCCATTACTGTTTACACTAACCCATTCCATACAATGCTTGACCAGTTTTAACCCAGATTTTATCAGTGACCTTCTCTCACTGTTAACAGGCCCCATCTCTGCCACTTTGCTCTCACCACAACCCTGATGGAAGCTAATGTTTTTCACATTACTTATTCATGCCAAACCAAATCATCTCCCTAGAAACCCGACTAAAGATTCCAGCACAAGAGTACACACTTTAACTTGGCATAATTACAATCACACAGTTTTAAACTCAATTCAGACAGCGAACCAAAGGCTATTCAAAATTATTTAATTACCAGGCTAGATAACTAGAAAAGAATTTTTCATTCGAAGTAGAAAGTAATACACTGATTATGTATTAATCATAACACAGGTTATGATTCTACAGCAGTGTCATGGTCAAGCAGAAATGCCTTGATTCTTATGGATGCATTATCTAGACTCGATGCTGGTTCAGAATCTATCTACAAACCAATGTAAAAATGTAATTCATCTTGAACTTTCTTCCCATATCCATTGGAGGTTTTCCCAATCACCAGATTTTCATAAGACAGACAAATCTCGCAGCACTAGCCCTAGGAAAGGAAAAACATTTGAGGTTTACAAAACTGTCAACATCAAAAAACTTACTTAAAACAATTTTCAAAAATGCTATTGTCCTCATAAATGGTCCACCTCAGAAGCCAGATCCGTATTAAGTTTTTTCAACAGAAATTCAGGTTCGGGATAGGATCATCATAGTAAGACCAAGGACACAATGTTTACTGATTTTGAAGCAAAACATCTCTACTCACAGAAATGTTTCCACCTTCGAAATGTAACAGCACGCCGACTTCTTTCAACAGGCAGACAGCAACCTCTCACTGTTGGCACAGAAAATCCCACTCTGTGAATTAAGTTTTTCCTCTATGAGACATAACCTAACAGAAATCTGTTATAAAACTTGTTCTTATATCTGAACATTAGTCTTGTCTCAGAAGCCGAATCCGTACATGCTTTTCTTCAGGTTATCAGCTTCGGGATAGGTTTCATCATTGATCAGACCAAAATCCATTAAGCTACACCACACGGACATTTACCACAAACCAGACAGAGTTACTGCAGCAGATGTAAGTCAGGGTAACTTACTTTAAAATGAAGCTGCTCAGTGACACCCACAGCTTCATTAGTATTCACCAACCTGCAGAATGCTGTTAAAAAAAACAAAGATATTTTACTCATTTAATCTACACGTGGACCAAGCATATAGAGATTCGAAATACTAGTCGAATACATACCTGGTAAGATCATCAGGTTTTAACCAAGTCATTTTCCAGCCAATATTGCCCGGCATGTTTGGAAATGTACCTTTGCATCTAAAAAAAAGGAAACAATTTCAAATGATGATCATCTTTACAGGTTGATCAACCTGTAAATCAACAGGTTCAGCTTATAAGCTCTCAACACTTACCTTAGCACCTCCATGTAACAGTTCCGCTATACCGAAATCCATTGCTCCTGCGGGAGAATCAATTTATTAACCTGCGGAAGGATAAATTTATTAAAAAATTAAGGATTGTCATAGAAGGTTATAGCTTAAGGTTTTCAGCACTAAAACCTTCCCCTCCAACAATTCAATTTGCACACAGCGCCACCTGGGCACAATACAACTCAGTTTCACGCAGTCAGGAGCTGCCTTTTTTTAAAATTAACTGTTGATATGACGACGTATCTAAGGCCTGGAAGTCAACGTTAACTCCCGCCCCAAATCTCAGGAATGTGGCGTTTCCCGTGCGCCGTTCAGGGTTATCCAGCCGGCTTAGCAATACGGCCGCGCGCAGCGCCATGACCAGCAAGCAGCAGCCTACGCACGCCTAAGCTCGAAGCCGGTCGCCACCGCGACATGGGACATGTGGCGGTCCGGCGGCGCGTCTTCCATGTGTAAATACTCAACGCCGCACTCTTCCTGAACTCTTTTTACCGTATCGCATTCCACAACCCAAGCTGCGCCACCCAGGTTCGCGCGCACGACCACCTGCAACGCGTACTTACCTAGCAGCTGTAACCCGCTTTCAAGTTCCGACGTAAAAGACCGAACTCCGCCTCCTGCAGTTCCTTATATAGTCTCTCCTGAGCCATCCGGAGGCCGCCCCTCCCTCTCGCCTCTATTGGAGCCTGGAGAGCACGGGGGCGTTCCTGACGGGAGGAGCGAGAGCGCGCCAGGCGGCTCTTTTCTTTCGGGGGCTCGTTCCATGGCGTGGTGCGCGCACCGCCCCTCCGCGGCGCGCACGTCTAGCTCCGGGCACACGCCCGCTGCCGCGCCGCTGTCCGTCGCTTCCGAGACTGGCTCTACGTGGCGCGGGAGTGGCGCCAGAATTTAAACGAACAGACGCCTTTAGAGGCGAGGCTATCGCCTACCCAGAGCCAAGTCAGCTCCGGACGCGTAGGACGGCTGGGGGGCGTCTGCGGACTTGAGTTTAGTAGCGCAGGGCGGCTTTAGCTTGTGATGCACTCAAGAAGTCGAGCTGGATGGTTGGCTGATCCTGGGGGAGTTAACGCCCTGCAGCCGCTGCGCGCCCTGAAAGAGAAATCGCCGGGCAGAAATGCTTGGATGAAAAGTCTTTGAAAGCGCCGCGATTCTCACCTGGTCCACAGTGAGAACGCCGCGCCTTTCCGGAGAGCCGGCCGGCTGCGCCGCCAGCGCCCAGCTGCGCTTTACCGGACCCGCCCCACCCCCGCGCCGCTGGGTGCCGGGCGCTGCTGTGAACACTCTGATCAGCGCAGAAAATTCTCCCCGAGACAGCCACCCGAGAAGTACATCCTCCACTTGGCGGAGGAGAAAACTAAGGCCTATAATAGCTAAGTAATTTTCCTAAATTGACACAGCCAAAAAAAAAAAGAAAGAAAGAAAACCTTTGCGTGTATACCTATGGCGGATTCATGTTGATGTATGGCAAAACCAATACAATATAAAAAGAAAAGAAAAGCCTTTGCTATTAAAAAAATAATTTGCACTAAATTCATTATAAAGAATGCAGGAGAAAGATTAATTTGGGAAATTTCCCAGAATAATTTATCCAAATGACATTTTAATTCAGTAGCATTTATATATGCACGGGTGAAGACTGAAACCACTTAGCACGCATGCACGTATGTATGTATGGGTAAATATGGGGCTTTCCAGATAGATCAGTGGTAAAGAATTCGCCTGCCCATGCTGGAAACGGAGGAGCAGGAGGTTCTTTGGCTGGGTGAGGAAGATCTGGAGGAGGAAATGGCTTTTCACTCCATTATTCTTGCCTTGGACAGAGGAGCCTGACTGGCTTCAGTCCATGGGGTCCCGAAGAGCCGGAGGCGACTGAGCACACGACATTTGGACGTTTCAGCATCTGAAAATTTAGGTCTTCGTAGCACTCACTACTAATTATTATGTACATGTGCATTTGGTTATAGTCCTCCCCTGGTGCCCCGCTCTTCATTTTCTGCCCTACCATAGTGCCTGGCATAAAGTATATCGTCAGTAACAACTGGTTGAATCAATGAATATGAATCAATGAATATGAATCAATGAATATGCGGTGGCTTTTTAGAAAATTCAAGTGAAAAAAATTTAAAGACTCCAGATTAAAAAACAACAGTGAAAAGTAAATTTCTGTAACAGGAACAGAAGCGATGAAGTCTTTATATGGTTGGGTGTTGTGTAGATTTGAAAATAGCGTTTTTTGTAATGTGCAATGTAAATTTTGCATATTGCTCATGTTTAAAAGCTAAACCAGGGCAAAACGATATAAAAAGCAAAGTAAAAGTTCCTTTTCATATCACTGGGATCTTTGCTATTACAGTAATTAATCTTAATGGTTTTTGAAAATTTCTAAGCATATATAAATATATGTACACATTTTTTCACATAGAAATAGGATCTGTCCTTTTTTGCAACTTGCTTTGCCTGTTGTAAATATTATAGACCTCTTTCCATGTCAGTACATATAGATGACCTTGCTTATAGCCTGCAGAGTGTTCAGTTGGATGTGTCATAATTTCATAACTTTATAGCTTTTCACTATTTCAAATACTACCGCAGTGAATTATAGATATATCCTGATGAACTTGTGAGAAGATTTGCAGAATCTGTTTCTAGAAGTGAGTCAAAGGTTCAGTTCAGTTCAGTCGCTCAGTCATGTCTGACTCGTTGCAACCCGGTCATCAGAGCACGCCAGGCCTCCCTGTCCATCACCAACTCCCGAAGTTCACTCAAACTCATGTTCATTGAGTCGGTGATGCCATCCAACCATCTCATCTTCTGTCGCCCCCTTCTCCTCCTGCCCCAAATCCCTCCCAGCATCAGAGTCTTTTCCAATAAGTCAACTCTTCCCATGAGGTGGCCAAAGTATTGGAGTTTCAGCTTCAGCATCAGTCCTTCCAAAGAACACCCAGGACTGATCTCCTTTAGGATGGACTGGTTGGATCTCCTTGCAGTCCAAGGGACTTGAGTCTTTTCCAACACCACAGTTCAAAAGCATCAATTCTTCGGTGCTCAGCTTTCTTCATAGTCCAACTTTCACATCCATACATGACCACTGGAAAAACCATAGCCTTGACTAGACGGAGCTTTGTTGGCAAAGTAATCTCTCTGCTTTTGAATATGCTATCTAGGTTGGTCATAACTTTTCTTCCAAGAAGTAAGTGTCTTTTAATTTCATGGCTGCAGTCACCATCTGCAGTGATTTTGGAGCCCAAAAAATAGTCTGACACTGTTTCCACTGTTTCCCCATCTATTTCCCATGAAGTGATGGGACCAGATGCCATGATCTTTGTTTTCTGAACACTGAGCTTTAAGCCAACTTTTTCCTCTCCGCTTTCACTTTCAAAGAGAAGCTTTTTAGTTCCTCTTCACGTTCTGCTATAAAAGTGGTCTCATCTGCATATCTGAAGTTATTGATATTTCTCCTGGCAATCTTGATTCCAGCTTGTGCTTCTTCCAGCCCAGCGTTTCTCATGATGTACTCTGTATATAAGTTTAATAAGCAGGGTGACAATATACAGCCTTGACGTACTCCTTTTCCTATTTGGAACCAGTCTGTTTTTCCATGTTCAGTTCTGTTTCTCAAGAGGCAGGTCAGGTGGTCTGGTATTCCCATCTCTTTCAGAATTTTCCACAGTTTATTGTGATCCACATAGTCAAAGGTTATGTGCCTTTACATTTGTGATATGTATAACTTAATTGTCCCCACCTTACTTCCAGTCCCATAAAATGGTGTGTGTGTTTGTTGCTGAGTTGTGTCCGACTTTCTGCAACGCAATGGATGATAGCTTGCCGGGTTCCTCTGTCCATGGGATTCTCCAGGCAAGAAAACTGGAGTGGACTGCCATTTCCTTCTCCAGTAAAATGGTGTATTGTGATTTTAATTTTTAATTAATTAATTAATTTTATTTATTTTTAATTGAAGGATAATTGCTTTGCAACATTATCTTGCTTTCTGCCATATCTCAACATGAATCAGTAGTAGATAGGTATCCATATACCTCCTCTCTCATACTTTCCTCCAACCTTCCACCCATGTCACAGACCACTGGGTTGAGCTCCCACGCACCAAATTCTCACTCAGTTTAGTTCAGTCGCTCCATCGTGTCTGACTCTTTGCGACCCCATGAATCACAGCACGCCAGGTCTCCCTGTCCATCACCAAATCCCAGAGTTCACTCAGACTCATGTCCATTGAGTCGGTGGTGCCATCCAACCATCTCATCCTCTGTCATCCCCTTCTCCTCTTGCCTTCAATCTTTCCCACATCAGGGTCTTTTCAAATGTTAGCTCTTCGCATCAGGTGGCCAAAGTATTGGAGTTTCAGCTTTAGCATCAGTCCTTCCAATAACACTCAGGACTAATCTCCTTTAGAATGGACTGGTTGGATCTCCTTGCAGTCCAAGGGACACTCAAGAGTCTTCTGCCAACACCACAGTTCAAAAGCATCAATTATTTGGCGCTCAGCTTTCTTTACAGTCCAACTCTCACATCCATACATGACTAATGGAAAAACCATAGCCTTGACTAGATGGCTCTTTGTTGGCAAAGTAATGTCTCTGCTTTTTAAAATGCTATCTAGGTTGGTCATAACATTCCTTCCAAGGAGTAAGCATCTTTTAATTTCATGGCTGCAATCACCATCTGCAGTGATTTGGGAGCCCCCCAAAATAAACTCAGCCACTGTTTCCACTGTTTCCCCATCTATTTCCCATGAAGTGGTGGGACCAGATGCCATGATCTTAATTTTCTGAATGTTGAGCTTTAAGCCAATCTTCTCACTCTCCTCTTTCACTTTCATCTAGAGGCTGTTTAGTTCCTCTTTACTTTCTGCCATAAGGGTGGTGTCATCTGCATATCTGAGGTTATTGATATTTCTCTTGGCAATCTTGATTTCAGCTTGTGCTTCTTCCAGCCCAGCATTTCTCATGATGTGCTTTGCATATAAATTAAATAAGCAGGGTGACAATATACAGTCTTGTCATACTCCTTTTCCTATTTGGAACCAGTCTGTTGTTCCATGTCCAGTTCTAACTGTTGCTTCCTGACCTGCATACAGATATCTCAAGAGGCAGGTCAGGTATTTCCATCTCTTTCAGAATTTCCCACAGTTTGTTGCAATCCATACAGTCAAAGGCATTGGCATTGTGAATAAGGCAGAAATAGATGTTTTTCTGGAACTCTCTTGATTTTTCTATGACCCACAAGATGCTGGCAACTTTATCTCTGTTTCCGCCTTTTCTAAGTCCAGCCTTAACATCAGGAAGTTCATGGTTCATGTACTGCTGAAGCTCGGCTTTGAGAATTTTGAGCATTACTTTACTAGCATGTGAGATGAGTGCAATTGTGCAGTAGTTTGAGCGTTCTTTCACATTGCCTTTCTTTGGGAATGGAATGAAAACTGACCTTTTCCAGTCCTGTGGCCACTGCTGAGTTTTCCAAATTTGCTGGCATATTGAGTGCAGCACTTTCACAGCATCATCTTTTCGGATTTGAAATAGCTCAACTGGTATTTCATCCCCTCCACTAGCTTTGTTGGTAGTGATGCTTCCTAAGGTCACTTGACTTCGCATTCCAGAGGTCTGGCTCTAGGTGACTATCTCTTTTAGATATGGTGATGTATATGTTTCCATGCTACTCTCTCAATTTCTCCCGTATGAGTGCAATTGTGCAGTAGTTTGAGCGTTCTTTCACATTGCCTTTCTTTGGGAATGGAATGAAAACTGACCTTTTCCAGTCCTGTGGCCACTGCTGAGTTTTCCAAATTTGCTGGCATATTGAGTGCAGCACTTTCACAGCATCATCTTTTCGGATTTGAAATAGCTCAACTGGTATTTCATCCCTCCACTAGCTTTGTTGGTAGTGATGCTTCCTAAGGTCACTTGACTTCGCATTCCAGAGGTCTGGCTCTAGGTGACTATCTCTTTTAGATATGGTGATGTATATGTTTCCATGCTACTCTCTCAATTTCTCCCGTCCTTCCTTTCCCCTACTGTGCCCACAAGTCTGTTCTCTATGTTTACATCTCCACTGCTGCCCTGCAAATAGGTTCATTAGTACCATTTTGGTACTGATAGTACTAATTAATACCATATGCGTTAATATACGATATTTGTTTTTTTCTTTCTGACTTACTTCACTGCGTATAATAGGCTCTAGGTTCATCCACCTCATTAGGACTCACTCAAAGCATTCTTTTTTATGGCTGAGTAATATGTGTTTTCAGAGAAGACGATGGCACCCCACTCCAGTCCCCTTCCTGAAAATCTCATGGACGGAGGAGCCTGGTAGGCTGTGGTCCATGGGGTCGCTAAGAGTCGGACACGACTGAGTGACTTCCCCTTCACTTTTCACTTTTATGCATTGGAGAAGGAAATGGCAACCCACTCCAGTGTTCTTGCCTGGAGAATCCCAGGGACGGGGGAGCCTGGTGGGCTGCCGTGTATGGGGTCACACAGAGTCGGACAGGACTGAAGTGACTTAGCACAATATGTGTTTTGCTAATTGGGAAATATGCATGATTGTTGTGGGTGGCCATTGTCATGCAATCAAAATTGAAAACTATTACTGCCTTTGTTCTCTTTGAATCACTGTTTACTGTACTGAGGGCTCTCAAATTTATCTGGTCAAAAGAAGTATAAAACAATGATTCTCTAGTTTGACTTACCAACTGAATTACTTAGAGAGCTAAGTACCAGATTTCTAGTCCCTAACCTGGAGGTACTAAAGCAGAATTTTCAAAAGTGGGACCCAGGGGGGGCATTTTAAACAAGCATTTGGGACAGTGCTAAGAGGCCTACAGCCATAAGTGGACTATAAGGCACAAGTCTGAGCTGCATATGTAATTTTAAATATGCTAGTACTACTTAAAAAAATAGCAGATAGAATCAGATGAAATTAATTCCAATACAGTTTATTTAACCCAATAGAACCAAAATATTTTCATTTCAACAAATGATCAACGTAAGTTATGTACTCAGTTCTTGAAATCCATTGTATGTTTTACACTCACAGTACATCTCTGTTTGACTGCCTGCATTTCAAGTGCTTAATTGCCACATGGCTAGTGGCTGTTGTACTGGACAGCCCAGGTCAAAGTTGATTCATATACATATATAAATTTGAGAATCACTGTATTAGGGTAAGTGCAGTACTGCACACCTGCCATATATTCCAGGCTTAAAATAACTTCCATATTCCTTTTGACTCATAAATGAATAACTAACAAATGCAGTGCAAAGTGGAATGAATTAAGAGCTTAATTATTGACAACACTGCCCTCCAGTGAAGCCAGTGCATAAGTCATTCAAGACTTCTGTCTCTTCAAGGACCAGAAAAATGTATTGAGCAGTGAAGCCATCAATTTTTGCTTCTACACCTAAAGTTGACAAGCAAAATGCTACCAGATATTTGAAATGAGTTAAGAAAGACCATATAAAGTCAGAAATGAAATTAGATGTGTCCTTGAAAAATTTGAAGTGAAAGTGTTAGTCACTCAGTTGTGTCTGTTACTCCATAGACTGTAGCACACCAGGCTCCTGTGTCCATGGGGATTCTCCAGGCAAGAATACTGGAGTGAGTTTCCATGCCCTCCTCCAGAGGATCTTCCCAAGCCAGGGAGTGAACCCAGGTCTCCTGCATTGCTGGCAGATTCTTGACCACTGAGCCACAGGGAGAAGAATTTAGCGTACTGAAAATAGCTTCTCATATCCTGTAGCAAACTTTCTGAGATCATCATTTTAATCATTTTTTGGAGGAAATGTCCACTGACACACTGCATGCATTGTGCTTCAGGGAAAGTTAATATGAATACACAGAAGTCCTTGCTCTTCCCTAAAGAGTTAATTTAGTAAAAAGTAACCTCCCAACTTTAGACATCTCTGCTTTTTATTTTTTAATTTTATTGGAGTATGGTTGATTTACAATGTTGTTTTAGTTTCTGCTGTACAGCAAAGTGACTCAGTTACATGTATACATATTCCACTCTTTTTTAGATTCTTTTGCCATATAATTAGAGAGTATTGAGAAGAGTTCCCTGCACTATACAATAGGTCCTTATTAGTTATCTATTTATATATATAGTAGTGTATACATGTCTGCTTTAAAAATCAGACATTCATTAAAACTTTTGAGTAAGATTATAGTATGAACCTAATAGAGTTTTATGAAGTGTTTGGAGGGAGGGAAAGATTTAAAAAGACAGAATTTAAAAATTTAGTGCAATCATTTAGCTGAGATATTATGAAGGACACCACTGTAATATTGACTATAGGAATGGAAGGCAGGGAAGAAAACATCATAAAATGAGAACTTAAGTGCCATTACGTTCTTGTATGCATTGGATCATGTAAATTTCAAGACAGTCCTGGTTTGTACTTTAAAGATGAGGAAAAAGAGGTACAGAAATCTCAGTTAACTAATTCCCAGGTCTTTCTGACTCCAGACAAATAATCCTGTCCCTGGAACATGATATGGTGGTTTTAAAGGAGGAAATGATAGGATATAGTGATCTGTGGGGAAAGAGAGGAGGTGGAGTGCAACCTAGGGAGCCAAGAGAATGGCAGCTTCAATGACAGAGAGAGGCAAGTCAGAGACTACTGATTTGGGAGCAGGAAAAAAGAAGATTCCGTTTTTGTTGTGTTAGATTTTAGAGGGAACACTTGGTTACATTTGTCCAGTGGACCATCAGAAATGTAGAACTGAAGCCCAAGAAAAGACTCAGGGCTAGAGAAGGATCATTTGGCAAACTAACAGTTGATGATGAGTGAAGTCGTGCACAAATGAGTGTAGGGAGGGAAAAAAGGGGGCCTAAAATCAGCACCATAGTGTGTGCAGATATCCTGCAGTAGATAACATTTGAACACATAGTCAATACACATAAAGATCTGGTTAGATCATGAATGTATAGAAAAGTTCACTTTTACAGTTTTTGGTTAAGTCATGGGAAATATAGGTATGCTATGTTAAGTGCTTGTGTGCGTGCTAGGTTGCTTCAGTTGTGTCTGACTCTTTGTGACCCCATGGACTGTAGTTTGCTAGGCTCCTCTGTTCATGGGACTCTCCAGGCAAAGATACTGAAGTGAATTGCCATGCCCTCCTCCAGGAGATTTCCCAACCCAGAGATCAACACACATCTCTTAGGTTCCCTGTATTAGCAGGTGGGTTCTTTATCACTAGCGCCACCTGGCTATGTTAAGTAGTATAAACATCGTTAACTTGTTCTTGGGTGGAAAAAAAAGTCAGCTTTCAGAAACAAGAACTGATAAGGGATAATGTCCAAAAAATATGAAGAACTCATGCAACTCAATAGCAAAACCCCCTAACAATCCAATTTAAAATGGATATAGGATCTAATAGATTTTTCTGAAGATCTACAGATTGCTAACATGTACATGAAAACGTATTCAGCATCACTAAAAAATCCACCTGCAATGTTGCTGACCTGCCTGGGTTCCATCCCTGGTTGGGAAGATCCCCTGCAGAAGGGAACGGCTACCCACTCCAGTACTCTGGCCTAGAGAATTCCATGGACTGTATAGTCCATGAGGTTGCAAAGAGTTGGACACGACTTAACAACTTTACTTAATTATCAGGGAAATGTACATCAAAACCACAGTCAGAAATCACCTCACACCTGTTAGAATGGTTGTTCTCAAAAGGACAACAGGTGAAAAATGCTAATGATGATGTGGAGAAAAAGGAGGCTTTGTGCACTTTTGGTGGAAGGTAAATTGGTACAGCCACTATGGAAAACAGTATGGAGGGTCCTCAAAAAATTCAAAATAGAACTGCCATATAATCCAATAATCTCACTTCTGGATATTTACCTGAAGAAAACAAAAGCACTGATTTGAAAAGATACATGCACCCCAATGTTCAGAACAGCGTTACCTACAGCAGCCAAAATCTGGAAACAATTCAAGTGTCCTCAGTGAATGAATGGTTAAAGAAAATGTAGTATATGTACACAATGGAATATTATTCAGCCACAAAAAAGAATGAAATCTTAACAATCTGTGACAACCTAAATGGACCTTGAAGGGCCATACTGTAAGACCAATGACCAGTACTATACGATTTTACTTATATGTGGAGTCTAAAAAACAGCAAAATAAAAAAATTTCAAACTCAAAAAGACAGAGAATAGATCAGTGGTTGCCAGAGGTGGGGGATGGAGGGTGGGTGAAAAGGCTGGAGGAGCTCGAAAGATACAAATTTCCAGTTATAAATAAATAATGAAGATGTCACATACAGTATAGTGACTATAGTTAATAATGTTGTATTGCATATTTGAAAGTTGCTAAGAGAGTAGATATTAAAAGTTCCTATTATTAGAAAAACAATTCTGTAACTGTATGGTGACAGATGTCAACTAGATTCATTGCAGTGATCAGTTTGCTGCTGCTGCTGCTAAGTCACTTCAGTTGTGTCCGACTCTGTGCGACCCCATAGACAGCAGTCCACCAGGCTCCCCTGTCTCTGGGATTCTCCAGGCAAGAACACTGGAGTGGGTTGCCATTTCCTTCTCCAATGCATGAAAGTGAAAAGTGAAAGTGAAGTCGCTCAGTCGTGTCCGACTCTTAGCGACCCCATGGACTGCAGCCCACCAGGCTCCTCCATCCATGGGATTTTCCAGGCAAGAGTACTGGAGTGGGGTGCCATTGCCTTCTCTGATCAGTTTGCAATACATACAAATACAGAATTTTTACATTGTACAGTTGCAATTAATATAATGTTGTTTGTCAATTGTACCTCAATAAAAAATTTTAAAATATGAGAATTAAAGAATATATCTCTTAGTATAATATTCTTTTTTCCAGTGTCTAAAACTGAACTAGTAAACTCTAGGTTTAATTGTAGGACTGCTGCTACTGCTGCTAAGTCGCTTCAGTCATGTCCGACTCTGTGCGACTCCATGGATGGCAGCCCACCAGGCTCTCCTTTCCCTGGATTCTCCAGGCAAGAACACTGGAATGGGTTGCCATTTCCTTCTCCAATGCATGAAAGAGAAAAGTGAAAGTGAATTTGCTCAGTCATTTCTGACTCTTCGTGACCCCATGGTCTGCAGCCTACCAGGCTCCTCCGCCCATGGGATTTTCCAGGCAAGAGTACTGGAGTGGGGTGCCATTGCCTTCTCCGAATTGTAGGACAGGCCACTGTAAATTGAAGAAAATCTTGTGAATACTTCATGAAATAATAGAGTGTTAAGTACATGAAATAGTAAAGCTAAAGAGCTAAATTGAGGGTAAATTACATATATGAGAAAAAATCAATAAGGCAGTTTGATACCTTAGCTGGAAATCCACAGGAGAGGTTAGGACTTGAGTGTCATTGGCTTGAATAAGGTATTTTAAAAATGACAATGAAATCATCAGGGAAAGAGAATAAACAAAAAGAAAGCCCAAGACAGCATCTTGGAGCACTTGAGAGTCCAGCAGACGTGGGAGAGCTGGAAAAGGAAGCGCCTTGTGGGGAAAGCTGCAGAGTGGGGTACACACTGGAAAGAAAGTGTACCCCAGAAAGAAAGTGTATCTCAGAAAGAAAGTGAAGAGGTTTAGGGGGAGATAGGTCAGTTAGCATGAATGCTTCTGAAAGGTCAAGTAAGATAACAGAAATGACCCTTGGGTTTGGAAGTATGAGGATCACCAGTAAATAGTTTCAAGAGGAACAGCGGTTATGGAAGCACAGTTGGAAAGGATTGAGGAGTAAGTGACGTGAGAAAGCAAAAATGGCTCTGTACCCGGAGACAGGGAATTGTAAGGTTGAGGGGATGCTTTTTATTTTCTCTTTCTTTTTTCCTTTTTAAATTATGAAAGTTTGATAACACATTTACAGGAGACCCTGTAAAAAATACAGAACACAGTTACATATAGTTCCATTATATGTTACAATTCTTTTTTAAGTAGATAATAAGATTTTTAGTTGGAGTGTCAATATCAAACTCTTAAAAATTAATGGAGTGAGTATACAGAAAGTAGAAGGATATGGTAGACCTGAAAAACATCATGAACCAATTCAACATAATTCAGATTTATACAATTTTCACTTTACAGTAGGATACAAATTCTATTCAAGTTCCCAGAGACCATAAACCAGGAGACACTGGAACATATCCAGAGACATAAAACAAGGTGCAAAAATGTCATAGTCTAAAGGTGTTGAAATCGTACAGAGTCTGTTTTCTTATCACTGTGGAATTATGTTAGATATCAATATCAAAAGAAACATGAAAACAACCCGCATACTTTCATGTGCAGTGTGACGTTTGCCAAGAGAGATCTTTGACTTAGCCAATGAAAGCCTCAATAAAGTTAGAGGACTAAAAAAACACAGAGAGTGATTGCAGAGAAGAAAATATTTAAATAAGAAATTAATATCAGCATGAGAAATTAATATCAAAGATACTTTTAAAAACTCCATGTATTTGGAAATTAAATGGAGGAACTCCTTTTTAAATTGGAGATGGCTGGGGATCTTTATATGTTCCTGGGATTGATTTAGTAGAGGGTGGAGGATTATGATGCTGGAAAATGAGGCAAAATTTACAGGAGCAAAATCTTTAAAAAGATGAGATCTTTTCCAGAGTACAAATGGAGGTCTTTGTAGCCTTTGAATGTTAGAACAGAGTTAAGGTAGATATTGGAAAAAGCAGTCACAGGTAGCCTGTTGAAACTTGCATAACTGCATAAGAGCATGGCTTGGGCTTGGAATGTTTTCTTATATGGAAATAGGAAGTCCTCACAGCCTGGGCCGGCTATGATTTGTACTTTCTTCATTCTGCTTTAAGCATGTGCGTTGTGTGACTCCCAGGCAACCCCACTGCTAGATCTGTTCCTCATGGGGAGAGAAGGGGGCTCTTCACCACCACACGAGGGCTGCATGTAGACCATCTTCCCTCTGTTGGCTAAAGGGGCAAGAGGCGCTGGCTGTGGGAGAGCCGCACTCGCTACTGAGGCTGACCTTGCTCTCTGTGTGAGTGAAGTGTTTCATCCAGGCCTGCGAGTTGTGTCTTTCTTGGCAGCTCTGATGGCTGCAAACTCTGCAATGAGTTGACATCTTGCTACTGCTTCTTCTGGTGGTAGGCAACAGGTAACAACACTTGCTTGACAGTCTGGTGCAGTGAGCAAAGTCACCCACAAACTACAACATGGCACAAGTTTCATTGGTGCAGCCATTCAGGCTGGTGCCACCTCCCTGCAGGAGATGGACTCCCTCTAGTTGACTGGGGATGAATAAAATGTTGACATTCTCCTGGTCAACAAGGATAAACTGGGTGATGGATGAGGGCAGAATGCAAGAGGTGGGCCCTAAATTTTTTTTGGAAAACTAACCTAGCTTCTAGCCACCTTCATACTCCCACACCAGCCTCTAAATTCCACATGCAAGGGGTTGTAGATGCCACCCAAGGGGAGTCAAAGGCCCCTGTTTAGGAAGCTCTGCTTGATCTAGGTCTCTCTCTCTCTCTCTTTTTTATCTCTTAAAAACCCCAAGTAAAGCTAGTTTTCACTCAACAAAAAGCCACTCATGGTGTTGCTGAAAAATGTAACTCATGAAATGAGGCCCTTCTCAGAATGAAATATGAAAACTGAAAAACAGATAAGGGAAGAGGCCAGGTGAGGCTCGTGTGACTTAAACAGGGCACCTGTTTGATAAGGAGGCCTTGCAGCCCTACATATCTCAGACTGAGTGCTGCAATTCAGGAAAACTAACTACTGACCTCTTGTTACAGTGTGTTTTTGGAACATGGCAACTAACAGGGCAGAGACAGAGGTAAGCTAATGTAACTCCTTTTGTTTTTTGCTGTGCCAAACAACTTGTGGGATCTGTTTCCTGACCAGGGATTGAACATGGGCCATAGCAGTGAAAGCTCAGAATCCTGACCCCTATGCCACCAGGGAACTCCCCAGTGTTGCTCTAGATCTGGATTGCAAAGAGTATGAGCATGGTGTTCCCAACAGTGGCAATGTCCCCAAAACTAGGAGCTCCTGGAAAAATATTCATAAAACCATGGCTCCATTCAGGTAAAAGCCATAGATACTGACTGACTATAGAGCCCTGACCCCGGGAATGTCGGACAATGCAGTGAAGGCCTTCATGCAACAAGGGCCACTCCAGGAGGACTCTATTATCCTTACTCTTGTCCTCTAAAAGAGCTATGGGCAAGAAGTAGAAAAGTTCCACTCAATGTCCTGTTTGAGATAAAACAAAAGAATGGTTTCAGTAGTTTCCATCAACTTGGGCTGAACAGAGAAACCAACAATGGGAAGCCGTGCCCAGGGTCCAAAAGGGAACTCAAGAGACAGACAAACGAGGAATACAGGAGAGAACAGGGTCGACCCACAGAGCAATATGGCTTTCGTAGTTAACACTGGATAGACAGGGATTTCCCTGGTGGCCTGGTGGTTAAGAATCTATCTTCCAATCCAAGGGATGTGGGTTCAATCCTTGGTTGGGGACCTGTGATCCCACAAGACGTGGAGCAACTAAGCCCCCATGCCACAACTAGAGAAGCCTGCACGGGGCAGCGAAGAGCCCATGTGACACCACGAAGACTGATGCAGCCAAATAAATAAAATATTATAGAAACTGTAGACAATGCAAAGATTGATGAGATCCCTACAGAAGACTTCTACTAATGCTATTTGATGGGCAGAAGTCCCTCTAAATTAGAAGTCAAGCTCAAATCCCTATTCCCCTTGTGCTGGATTAGCTGGTACAAAATGACTCAGACACTCCCCAAGCAATCCAGAACAAACAAGACCCACTGAACCCACTAAGCTGGTGGTTTTAGTGGACAACCGAAGAGCCTCGGTTACCTGCTGGTGGAATAGTGTGTCATTTGTTTATTGCCAATACTTCTTGTTGTGTATATATCAATAATTAAGGGAAGGAAAAATTGAGCTAGAGAGGATCCATGTTCAGGCGGGATAGTTATTAGCTGTACACCTGTAGGGCCCCCAGACTCTTTTACAAAAAACTATTGAGCTAGCTTATCCCAGGCACTTGTTATCCTTGATTAGGGACCATCCTTGAGCGAGCCTGATCATCCTCCTGGGTCTGGTTCTTCTTTTGACCTGGATGAATTGCTGTCCCAAAATGACAGGGAACCTCAGCAGCTCCATATGAAGCCTTAGCATCCATGCGAATTGTTCAGGGCCCCCAGTGGACCTAGTTCCATCTCCAAATTTGGTGGCAGATGGTGGTCCTGCCATATTTGATGTGTTTTATCTGCTATTTTAGTGGCCAAGCAAGGGTTGGGGGTTGGACTACTCGGAAAGACAGTTATGCGTAGCCTATTGACCCTTGTATGGCTGCATGTCATTGGGAATGTGATCTCATCTCGGAGTATCTTTCCCTGTTCCGAGTTTGATACGTAATTCTTTGCCTAAAGTGTGTGCAGGGCTTCCCTGGTGGCTCAGTGGTAAAGAATCTCCCTGCCAAAGCCCGAAACATAGATTTGATCCCTAGGTCAAGAAGATCCCCTGGAGAAGGACATGGCAACCCATTCCAATATTCTTGCCTGGAGAATCCCATGGACAGAGGAGCATGGCAGGCTACACTCCATGGGGTCACAAAGAGCCAGACTTGACTAAAAGACTAATCAGCAACAATATGTGTGCATAATATGGCACCTGGCCAACCAAACTGCTATATCTGAACCTGTCGGGGAGAGAAGGAGCTCCTTTACCTGCAGCACAGGTGTGGTGTTTGTAGACCATCTTTGGCTATGGGGTAAGATGTGCTGGCCATGGGGGACCAACACATTATTGAAGCTGATCTTGCTCTGTCTATTCTCTCTGAGAGTAAAATGTTGTTCCATCCAGTGCCAGTGTGAATTGTCTCTTTCTTGGTGACCCTGACACCTGCAAACCATGTAGGCTGACATCTTGAGATGGCTGTTCCTGGGGTGAACAACAGGTGTCACTTGTTCAATAGCAGAAAGTATATGCATGTAGATAATGGAGATCCTGACTCTCTCTTTCTCTCTCTCTCTCTCTTTTTTTTTTTTTTTGTATTTTCTCAAATAACTATGAGCAAGGTCATTAACTGAGAGTGGAAATTGGGAAGTATAAGAGGTTTAAAGAAAAAAAGGTATGCAAAATTGTCAGTATGCAGAGTAGAAAAGCAAGCAAATCAGGGAAGTGAAATAGGATTGGTTGGCAGTGTGGAGTGCTCATGAAATTTATGGCTGTACATTTATAGTGAGTAAAGCTGTAACCCTTCTATTTCTAGAGATATTCAGACACTTGGATGCAGGCATGGAGTAGGTGGGATTAGCTGGGATTAATTAGGTTTAAAGCTTTGCTGGGCAAGATAATAAAAGAAGAAAGGATTGAATGACAGAGTTAAGGATGTTTGCAAAGAAATGATTTGAGCAATGAAGAAGGAACTATAAACTGGGTGAGGGGATAATCTGTAGTGAGAAAGTGATGGTGTCCATGGACTGGAGGTTTCTTTCAAGTGAAAGAAGAGCTGCAGTGGGAAGCCTAGATAAGATGAGATGGGAAATTGGGGGAGGGTGCAGATTAGAAAATAGGGCTCTGGAATTTGAGATTTTGGAAATGTTGTAATTGTTGGTAAAGACAGAGTCAACAGTGTTACTGTGGGAGTGGGCGGTTGATGGTGGAAGGATGAAGTGATCACTGTAGGGAAGGAGGTTGGGAACTGAGAGTCTAAGGTGGTTGGTGGGTCGTCACTGTGGATGTTGATGCTGTTGTTGACAGAGAAGTGGTGGGACTACAGACTATGAAACGTGCAGTCATCAGTGAATGAGCGAGGTGTGACCCAAGGGTTTGAAAGATGACAGAAACAAGGAGAAAGAGCTAGTGTTAAAATACATTGTCCTGCTTCAAAGATTACAGGGCTTTTGAAGGAGAAAAGAGGGGATAGGATTTGGGAGCTACAATTAAGAGCAAAGGGGATGCCCCTCCACCTCCAAGACTGAATTCCATGGGTGGTTCAGTTTGGGACAAAGTTTAAGATGTCTGCAGACATCCAATAGAAGATTCCAAGTATGCAATTAAATATTCAAGCCTAGAATTTGGGAGAAAGGTGAAAAATGGAGATATGTGTTTAAGATTTTAACATAAATTTATCAGCTTTTGGCCACCTAGCATCCACAATGGTCCCCCTTCTTCCATGTTCTCTTTCTTTTTGTGGATCTGTCCATCATTTGCCCTCAGCTCATGTTATTTGGATGCAGTTAGTACTCTCAGCTCTAGAGGAAGGCCTGATTGGCTTAACCACCCAACAAGTCCTACCACTAGCTATTGTGACTGGTCTGCAGGTGGAAATGACCCAGTTGGAGCCGATGAGAGTGAGACCTGACTCTTTGTCCAACTGTTGGGAAAAAGCTTTCTCTTTTCTTTCGCATATTGAGCATAGAGGATGAGAAACCTGGGACTGCTGCAAACACCTTTTGACCACAAGAGGAGAACAAATCTGAGAATTCAGTCAACACACAGAAGGCAAGAAAGTAGAGCTGAGTTGAAAGGCAGAGAGAATTGGGTTGTAAGAATATCATTTGAACAAATTGATTCCTATAGCACTGGAGTTTTAGTCATTCCTTAAGGAGAAATCAGATTGTGTTCCGTTATCTATTGCTGCATAATACCACCCAGACTTAGGGCCTTAAAACAGAATTAATTCTTATTTCAGTGATTCTATAGGTTGACTGGAAACTGTTTTTTGAATACATTAAAAAGAAAGAGACTTATTTATCCATTTATTGACTGTGCTGGGTCTTAACTGTGGCACACGGGATGGTCCATCTCCTTTGTAACATGCAGGATCTTTTTAGTTGCAGCGTGCAAATTCTTGGTTGTGGCATGTGGGATCTAGTGCCCTGACCTGGGATTGAACTGAGCCCCCTACATTGGGAGCGTGGAGTCTTAGCCACTGAACTACCAGGGAAGTCCCTGGACAGTGTTTTTGACAGGGTTTAATTTTGCTGAGGCATTCAGCCCCAGTTGGGACAACGGGGCTAGCTGGATCTCTCTTTTCACATGGTGTTTCATCCCAGGCTTATTCACAACATAGACGTATCAGGGCCATATTCCAAAAGGTTACCTCTTAAGCCTTTGCTTATATGATGTATGCCGATGTCCATTGTTCGTATCAGGTCATATGGCCAAGCCTAGAGGCAGTATGTAGAGGGATATACAAGAGTGTGGGTACTGAGAGGTGTGACTCATCAGGGCTATTACTCTACTGATATACAACCACCTGCTTCTACTAATTCTTAGATCACCTGAAGCTCATCCATGGACTGAAGTGATATATCAACTTCAGTTTATCTCATTAAAAAAAGTCTGCTATGCTAAATATCTTATATTTCCCACTCTAAATCTACTCTTTAATCTTCTCCACCTTGCTCTGTGCTCCGGGGGACTGCCCTAAATGGACAGCATCAATGAACTGGTTTGGCCCAGCAGATCAGAGGGAGTAGGGAGTGGCTGTTGGCCTTCACTGAAGGGATAGTTTCTGTCAAGGTGGCTCTCTCCACTCTTCTCTTTCTTTCTTTGCCCCTTCGGAACTAAGGGTAGTAAAGCCCAGCTAAGCCCAGGATATTCTTTTATCCTTTTGGTTTTCCTATATGTTGTCCATCTGGTAAATAACCTGTTTATTGAACTTTTTGTTAATTATCCATATGTTTCCTGTTGGGACTGTAAAAATATTTACCTATACAATCCTGCTTTAATGAACTAGGATTTAAGTGTATTTGAAAGTGCACATGTACTCATATATATTATAAAGAATATCCTTATTTTGTCAATTTTGCCAGACTGAAATAAGCTTTTGATTCTATACACCAGCCTGACCTGATGGCTGGTATAATTTTTTACCTCATCCTGCAAGGTTATGCTGCTGCTAAGTCACTTCGGTCGTGTCCGACTCTGTGTGACCCCCTGGACGGCAACCTACCAGGCTCCTCCATCCCTGGGACTCTTCAGGCAAGAACACTGGAGTGGGTTGCCATTTCCTTCTCCAATGCATGAAAGTGAAAAGGGAAAGTGAAGTCGCTCAGTTGTGTCCTATTCTTTGCGACCCCATGGACTGTAGCCTATCAGGCTCCTCCGTCCGTGGGATTTTCCAGGCAAGAGTACTGGAGTGGGGTGCCAGTGCCTCTCCGACAAGGTTATGCAATCTTGTCTAAAGGAAAACTTACAGTGCGTCTGTGAATAGCACCTTACAACTGCCCCCTTTTACTTCAGCTTCTCACAAGTAAATTATAGACAGTTTTAAATAAGATGTTTGGATCATTTTTAAGCACTACTTAGAATAGCGGGCAAGCAAATAATTGCCTAGAAACTTGCTGGGAATGCTTATAATAACTGAATTCCATACCTTGTCAGTAAATTTTATATACTTGCTGTAGGTTAGTTTTCATTTTATAATGGCTTCAGGGACATAATCCTAGAATCCTAAATCCTCAAAGTAAGGTTTACAACCCTTTCACACTTTAGCTTTACAATATACAACCATGTGTCATTTAAAACTCTGTTTTTAAGAGAATTTTATAATTCTCTAAATGACAAAAAGCTATTATAAATTTCTTAAAGGTATTTTAAGAGGATGAAATAATGACTAAAGTTCCTCATGTTACTAAAGTAAATATACAACATAGTACTAAGTATTGCCAGTTATTTTGATCACACAAGCAATATGATGACTGACTGTCTTTTGTAAAAATATTTCAGCTGAAGAAAGTGAAAGTTGCTCAACTGTATCCTGCTCTTTGTGACCCCGTGGACTGTAGCCTGCCAGGCTCCTCTGTCCATGGAATTCTCCAGACCAGAAAACTGGAGTGGATAGCCAGCTTTTCCCTCCTCCAGGGGATCTTCCCAACACAGGGAAATGTTTCAGCTATTAAGTATCAAATGTCATGAGTTGCTCAGTAATTTCTTTAAAAAAATTTCTTAAAAAAAATTAAAGTGGATTTGGGAATGGACTACAGTGTGTGGCTTCCTAGATGTACATTTTACTTTGCTCTTGTCACGCTGGACCTTTCCTGTGATGTCTGGAATGGTTTATTTCAAGTGTATGGAGGGAACTGAAGTGTAGGTACTGTCTTTCAATGCCATTGCTTTCCAAGACCATAGATCAGGAGGCTTTAGCTCAGAAATGTTATTTAATAGTTGGTCATAGATTTTCCCAACTCATATTGTGCAGATAATTAAGCCAGGTCAACTTTGTGAAATTATTATACAATGAGGGTTTTGAAATGGAAGGAAAAAGTTTATTTCTGGGAGTTACTTACTTGTAAGAATAGAAAATAAAAGATAACCTTTTAATAAAGACACGTTGGAAAGCAACTTATTTGGAAACGGTTTTGTTAAATTCAAAATTCATGAACCATGATATACATCATGGATAGAACTTACAAACACACTGCATGCTCTGAACACAGATATCAGACATCAGTTATAGTTTACCTTTCATGGTCACTAGAAAACCCTCATGAGTTAAAATTGACTTAAGCTATAACAACCAAATAAAGTGAATGAAACTTAATAAATTCTTGTTGAAAAACTTCAAAGGACATTTTTTTGACAGCTAAGAAATTTGAATTTTGACCGAACATTATATGGTATTCAGTTCAGTTCAATTCAGTCGCTCAGTCGCGTCCGACTCTTTGCGACCCCATGAATCGCAGCACGTCAGGCCTCCCTGTCCATCACCAACTCCCGGAGTTCACTCAGACTCACGTCCATCAAGTCAGTGATGCCATCCAGCCATCTCATCCTCTGTAGTCCCCTTATCCTCCTGCTCCCAGTCCCTCCCAGCATCGGAGTCTTTTCCAGTGAGTCAACTCTTCGCATGAAGTGACCAAAGTACTGGAGTTTCAGCTTCAGCATCATTCCCTCCAAAGAACACCCAGGGTTGATCTCCTTCAGAATGGACTGGTTGGATCTCCTTGCAGTCCAAGGGACTCTCAAGAGTCTTTTTCAACCCCACAGTTCAAAAGCATCAATTCTTCGGCGCTCAGCTTTCTTCACAGTCCAACTCTCACATCCATACATGACCACTGGAATTAGAGTATTATAATTTTTTTTTTAATTTGTTAATGCTATTTTTTATAGAGGAGAGTCTCCTAATTCTTAGAATATACATATTGAAATATTAAAAGGCAAAGTTTCATGATGTCTACACCTCACTTTCGTATGGTTGGACAAATATTCACACATGTATATTTCATGTGTTTGCTTTGTTTCAATGGATAATGCATGGCAAATGGTTCAGCAATGTGTATGTGAGATATATATGTATGTGTGTATACACACTGACATATGTGTATTTTTTTTTTTACCATATTCTCTCTTCCCCTTTCACTCACAAACATGCACACACAATATATTATTAACAATTATGAACTGTATTTGGTGCATATAAGGTCATTCACTGAATTATCCTTTCAATTTTTCTATATGTTTAAAAGAAGTGGGTGAGGAGGAAACCCTAGGAGGTGGGGAATCCCTGCGGTAGGATGTGCATAAATAGTTATTTTTCTTCCAGTATCTATTTTCTCCTTCTTCCTTCATCTTCTTCCTTAGTAATAGAGTTCTGAATTTATTTGGAATGGCAAGATGCCTTCTTACTTTCCTTTGAATCTGAGTGTGGCCATGTGATTATGTTCTAGCCAGTGAGATTTAAGTGGAGAGTTTTTGGGAAGGATTTTGGGAAAGACATCTTAAAGTGCAGAGTGCAGACCTTTTCATCCTTCAGACTCTCTTGTCCTTTTTCCTACTGCCTGGAATATGGACACAATGACTTCGGCTACAGGAAACATCTAAGGCCATGAGATAACGTTGCAGGTGAAAGCGTATACTGGGTTCAAGCAGCAGAAAGATAGAAATGTGGGATTTTTAGTCTGTTTAGGCTGCTACAACAAAACACCAGAGACTGCATGGCTTATAAACAATAAAACACTTATATCTTACTGTTCTGGAGGCTGGAAAGCCCAAGAACAAAATGTCAGCAGATTCAGTGTCTCAAGAGAGCCCACATCCTCGTTTGCAGCAGCACCTTTCCACTATGTCCTCACATGTTAGAAGGAACAAGGGGAGCTCCTTTGGACCTCTTTTTTAGGGGCCCTAATCCCATTTGTGAAGCCTCTGCCCTCGTGACTTAACCCCCTTTCAAGTTCCCCATCTCTTAATAATGCACCATTTCATTGGATATTAGGTTTCAGATAAGAATTTTGTTGAAGAATTCTGTGGTGGTTCAGTGGGTAAGAATCTGCCTTGCAATGCAGGGGACAGGGATTCAATCCCTGGTTGGGGAGCTAAGCTCCCACATACTACAAAGAAACTACTGAGTCCACAGGCCACAACCAGAGTCTGTGTGCCACAATGAAAGGTCCTGCGTGATGCAACTAAGACCTGACTCAGCCAAATAAATAAATAAGAAAATAAAATGTGATTAAAAAATAACAAATTGAAATCAACCATGGGGCTTCCTTCATGGCTCAGATGGTGAAGAATCTGCCTGCACTGCAGGAGACCTGGGTTCAATACCTGGGTCCAGAAAACCCCCTGGATAAAGGGAATAGCAACCCACTCTAACATTCTTGCTTGGAGAATTCCATGGACAGAGGAGCCTGGCAAACCACAGTCCATGGGGCCACAAAGTGTTGGACAGGACTGAATGACTAACATTAGATAATATACATATCTTTAAAAAAAGGCTTTTTGAGAGATACAAACATTCAGATAGCAACTGTGGATCAACTTTACCAACCTTTAACTGTCCAACTCTGGGTTTCTGCTATGTGTGAGAGAAATAGGCTCTATTTGTTTAAGACACTCTTAATTAGAGGTTTCCCATATTCAACTAAGGTTAATCCTAACAGGAAAAAATAGGAAACAATACTAACAAGATAAAGACCTTCAATGGCTTCCCAGGTGGGGTAGTGGTAAAGAATCCGTCTGCCAATGCAGGAGAGGCAAGAGACACAGGTTCAATCCCTGGGTCAGGAAGATCCCCTGGAGAAGGAAATGACAGCCCACTCCAGTATTCTTACCTGGAAAATTCCCACGGACAGAGAAGCCTGGCAGGCTACAGTCCTTGGAGTCACAAAGAATCAGACATGACTGAGCATACACACAAAGATCTTCAACACATACATGTCATTCTGATGAGAATGAGGAAATGTGCTTGAGCAAATCCAAAATCTGGACTGAAAAACTAAAGAACAATAGTACAGGCTCTAACTCTCGGCAGTTCAGGGACACCATTCGATTTCTTAGAGCATTTTATACATTAAGAGCCAATCTACTTACTGTTATTTCATTAGAAAGAAGAAATGGGACAAAGCCAGTGCAAATTTCAAGGTATTTTTTAATATTCTGAGTTTTGCCAGGTTTCAAGGCCCAGACTTGTTGGGAACATAGTTGAGGCTACTCTGGCTGGCTCATTATACCCAGCAGAAAATCTTTCTTGGCCCTTGTCAAATGTTAGCTGGGGGCCACTTTGGTGAAGTACAGTGGGTTTGTTTCATTTCCTCTGATTCAGCTTCTCAATGTTGAGGAGAAGAGAGAATCAAGTTAGTGTCTGGTGAAGAGTAAGTTGGGAGAGAATTATACTAGTTTTCCAGTCTGTGATCCTTTGGCTGCTTTCTTGCCCTCCCTCTTCAGTTTTAGAAAAGATAGAATGACTTTACACAAAGTAACTGCTTATAAGATTCATTATTTTAAAAACAACTTTAGATTTTTCCAGTATTTGAAAGAGTTTTTCATTTACCTCCTTTAAACTTTTGTACTAGAACCTTAAGCATGAATGTGTCTCTTAGAAATATTTTCAATCATATTTTTTCCTCTCTTTTATATCTCTCTAAAGTGGATTCTCAGATATTCACAGCTGGAGGTCCCTTATATAGATAAATGGAAGTGGCCCTGGCATTCAAGGGATATAAGATGTGATATGATGGTTCATTGTACGTGTCAACTTGGCTGGGCCATGGCGCCCAGATATTTGGTCAAACATTACTCTGAATATTTCTGTGAAACTGTGTTTTAGACGAGATTTACATTCAAAATGGTGGACTGTGTGTGGGACTCCATAATGTGAGTAGGTCTCATACAATCAGTTGAAGGTTTAAGACCGGTCTCTGTAGAGTGAGAATGAATTTTGCCAGCCAACTGCCCTCAAGCTCAAACTGCAACTCCTCTGAGTCTCTGAGTCTGCTGCCCTACCCTCAGATTTTGGGTTTGCCAGCCTCCGGAATTCTCACTGAATGGTTTCTCTTGTTGTGGCTTGTGGGCTCTAGTGCAGGCTCAGTAGTTGTGGTGTACTGGCTTAGTTGCCTGGAGAAGGCAAAGGCAACACACTCCAGTACTCTTGCCTGGAAAATCCCATGGACGAAGGAGCTGGGTAGGCTGAAGTCCATGTGGGATCTTCCCAGATCAGGGATTGAACCCATGTTGCCTGCATTGGCTGGGGGATTCTTTTCTGTTTTTCAATTTATTTTTTAATTGGAGGATAATTGCTTTACAATGTTGTGTTAGTTTCTGCTGTACAACACCACCAATCAGTCATAATTATATATATGCTGTGCTGTGCTTAGTTGCTCAGTCGTGTTCGACTCTTTGTGACTCCTTGGACTGTAGCCCACCAAGCTCCTCTGTCTATGGGGATTCTTCAGGCAAGAATCAGAGAAGGCAATGGCATCCCACTCTGGTACTCTTGCCTGGAAAATCCCATGGAGGGAGGAGCCTGGTAGGCTGTAGTCCATGGGGCCGCTAGGAGTCAGACACGACTAAGCGACTTCACTTTCACTTTTCACTTTTATGCATTGGAGAAGGAAATGGCAACCCACTCCAGTGTTCTTGCCTGGAGAATCCCAGGGATAGGGGAGCCTGGTAGGCTGCCGTCTATGGCGTCGCACAGAGTTGGACACGACTGAAGTGACTTAGCAGCAGCAGCAGGCAGGAATACTAGAGTGGGTTGCCATGCCCTCCTCCAGGGGATCTTACCCACTCAGGGACTGAACCCAGGACTCCTGCATTACAGGCAGATTCTTAACAGCTGAGCTACCAGGGAAGACCAATTAAATATATATACACACACATACACATATGCGTGTATGTGTATATGTCCCCTTTCTCTTGAGCTTCCTCCCACCTCACCCCCACTCCACCCTCTAGGTTGTCACAGAACACCAAGCTGGGCTGCCTGTGCTATATAGTAGCTTCCCACTAGCTATTTATTTTACACACGGTAATGTGTATATGTCAATGCTACTTCCACAATTCATCCCCCCTCTCCTTCCCCCACTGTGTCCACCCATTTTCTACATCTGTATCTCCATTCCTTCCATTCATCAATTCTGTGTTTCTAGATTCCACATATATGCATTAATATATATTTGTTTTTCTCTTTCTGACTTACTTCACTTCGTATAATAGGCTCTAGGTTCATCCACCTCAATACAACTGACTCACATTTGTTCCTTTTTATGGCTGAGCAATATTCCATTTTGTATATGTACCACAGCTTCTTTACCCATTCATCTGTTGATGGTCATCTAGGTTGCTTCCATGTCTTGACTATTGTAAATAGTGCTACAATGAATATTGGGGTACATGTGTCTTTTTGAATTGTGGTTTTCTCAGAGTGTATGTCTAGTAGTGGGATTGCTGGCCACATGGTAGTTTTTTATTCCTAGTGTTTTTAAGGAATCTCTATACTGTTCTCTGGGTTTCCCAGGTGGTGCTAATGGTAAAGAATCTGCCTTAAGATGCAGGAGATGTAAAGAAGTGAGAGTTTGATCTCTGGATCAGGAAGATCCCCTGGAGGGAGGGCATGACAACTCACTCCAGTATTCTTGCCTGGAGAATCTCTTGGACAGAGGAGCCTAGTGGGCTACAGTCCATAGGGTTGCAGAGAGTCAGACATGACTAAGTGACTTAGCATACTGTTCTCTGTAGTGACTGTACCAATTTACTTTCCTACCAACAAGGCAAGAGGGTTCCCTTTTCTCTACATCCTCTCCAGCATTTATTGCTTGTAGGTTTTTTTTTTTTTTTTGGATGATGGCCACTCTGATTGGTGTGAGGTGATACCTCATTGTTGTTTTGATTTGCATTTCTTTAATAATGAGCAATGTTGAGCATCTTTCCATGTGTTATTGGCCATCTGTATGTCTTCTTTGGAGAAATGTCTGTTTCAGTTTTCTGACAGGCAGATTCTTAACCACTGGAACACCACGGAAGCCCTGATGCAAATTTCTGCTGCTGGTCCTCTATTTTTTTTTTTTGGCTTACCACGGGCTTGCTGGATTTAGTTTCCTAGCCCAGAGTTGAACCCAGGCCCAAGACTGTGAGAGTGCTGAGTTCTAACCACTGGACCATCAGGGGATTGGTCAGAGGGCCAAATCCCTGGTCCTCTGGTTTAAGTCAAACATTCTCCTTTGAGATGACTTAGGTGCCTCTCACAGTGACCATAGATCATCTTGAAAGGAACTGTACTGTCACTCTCAACTATGTGGTGCTTGGTGTCTGTCTTCCTCTGTAGCTGTGACACTGGAATTATTTTACATGCAGCTCTTCCATGTAGGGACAGCTCTCTTCCATATTTGATCTCACTTCCAAACCTTGTCCCTTCCCTTTGTCTTAGAGCATCCCCTCCAGGCCTCTGGTTTGCCTGGTACTGCTTTACACAAGGTATTCGTCTCTGTGTCTCCCTCTTACAGAAGACTTAGCTTTTTAGAAAATTCTGACTGAGGTCATTTCCTAAAAGCAAATTCAAAAGTCTTTATGGCAAGTGAAACTGAAGTTTTTCTCCCTGCCTAGAGTGGAGGAGGCAAAAAATACCTTCAGCTGAGACAGCAAATTAATAAGTCAATGGATTATCCTGTTATGTGTCTTTGCAAAATGTTCCCTCATCATTTGTTCCCTTGCTTCTGTATAGATCCTGCTTGTCATTATTTTTCATTATTTCTTCCTTAGGATCCTAATTCTTCCCTGATGAAATATGTGCTCTTGCTAAGTATGAAATTTGACAACTCTGACAGTTTGAATATATGATACTTCAGATCTTATCTATTCCCCATTTCATGTTGGATACTTAACATTTCTAATTCTTCAGCAAATATTTCTTTGTTAAATTGTCACTTCTGATTTCTTCATTGAGCTCCTCTCTCTGTATGTGGGATTGTGTTTTCAACTCCTAACTTTGGTCTTTACCCTTGGAGGTTTGTTTCAGTGATGATTATGGAGACATTTGAGAAGTTATTTTTTTTTTAATATAATTTACCATATAGTCAGTCTGGTTCTATTTAGGCCTTATTCCTGGGGTGACTCGCTAGGAATTTGAGCCACACAGGGCTATCCTAATAGTGGGGGCTTCAGGGATATGAGCTTGATCAGCTTTTACTGGAGTAAGTTGGAAACTTCTCAATTCAAGGGGTAACTGGAGCAAGGGGCGTCCAGAAGCAAAAGAGTATCAAGCATCAAGTCCAAGGAGCAAGTTCTAAGCTCCTAAGCAGTAACTGACGTAAAGATTCAAGAACCAAACTGACCGAGACATTTTGCTCTCGGGCTCCTGGGCCACCTCTTTTCTCTGGTTCAGATTATTTCTTTGCTGCCGTCCTCTTCCTTTACCTGTCTCTTAGGTGTAGGTGTTACCCAGGGCTATGGACTTGGATCTCTTCTCACACTACTCACTTCTTCTGAGTGATTTAATCCCAAGAATATCAGAAGCAGGGATTATAGCAGTGAATACGTCAGACAAGTCCTTATGCTCATTAAGATTTATTCTTGGAAGTTATAGTCAGAAAAAGTAAGTAGTGAAGTAGGGTAATTTCAGATAACTGTAAATACGAGGAAGAACACAAAGCAGGATGATGTAAGTGACAGAGAATAGATTCTGGAGAGCAGAGGGACTTCCTACAAAATGTGGGGTGAGACTGCTCTAAAAAAACAATGAGAAATAGTTGGTGTGAAGTCCCCAGACCGTTGGAAGAGCTAGTGTAAAATAAAGTTGGCATAGTCAAGAAAAAGAAAGAAGGCCAATGCACCTGGAATGCTTTTAAAAAGTCAGAGAATGGGAGGAGATGAGATTGGAAGGAAAGAATTTTGATTTTGTTCTGAATATGAGGGAAAGCCACTGGAGGATTTCCAGCAGAAGAGCAACAAAATAAAATTTACATTTACAAATTTGTTTTAATCTTTTTAAAAATTGAAGTACAGTTAATGTACTATGTTGTGTTAGTTTCAAGGATACAAAACAGTGATTCAGTTATATATGTGTGTGTGTGTGTATATATATATATTCTTTTTCAGATTCTTTCCATTATATGTTAATCTCAAACTCCTTATTTATCACCCTGCCATGCTCTGCTATCCCCTGTTGCTATCTCTTATTGAAGCCATAAGTTTGTTTTCTATTTCTGGGAGTCTATTTCTGTTTTGTGAATAAGTTCATTTGTATCATTCTTTTTTTAAGATTCCACATATAAGCAGTATCATATGACATTGGTCTTTGTCTTTTACTTCTCTTAGTGTGATAATATCTAGATGCTGCAAGTGGCATTATTTCATTCTTTTTTATGGCTGAGCAGTCTTCTACTGTTTGAAGTGAAGTGAAGCGAAATCACTCAGTCACTCAGTCCATGGCATTCTTCAGGCCAGAATACTGGAGTGGGTAGCCTTTTCCTTCTCCAGGGGATCTTCTCAACCCAGGGACTGAACCCAGGTCTCCCGCATTGCCAGCGAATTCTTTACCAGCTGAGCCACAAGGGAAGCCCATTCTATTGTTTAAATATACCATATTTTTTTTTTTTTATCCATCCATCTGCTGATGCATACTTAGGTTGCTTCCATGCCTTGGCTATTGTAAACAGTACTGCAATGAACGTTGGAACGTGTGTATCTTTTCCAATTGGAGCTTTATCTGTCTGTATGCCCAGATGCGGACTGCAGGATCCTGCGGCAGCTCTGATTATTAAAGGAGTCTCCATACTCTTCCCCATAGTGTCGGCACCAAGCTACACTCCCACAACAGTGTAGGAGGATTCCTTTTGCTCATTTTAAATATTTTTATGTCTAACATATTACAGACAGAAAATTGTATAAAACCAATATGTACATTAATGAATTATTAAAAGTTGAACATCCAGGTTACTCCCACTGAGGTTAAGACATAGAGTTTTGCCTGCTACCTCAGATGCCTTATATGTGCTGTATCTTAATCACAAACCCCTTTCTGCCCCTCTAGACATAACAACCATCATTCATTTTTACTGTGACCAATTATTTATTTTGTTAATTATAATTTTATCTCCATGTGTGCATCCCTAAACATTGTTGTTTAGTTTCTTCAAGTCTTTTAAAAATCTGTCTCTATTCTTTCCCCATATTTTTTGTTGAGGAAATGGAGATATTTGACCTTTATGGTTTCTTATAGTCTTGATTTTGTGGATTGTATCTTCATAGTATATGTTAACATGATCCTTGATCTTCTGTATTTTTAATTCATTGAATCGAGAATTTTATACAGATTCAATAGATACATAATGTCTGGTTTTCTCTTTCATGAAGCAGACATTGAAACAATGCCTAACTCCACTAACATTTTAAAGATTATAAAACTGTGATCTCTAAATCTCCTTTTCACACCAGGAATAATCCTAATTCTCAAGATTACTGGGGATGACATACTATCACATAAATATTTACTTATTTCATATACACACATACTAATCTCAGAACAGCAACACCAACACTACCACCATTCATGTTGCTTAAAAAAATTAAATTTTGTGTATGCTCTGCTCATGTCCCCACCTTTAATAAATAGGTATATGGCATAGTAGTACATAATGATTTTGGGGATTAACATTGTAAATGCATGTAACTGTTACGTATGATATACTCTCTTGTATTCCTCCTTAGTTCCACATACAAGTAAATATTTGATGCTAATCAATAGTTCTTTATTTATTTATTTTTGGCTGTGCTGGATCTCTATTGCTGCTCTTGGGCTTTCTCTAGTTGTGGTCGGGGGGTTACTCTCCATGTGGTGCATGGCCTTATTGCAGCAGCTCCTCTTGCAGTGGAAAACGGGTTCTAGGGCATGTGGGCTCCAGCAGTTACAGCACAGCACTCAGTAGTTGTGGCACATGGGTTTAATTGCTCCAAGGCATGTGGGCTTTTCCCAGATCAGGGATCGAACACGTGTCCCCCTGCATTGGCAGGCAGACTTCCATCTGCTTTACCACCAGGGAAGTCCAGTCAACAGCTCTTACATCAGTATTTTTCTAGTCATTATGATATCTGAAGCTCATTCCCTAGTAGATTTGACAGGAAAGGCTCAATGTTCTGAACAATATTCTGTGAGTTCTTGCATGTCGAAAGCAGTTTACCTGCGCATGTAATTTTGAAAATCAGTTTGGCAGTATGTAAACCTTGGTCATATTTTCTTTCCTCAAGCACCTTAAATATGTTATTTCATTTTCTTTTGGCCTAAAACATTACTGCTGAAAAGTCTAATGACAATTTGAATTTCTTCCCTATTTAAGTGACTTTGCCCTTTGTCTAAATGCCAAAAAATTATTTTTTCTCCCATTTCTTCAAAGTCCAGTAATTTTATTCATATATTTCTCCCCCCTAGTATTATTGAGATATAGTTGACATATAGTTGAGATATAGTTGTGAAAGTTTAAGGTATATATGGTATTGATTTGATACATTTAGGTATTACAAAATTATTACCACTATACCATTCAGCTAATACTTCCATTATTCACACACTTAGCATTTTCTGTGTGTGATGAGAACATTTAGGATTTCTCCAAGAAATGCAAAAAAGCAAAATGACTGTCTGGGGAAGCCTTACAAATAGCTGTGAAAAGAAGAGAAGCGAAAAGCCAATGAGAAAAGGAAAGATATAAGCATCTGAATGCAGAGTTCCAAAGAATAGCAAGAAGAGATAAGAAATCCTTCTTCAGTGATCAATGCAAAGAAATAGAGGAAAACAACAGAATGGGAAAGACTAGAGATCTCTTCAAGAAAATTAGAGATACCAAGGGAATATTTCATGCAAAGATGGGCTCATAAAAGACAGAAATGGTCTGGACCCAACAGAAGCAGAAGATATTAAGAAGAGATGGCAAGAATACACAGAACTGTACAAAAAGGATCTTCACGACCCAGATAATCACAATGGCGTGATCACTCATCTAGAGCCAGACATCCTGGAATGTGAAGTCAAGTGGGCCCTAGAAAGCATCACTACGAATAAAGCTAGTGGAGGTGATGGAATTCCAGTTGAGCTGTTTCAAATCCTGAAAGACGATGTTGTGAAAGTGCTGCACTCAATATGCCAGCAAATTTGGAAAACTCAGCAGTGGCCACAGGACTGGAAAAGGTCAGTTTTCATTCCAATCCCAGAGAAAAGCAATGTCAAAGAATGCTCCAACTACCGCACAACTGCACTCATCTCACATGCTAGTAAAGTAATGCTCAAAATTCTCCAAGCCAGACTTCAGCAATACATGGACTGTGAACTTCCTGATGTTAAGGGCTCCTAAATTCTTTTCCAGAAATTGTCTATCTCTTGGCTTATTCAGTCAGAATTCCAGATCATATAATGCCTCACTTGTGATGTCCAGCCACTACTCCTTTCAGGGGTTGTTGAAGGTAAAACCTGTTGTGACCATGACTTAATCTTTGTAGAGGTACATGGCAAGTGCCAATTTTCAGTCAGCACAGCCACTTCAGGATCATATATGAACTATGGTTTGGAAGATTTTCATGATCATTTTTTACCTTGGTGCTGGGAATGTTCATTCCAGGACTTGGGAAGATTTTCACTGACAGATAACTCAATGGGCTGTTCCTGGACATTTCCATAACACAGTATTGAAAATTCTCTGGACTCCCTGTCTTTATTAAACTCAACTGGAAGAAACACAAGCTGGAAACAAGATTGCCAGGAGAAATATCAATAACCTCAGATATGCAGATGACACCACCCTTATGGCAGAAAGTGAAGAGGAACTAAAAAGCCTCTTGATGAAAGTGAAAGGGGAGAGTGAAAAAGTTGGCTTAAAGCTCAACATTCAGAAAACGAAGATCATGGCATCTGGTCCCATCATTCATGGAAAATAGAAAGGGAAACAGTGGAAACAGTATCAGACTTGATTTTTTGGGCTCCAAAATCACTGCAGATGGTGATTGCAGCTATGAAATTAAAAGACTCTTACTCCTTGGAAGAAAAGTTATGACCAACCTAGATGGCATATTCAAAAGCAGAGACATTACTTTGCCAACTAAGGTCCATCTAGTCAAGGCAATGGTTTTTCCAGTAGTCATGTATGGATTTGAGAGTTGGACTGTGAAGAAGGCTGAGCACCGAAGAATTGATGCTTTTGAACTGTGGTGTTGGAGAAGACTCTTGAGAGTCCCTTGGACTGCAAGGAGATCCAACCAGTCCATTCTGCAGAAGATCAACTCTGGGATTCTTTGGAAGGAATGATGCTGAAGCTGAAACTCCAGTGCTTTGGCCACCTCATGTGAAGAGTTGACTCATTGGAAATAGACCCTGATGCTGGGAGGGACTGGAGGCAGAAGGAGAAGGGGACGACAGAGGATGAGATGGATGGATGGTATCACTGACTTGATGGACGTGAGTCTGAGTGAACTCTGGGAGTTGGTGATGGACAGGGAGGCCTGGCGTGCTGCAATTCATGGGGTCGCAAAGAGTCGGACATGACTGAGTGACTGAACTGAACTGTGTTCCAGGGAAGTATTCCATCTTGTTGTATCTTCCCATGTATAGAGTTACAGTGTTCTCATCATTGATCACATGGACAACTACATAACTTGTACTGATCAGTAAGAGAATTATTGTAACTAGGGGTCAAAGCAGGAATAAGAGGCAAGTAATGTTGCAATACAATTTTGACTGTAGACAATAAAGGGGTAATGCAAGGGTGTTCCTATCATATGGAATGAGGCCATCTGGACTCAGTTATTAATAGAAGTTGCTGAGTGACATCTTGAATATTAATAGGCCAGGGAGATCATACTTGTTAGTAAAATAAGCATGTATCCTAATGTAGACTGGACAGTGTCAGGCATTTGTACCCCAGTACTCAGAAGTCTAGTGTTATTTAAGTAGGTTTAACCATTAATGGGGCTATTGTACAAGGGATTTTTCTGTTCCTTAATATATGGTTATAGAAATTTCACTGTCTAAACATACAGAAGTTCCAAGAGGAGACCTTTAAAAGTAAGGTTGTTGTCACCAGATGCTAGCAACCATTGTGTTGAGAATGGCTGTTATCATCTCAAATCTTCCAGAGATCAGAAAGCTGAAGTTCTTCACAATACAAGAGTTTGTCAGAATCTCACCCCTAATCTCACATAGTTATTTCCTTGGCTGTCTGATCCATAGTGACTCTATTATGACTCTTTTCTAAGAAAATATTGTTAATTATTTTTGGCTGGGCTGACCTGTTCTTCATTCCTGCACTGGTTTTTCCTAGTTATAGTCAATGGAGGCTATTTTCTAGTTCCAGTGTGTGGGTTTCATTGTGGTGGCTTCTCTTGTTGTGAAACTCAGGCTGTAGCATGTTGAGGTCTTAGTATTTGTGGTATTTGGGGTCAGACATTGAAGCTCCGAGTCTTAGAACACAGGCTCAACATTTGTGGGGAACGGGCTTATTTTGCTCCAGGGAATGTGAGATCTTCCCAGATCAGGCAGTGACTCCTATCTTCTAAACTGACAGATTCGCTTACAACTGAATCACCAGGGAAGTTCTCTTTTGTCTTTTGATTGTAATTTTCCTCTTCATAGCCAAATAAATGTCACTGTCAATGTGTTTCTCTAGCTATGAGAAGATGCAAGAATCAGGACTCAAAGTCTTCTCCAGAAATTATCTATCTTTTAGCCTGCTCTGTCAGAATTCCACATCACAGAGTGGCTCACTCCTGATGTCCATCCAGAACTCCTTTCAGGGGATGTTGAAGGTGAGCAGTTCCAGTGGCAATGATTTAATCTTTGTAAAAGTACATGACAAGTGCCAATTTTCAGGTGGCACAGCCCTTTCAGGGTCATATATTTGACTATGGTTTGGAGGATTTTCATTACCATTTTAGTCATTTGGTACTGGGAATTCTCACTCCAGGGTTTGGGGGATATTTTCATTGACAGGTCACTCCACGGTCTGTTCCAGGACCTTTCCATAAATGGTATCCAAAATCCTCCAGACTGCCTGTCTATATTGAACTCTTGTGGTTCAGGGAAGCATTCTTTCTTGTTGCTTGTTACCTTATTTAGAGTTACACCACTATCATCATTTATCACATACAGAATGACATATCTTGCAACCATCAGTTAAGAGAATTATTGTAACTAGGGGTCAAAGCAGGAATGAGAAGCAAGTTATGTTGTTTAACAATTTTGATTGTGGCCAGTGTGTGGGTTTTCTGTCTGACGGAATAAGGCTATCCGGATTCAGTTATTAATAGAAGTAGTTGAGGATTGACAAATTGAATACTATAGACTAGGGAGATAATATTTGTTGGTAAAAAAGCATGTATCTTAATATAGACTTGAAACTGTCCAGCGACTTGTACCCTGGTACTCAGAAGTCTAACTTTATCCAAGTAGATTTTAACATTTTTTGTGTTATTGGTAGACGAGTTTCCCCTCTTTATTAACATATGGTTATAGAAATTTCATTGTCCCAACATATAATAGATCCAAGCGGAGACCTTTAAAAATAAAGTTGACATCACTAGTTGCCTGCAGCCATTGTGTTGAGAGTGCCTGTTAGCATATCAAATCTGACAGAGCTCAGAAATCTGAAATTCTTAATGACACAAGGACTTATAGAGCTCACACCCCTATTTTCACCTAGATAATTCCTTGGATGTCTGAACCTGACTCTACTATGACTGTTAGAAAATCTTGTTAATTTTTTTGTGCTATGCTGTTCTTTATTCCTGCATGGGTTTTTCTACTAGTTGCAGCAGGTGGGGGCTAATTTCTAGTTCCAGTGCGTGGACTTCTCATTGTGGTGGTTTCTCTTGTTGTTGAGCACAGGCTGTAGGGCATTCAGGCTTCAGTATGTGTGGCATTTGGGCTCAGAAGTTGAAGCTTTGAGCCCTAGATCATAGGCTCCACAGTTGTGGTGAACACACTTAGTTTGCTCCACGGAATGTGGAATTATCCCTAACCAAGCATGGAACTGGTATCTCTTGGATTGACAGACAGATAATTTAAATACTGAGCCACCAGTGAAGGCATATTTTGGCTCTTAATATGAATTTACCCTTCATTGCCAAAAAAAGTGTTACTGTCAATGAAAACATTCATAGTGTTTCTCCAGGAATGAGAAGATGGAAGAATCAGGGCTCATAAAGACTTCTTTAGAAATTGTCTTTGTCTTGGCCTGCTCTGTCAGGATTCCAGATCAGAGTGCTTTAATCTAATGCCCAATCAGAACTCCTTTCAGGGGGTGTTGAAAGTGAGTCAGAATTTAATCTTTGTAGAGGCACATGACAAGTGCCAATTTTCAGTATCACAGCCCCTTCGGGGTTACATGTTTGGTGCTGGGAATGCTCATTCTTGGGTTAGGGGAAGATTTTCATGGACACATCACTCAATGGGCTGTTCCTGGACCTTTCCATAAAAGAGTATCCAAAATACTTTGCATGACCTGTCTTTATTAAACTCTTCTGGTCCAGGGATATATGCCATCTTGTTGCTCCTTCCCATATCTAGAGTTACACTGTTATCATCATCTATCACATACAAACTACATAACTTGCAATGATCAGTAAGAGAATTATTGTGACCTGGATTCAAAGAAGGAATAAGAAGCAAGTTACATTGCATAACAGTTTTGATTGTGGACAGAAGACGGTCAGTGCTCATTGTTCCTGCCCAGTGGAATTGGGCCATCTGGAGTCCATTGTGAATCGAGTTTGTTGAGGACTGGCAACTTGAATATTAATAGACCAGGGAAATCTTCCTTGTTAGAAGACTAAGCGTGCATCCTAATGTAGACTTGATACTGTCAGGTGACTTGTACTTTGGTACTCAGGTGTCTAGCCTTGCCAAAGTAGATTTTCACCATGAAAGGGGTACTGGTCATTATTTAAGTATTTTCTGCCTTTATTAATATTTTGTTATAGCTATTTTGGGTTTCCCTGGTGGCTCAGCAGGAAAGAAGCCACCTGCAGTGCAGGAGATATAGAGACGCAGTTTCAATCCCTAGGTGGGCAAGATTCCTGGGAGGAGAGAATGGCATACCACTCCAGCATTCTTGCCTGGAGAATTCCATGCACAGAGGAGTCTGTTGGGCTACAGTTCATGGGGTCACAAAGAGTCAGACACAACTGAATCGACTGAGCACGCACATATAGCAATTTCACTGTTTAAACGTATGAGTTCCAAGAGAAGACCTTTAAAAATAAGGTTGTTGTCACCAGCCGTTGTGTTGAGACCATTCTCAAATCTGTTGTCATCTCAGATTTGACAGAACTCAAAAAACTGAAATTCTTTACAGTACAAGGACTTGTCAGAGTTCACACCCCTATGTCACCTAGTTATATCCTTGGATGTCTGATCCACAGTGACTCTATTATGACTCTTTTCTAAGAAAACTTTGTTAATTTTCCTGGGATGAGTGCTCTTCATTCCTGCACCTTTTTTTCTCTTAGTTACAGCCAGTGAGGGCTACTTCCTAGTTCCTGTGCCCCAGCTTAATTATGGTGGTTTCTCTTGTTGCTGCGCACAGGCTGTAGAATGTTGAGGCCTCAGTATTTGTGACGTTTGGTGTCAGACATTGAAGCTCCAAGCTCTAGAGCACCAATTCTACAATTGTGGTGAATGAGCTTATTTTGCTCCAGGAAATGTGAGATCTTTCCAGATCAAGCAAGAACTGCTATCTCCCACACTGGTAGGCGGATTCTTTACTACTGAGCCAGCAGGGAAGACCTATTAGACTTTTGATTAGAGTTTTCCCCTTCATAGCCAAAAGAAGTGTCACTGTCAAGAAAATCAGTGTTTCTCTAGCTATGAGAAGATGCAGGAATCAGGGCTCATAAAGTCTTCTCCAAAAATTATGTATCTTGCCTGCTGTATCAGAATTCCAGATCACAAAGTGACTCACTCCTGATGTCCACCCAGAACTCCTTTCAGGGGATGTTGAAACAGTTGCAGTGGCTATGACCTAATCTTTATAGAGGCACATGGAAAGTGCCAATTTTCAGGTGGCACAGACCCTTCAAGGTCATATATTTGACTATGATTTGGAAGATTTTCACAACCATTTAGTCATTTGGTGCTGGGAATGCTCATTCCAAGGTTTGGGGAATATTTTCATTGACAGATCACTCAATGGGCTGTTCCTGGACCTTTCCATAAACAATATCCAGAATTCTCTGTACTACCTATCTTTATTGAACTCTCATGTTTTAGGAGAGTATTCTTTCTTATCTCTTCTTCCCTTACCTAGAGTGACACCAGTATCGTCATTGATCACATACAGAATGACATAACTTGCAATGATCAGTAAGAGAATGATTGTAGCCTGGGTCAAATCAGGAATGAGAAGCAATTATGTTGCAAAATGATTTTGATTGTGGACCATAGCGGATCAGTGCATGGGTGTTCCTATCCAATGGAATGAAGCCATCTGGACTCAGTTATTAAAAGAAGTAGTTGAGGATTGGCAAGTTGAATATTAATAGACCAGGGAGATCATACCTTTAGTAAAATAAAATAAGCTTGTATCCTAATGTAGACTTGACAATGTCAAGTGACTGGTATCCTGGTATTCAGAAGTCTAGCTTAATCCAAGTAGGTTTCAACAATTTTGTGCTATTGGTAATTACAGAAGAGTTTTCTCACTTTATTAACATATGCTTATAGCCATTTCATTATCCAAACATATAACAGTTCCAAGAGGAGACCTTTAAGATAAGGTTGATGTCACTAGGTGCCTGCAGTCATTGTGTTGAGAGTGACTTTTAGGATCTCAAACCTGATATAGCTCAGAAAGCTGAAATTCTTCACAATACAAGGACTTGTCAGAGATCACATCCCTATTGTTACCTAGATATTTCCTTTGATGTCTGTACCTGAGCTACTCTACTATGAGTCTTTTCTTAGAAAATTGTATTAATATTTTGTGCTGAACTGTTCCTCATTCCTACACAGGTTTTTCACTAGTTTCAGCAAGTGGGCGCTAATTTCCAGTTCCAGTTCACGGACTTCTCATTGTGGTAATTTCTCTTGTTGCAGAGCACAGGCTGTAGGAAGTGCAGGCTTCCGTATTTGTGGCATTTTGGCTCAAAAGTTGAAGTTTTGAGCCCTACATCATAGGCTCTACAGTTGTGGTGAACGCACTTAGTTTGCTCCATGGAATGTGGGATCATTCCTGACCAGGCATGGAACTGGTGTCTCCTGGATTGGCAGACAGATTTTTAAAATGTTGAGCCACCAGTGAAGGCATCAGAGAAGGCAGTGGCACCCCACTCCAATACTCTTGCCTGGAAACTCCCATGGACGGAGCAGCCTGATGGGCTGCAGTCCATGGGGTCGCTAAGGGTCGGGCACGACTGAGTGACTTTCACTTCCCTTTTCACTCTCATGCATTGGAGAAGGAAATGGCAACCCACTCCAGGGTTCTTGCCTGGAGAATCCCAGGGACGGAGGAGCCTGATAGGCTGCCATCTACGGGGTCGCACAGAGTTGGATACGACTGAAGTGACTTATTAGCAGCAGGAGCAGCAGCAGCAGTGAAGACATATTTTGACTCAATATGAATTTTCCCTTCATTGCCAAAAAAAAGTGTTACTGTGAATGAAATTAATGTTTCTCTAGGTATGAGAAGATGGAAGATTCAGGGCTCAAATAGACTTCTCTAAAAATTGTCTGTCTTGGCCTGCCCTGTCAAAATTCGAAATCACAGAGTACCTCCATCCTGACATCTATCCAGAGCTTCTTTCAGGGGTTGCTGAAGGTGGGAGCTGCCCTGGTCATGATTTAATCTGTGGGGAATATTTTAATTGACAGGTCACTCATTAGGATGTTCCTGGACCTTTCCATAAACAATTTCCAAAATTCTCTGTACTACCTGTCTTTATTGAACTCTTGTGGTTCAGGGAGGTGTTCATTCTTGTTGATTCTTGCCCTATCTAGATTTTCACCATTATTGTCATTGATCACATACAGAACTACATAACTTACTATGATCAGTCAGAGAATTATTGTGATTCAAGGTCAAAGCAGGAATAATAAGCAAGTTGTGTTGCATAACATTTTTGATTGTGGACAATAAAGGGTCAGTGCGTAGGTGTTCCTGTCCAGTGGAATAGGCCATCTGGACTCTGTTATTAATAGAAATAGTTGAGAAGTGACATCTTGAGTATTAATAGACAAGGGAGACCATATTGGTTCTAATAATAAGCATGAATGTCAGGCAAATGGTACCCTGGTACTCAGAAGTCTAGGCTTATCCAAGTAGGGTTTGACAATTTGGTGCTATTGATAATTACAGAAGTGATTTCTGTCTTTAGTAACATATGGTTATAACAAGTTTATGGCCTAACCATATGAGTTTCAAGAGGAGACCTTTTAAAATAAGATTTTTGTCACCAGTGCTAGCAGCCATTGTGTTGAGAATGAATATTATCATCTCAAATCTGACAGAGCTCAGAAAACTGTAATTCTTCATAATACAACAGCTTGTCAAAGATCACACCTCTATTTTGACCTAGATATTTCCTTGGATATCTGATCCACAGCTACTCTATTAAGACTCTTTTAAAGAGGATTTTATTAATGTTTTTGGGCTGAGCTGTTCTTCATTCCTGCACAGGTTTTTATCCAGTTGCACTGAGGAGGGGGCTGCTTTCTATTTCCAGTGTGTGGACTTCAGTGTGATGGCTTTTCTTGTTGCTGAGCAGAGGCTGTAAGGTGCTGAGGCCTTGGTATTTGTGGCATTTGGGGTTAGACTTTCAAGTTCCGAGCATTAAAGCACATGCTCCATATATGTGGCAAACGGGCTTATTTTGCTCCAGGGTATATGGGATCTTTGGAGATAAGGCAAAGAACTCATATTTCCTACAATGGCAGGTGGAAACTTTTACTACTGAGCCACCAGGGAAGGCCTATTTTGACTTTTGATTATAATTTTTCCCTTCATAGCCCAAAAAGTATCACTGTCAAGTAAATCAGTGTTTCTCTAAGTATGGGAAAATGCAAAAATCAGGGCTCAGAAAGTTGTCTGCAGAAATTATCTGTCTCTTGGTCTGCTCTGTTAGAATTCCAGATCACAGCATGAGTCACTCCTGATGTCCACCCAAAACTCCTTTCAGGAGTTGTTGAAGGTAAGCAGCTGAAGTGACCATGATTTAATCTTTGTAGAGGTTCAAGACAAGTGCCAATTTTCAGTCAGCACAGCCACTTCAGGGTCATATATTTGACTATAGTTTGGAGGATTTTCATAACCATTTAGTCATTTGGTACTGGGAATGCTCATTCCAGGGTCTGGGGAACGTTTTCATTGACAGATCACTTAATGGGCTGTTCCTGGACCTTTCCAGAAAACAGTATCCAACGTTATCTGGTTGTTAGCTTGTTAGCTTGTCTTAAGTAAGCTCTTGCTGTCCAGCGAAGTTTCCATGTTGTTTCTTTTTCCCATATATAGAGTTACACTGTTATCTTCATTGATCTCATACAGAACTACACAAAATGCAAAGATTAATAAGAGAATTACTGTTATTAAAGGGTCAAAGCAGCAATAAGAAGCAAGTGACATTGGATAACAGTTTGATTGTGGCTAATAGAGGGTCAGTGCATGGGTGTTCCTGTCCAATGAAATAAGGCCATCTGGATTCAGTTATTAATAGAATTAGTTGCCACAGTATCAACCTGAATACCAAAAGCCAAGGGTAATCATCCTTATTAGAAAAATAAGCTTGTATCTTAATGTCCACATGGCACTGCCAGGCAACTTGTACCCCGGAACACAGATGTCTAGGCTTATCCAATTTTGTGTTCCCCATATTGTGGCTATATATGTCATTACACAAATCTGTTTATTAACATAAATTTTAATTTAATTGTCTAATCTATAAGAGTTAGAAGAGGAGAACTTTAAAAATAAGGTTGTAGTCACCAGATGCTAGCAGCCATTATTTTTTTTAATTAATTTTTTTATTGAAGGATAATTTACAGAATTTTGCTGTTTTCTGCCAAACATCTACATGAATCACCCATAAGTATACANCTGGTATTCCCATCTCTTTCAGAATTTTCCACAGTTTATTGTGATCCACACAGTCAAAGGCTTTGGCATAGTCAATAAAGCAGAAATAGATGTTTTTCTGGAACTCTCTTGCTTTTTCCATGATCCAGCAGATGTTGGCAATTTGATCTCTGGCTATGACCATAGCGGGTGCATAAACCTTTTTGAATTATAGTTTTGTCTGGATATGGTGGCTTAGATGGTAAAGAATTTGCCCCACAGTGTGGGAGACCCAGGTTCAATCCCTGGGTCGGGAAGATACCCTGGAGAAGGAAACTGCAACCTACTCCATGGTTCTTGCCTGGAAAATCCCATGAATGGACAAGCCTGGCAGGCTAGTCCATGGGGTCGAAAAGAGCTGGACATGACTGAGTGACTTCACTTTGGATATATATCCAGGATTGGAATCACTAGATCATATGGTAATTTTATTTTTAGTAACTTACTTTTTTTATTAATATATCTTAAAACATTCCTGTGTTTTTTTTTCCATGATGATATAATTATCAGTGGTGTTGCTTTAAGTCAAATTTCTACTGTTGGATTATTTCCTTTATTTCTTGTTGTAAACAGTGCTGCTTAGTATATTATCCACATGTGTGTAAATACTTGTGTTCATTTAATACTGTTTCCTTAAGGTAAATTGTCAGAAGTTTATTTGCTAAAATGAGAGTCTGCACATTGTTATGCTGTTGATGTATACACACATAGGCAACATGCCTTTCATTAAGGCCAACAACCCAAAAAGTTTTTGCAGAGTATAATAATGGATTTAGAGCTTTAATATGTAAAGAGCCCTCACCAATTAGTAAGAAAATAATAAATATTTTAGCAGAAAAATGAGTAAAACACATGCGCAAGAAATTTGCAGAAGTTATAATACAAATGGGAAATAACCTGACAACCTCAATAGTATCATCAGAGAAGTAAAACGTAAAATAGTGAGATAATGTTGCCGATGTGAAGACTGGATGAGTTTTTGGTTTTCTGTTATCAGTAACATGTCCCAGAGACTGACTATTTGAGAAAACTCACATTCCTGTACTTTGCTGCTGGAAGTTTAAATTGTTGCAGGCTTTCTGAAGGACAGTCTCACCTTGTTGTCTTGATTTAACATTTTCTTGATCTCCCAAGACCATAAGTTAAGTCGCTCGCTCAGTCGTGTCCGACTCTTTGCGATCTCATGGACTGTAGCCCACCCAGGCTCCTCTGTCCAGAGGATTCTCCAGGCAAGAATACTGGAGTGGGTTGCCATTTCCTTCTCCAGGGGATCTTCCAGACCCAGGGATCAAACCTAGGTCTCCTGCATTGCAGGCAGACACTTTAACCTCTGAGCCATACACACTAGCCAAGACCGTAGTCCATCATTTTTCCTCTGTTGGGCTGTAAAGACTTCCTTCTCCATGGAGCCCATCTCCTGGCTGGCACTTTTGATCCCAGGTGGCCTCAGCCTGCAGAGGCTTGGAGCGGGGTTTGGGTTCCCAGCCAGGGACTGAGGTCAGGCTGTGGCAGTGAAAGCACCATATCCTACCTGCTAGACCCGTGGTCAGTGACAAGGGTCGCCTGGCCTTTTGGCGTTGCAGAAAAGAATTCCCACAAAGCTGGAAAGTAGTGAAGTAGTCAAGTATTTATTGAGAGGAAAAAAGTACAGCACATATGGATAGACGCACAGGCAGACTCAAGAGTCACTGAGTCCCACCCTGGTGGCAGTCTGAATTACTCTCATGGGGCATTTCTTCCCCGTTTCCTTTGGCCAGTCATGTTGATTTGTCTGATTCACAGCCCAGGTTTGATCTCTCTCAGGATCCTCCCATGTGTGCACGTGCTTCTTTTAGCCAAGATGGATTCTACTGAAAAGGCCTGTGGACAGCTTAACATCACTCCCTTTGACCTCCAAGGAACCTTTCTGCGCATGTGTGATCAGGGAGGTCTCTTGACTTCGAGATTGAGAAATTTGCAATCTGGGCAGGGCCCCGCCACCTCTCTTAACTGTCCTATTCTCGTCTTGGAGTTTCATCCACAGGGAATGAATTCCCTGTCACTTTAGTCTGGGGATCCCATCTAGTAAGTGTTAGTTGCTCAGTCGTGTCTGATTCTTTGCAACCGCATGGACTGTAGCCCTCCAGGCTCCTCTGTCCACGGGAATTCCAGAGAAGAAAACTGGAATGGATAGCCATTCCCTTTTCTAGGAAATCTTCCTGACCCAGGGATCGAATCCGGGTCTCTTGCATGGCAGGTGGATTCTTTAACATCTGAGCCACCAGGGAAGACATACACCTCCTGTATTTAAATATACGTATTTATTTATATAAAAGGAAGAGGAGGTAGGAATGAATAGGAGCTTCAATTGAGTGGCCTTCTTTTCAGTGCTAAAACATTTCTGAAAAGAGTCCATGCCCATTTTCTTATTTCCGAGGTTCTGCCATCCAGGCTGCCTCTGCCTCTGTCTTGCTGAAAGCTTGCAGGTACAGTTTTTCCCTGTCCTGCCCTCCTAATCCCTACCTCCCACCCCCGTGGCATCACCAGCCACCCCCTCCTTCCTGGGCACTTCTCTGCTCAAGCCTCTCCCCCTCCCCTCCCCCTCCCACTCTTAACTGGTTCCCTGGGTGTGGACTTGGCCAAGGGCCTGCCCTCACGTCCTCACCTGTGCTGTTCCCATAGGAACACTCACTCCTGTCCTGCTCTCAGACCAGGTGAGTACCTTTCCCTTGTGTTTTTCCAGCCCCTAGCCCCCCTCTAAGCTTTGGCCTCCTAGTCCAGCTTTGTAACCTACTTTTTTTTTTTCCTGAGTTGTGCTTCAAACTTGAAAGGTATCCATAATTGAATTTCACATCCTTTTCCTTCCACCTCCTTGTTTAAATATTTTTTAATTTATCGGTTTGGGGCAGAGTGTCTCAACCTTGGCACTGTTGACCCAGTTCTCTGCTGGCGGTGGGGTAGGGATTCTGTCCAGTGCATCTTATAAGGATTTGTAACAACAGCTCTACCTTCTACCCATAGATGCCAGAACCAAACTACTCTCCCCCAAGTGTCCCCCAGAGGGCAGAATTACCCCTGGCTGAAAGTCACTGGGTTAAGATAGCAATGCTGATAATTTCTTGGGCTTTATCCTTATTTTTCCATTGCTCTTGGTAAAAGAAAAAAAAATGACATCCACAATTGAATTTTTATAAAACATGTGTTATGACTTTGGACCTTGTTTTAACTTGAATTTATGGTGAAAAGAGTATCCTTTCACATTTTTCACAGGTATTGAGTCATTCAGTGAAATGTATATTACTGTTTTCTTTCCTCGTAAATAGTACTAGAAAATTTTAAATTTGGGTGGAGGTGTGGAGCACCCTGAATATCAGTGTGCCCTGAAGGATTACGTAATTGCCCTGTGCTATCCGCTTGCTCAGATGAATGGCTGTCCTAGTTTCAAGCCACTGTGAAAGGATAAAACAGCCCATTAAAGTGCGCCAGATGCTTCGTTTGCCAGTATTTCACTTAAAAGGGGATACTGTTCAGCTTTCGAATTCTGTGATAGACTCAGATTTTGCCTTTATGAAATGACAGTGTCCCTGTTAAAAATGCGGTGAAAATTTCACCAGTGAACAAATGTTTTGGATACTGTTTAGCGATGCTTTTGTAAAAAGTCTTTAGAAACCAGAAGATGAAGTTTGAATATGCCCAAGAAGTTTGAGTTCCTGCGATTTCAGCGTTCATGCTTTAGGCACAGGACAGAGGCTTGACTATGAAATCTTTCAGGCATCCCTTGATGTTGTTTTCAACGGAACAGTTTAAATAAAGTGGTAACACATATGAGTAATTTTTCTTGTTCAGTCGCTCAGTAGTGTCAGATTCTTTGTGATCCCATGGACTGTGGCCCGCCAGTCTTCCCTGTCCTCCTCCATCTCCCGAAGTTTGCTCAAACACGTGTCCGTTGAGTCGATGATGCCATATAAGTAGAGGATGGTTTAAATAAGATCATTACACTACAGAAGTAGAGGACTGAGGCCAGTTGTGCTGAGCCAGTGAAATCAACCCCAAATGTAAAGAATCTTTGATATGTTGATTGTGGCTTGAGAAATTACAGAAGGGAAATTAGCCTGGCTTGGCTTCTTTCTCTTTCTCTTTTCCTTTTGTTGATTTTGGTATTAACTCTGAAAAGATGGCCTCCGTGTTTGATTCCATGCCTTCATTACATCGGTCCAATGAAGCGTGGACTCTTCAGTTTACACTGAACTACGGGTGCACACGGAGGCACCCCGGAGAGCCTTCTCCTTGGGGGTGCCTTGCAGATTAGGAAAATGAGTCCTGAGTGGAGGTGGAAGGGCAGGTCGGACCTGGTGGTGATGTCACGTGATTCGGATTTCCAGGCTTCAGACCCAGCCCGTTAGTGCCGGGGTCTGCGATCAGATGTACGAAACATTGCAAATCTCAATGCTGCCGACTAGCTCTTGGGCCAGCAATGGTCTGTCGCCTCGTTGCATCAGCACACTGTCCACTCCTGCTCAGGAGCACTGGTTGATTTTGCAGCTGTGCTGGGCCATTTCCCGGTTCACACAGGCTTGGGGCTCTGCCAGTGCCGACTGAGTTAAAGCCTTTCCCTTCTCATGCCTGATCCAAAAAAAAAAAAAAGAACTACAATACAATCGCCACTTGTTCTGCATTACTCACCTTGCCTGCCCAGAGCACATCCACTCTCCCTGTTACAACATGTTGGCATGAAGTATTGAAACAGTTGAGAAAGCGGTTTGGGAATATTCGAAGGGCTTTCAGCAACTGGCGAGGGTGTGCAGGCTTTTCTCTTCTTGGTTCTGCTTTGAGCCTAAAACCCGGATTGCACTGTGTTGGGTGCTGAGCAGTCGGTAAACTGTAGAGCTGAGAGCAGGTGTAGAGAGAGATGAACTGACTGACGTATCCTCACTTGGTGTTCAGTCACTCAGTCGTGTCCGACCCTTTGCGACCCCATAGTTTTCAAAGTAGAGACCTTCCACCTCCTTGGTTACACTTATTCCTAACCATTTGATTGTTTTCGATGGTACTGTGAATGGGATGGAGCTTGTTGGTGTTCACTTGCTCAGTCGAGTTTGCTCAAACGCCTGTCCATTGAGTTGGTGATACCATCCTCTCATCCTCTGTTGCCCCCTTCCCTGACGTATGGACATAGATGAAGCAATAATACTGTTTGGTTGACTAGTAACTGTATTTGAGGGGGTGGGTGCAGAATACAGGAGGAAATGAACTGATGAGTAGGTCGTCTCTAAATCATTTCCATTTCAGTTAATACATCATGTTCTGGCCTCAAATACAGATGATGAGGCCAAATCATGGATGCGGGAAAAGGTGAAGCCAGACCCAGGAGGACTTTTGAGAACAGTCACCAGTGTACGATGCGTCTCTCCACCACAGTGGTCTTGCCTGGCCTGATTCCATGGTTTTGTGGCCTGAGTCGCAAAAGTTAACCTCTAATTCAAACCTAATCCCAGCCTGCCCAGTGACTCTATAGCTGTGAGTTAACCTGGGCCTGTTTTTCTCCACATTCTAGAACTGATGGCATAAGGTTTTATGATTCTCAGGGGACAAGTTGATTGTATTTCTGTTTGCTGGTGAATAAGGCAACCTGTCCTTCAGATTCACTCTAGTACACAGACTGATAAAACTGGTTAGTCTTTCAACGGTTCTAGATTAAAATGGTTAGCGAAGATGTATTAGAAGCCATGTAGTGTGGTGGACTTCCCTGGTGGCTCAGACAGTAAAGCGTCTGCCTACAGTGCGGGAGACCTGGGTTCCATCCTGGGTCAGGAAGATCCTCTGGAGAAGGAAATGGCAACCAACTCCAGTACTCTTGCCTGGAAAATCCCATGGACGGAGGAGCGTACTAGTCCATGGGGTTGCAAAGAGCTGGACACGACTGAGCGACTTCACTTCGCTTCAGCGTGGTAGACAGAGTGAAATCTTATAGGAAATGCCGTGTAACATTGTAGCCACTCAAGTTGCCTCCTTGATGGTGTGAGGACCAAAGTCACACATTTTTAAGGTGATTGCAAGGTTAACTGTGATCATGTCTGTTGGCTCAGACTCTGGCACACACTGGCCACCGCTGGCCATGCTGGTAGATCAATAATAGTGATCATACTCGTCTCTCTGGAAAGAGAGCATCTCTGCATTGGTGGAGCCCTTCCACACTGACTGTGGCTGTCCCAGCATGAAGAGGCTTTTATTTCTTCTTGAACTTGTTCACCATTTTCTAACTTGGGACCATGCCCTCAGATAGAATTTATGAAGGACATAACATCAATGTGGGGTAGATGTATGGAAAAGTAAATTCATGGGAAAAGTATTAGCAGAACCCTGAAAACTATGCTTTAAATCTAAGAATGGGAAACATCAGTTCAGTCACTCACTCCTGTCTGACTCTTTGCGACCCAATGGACTGCAGCACACCAGGCCTCCCTGTCCATCACCAACTCCTGGAATTCACGCAGACTCACGCCCATCGAGTCAGTGATGCCATCCAGCCATCTCATCCTCTGTCGTCCCCTTCTCCTCCTACCCACAATCCCTCCCAGCATCAGGGTCTTTTCAAATGGGTCAGTCCTTCGCATCAGGTGGCCAAAGTATTGGAGTTTAAGCTTTAGCATCAGTCCTTCCAATGAATGTTCAGGACTGATCTCTTTTCGGATGGACTGGTTGGATCTCCTGGCAGTCCCAGGGACTCTCAAGAGTCTTCTCCAACACCACAGTTCAAAAGCATCAATTCTTCGGCACTTAGCTTTCCTCACAGTCCAGCTCTCACATCCATATGTGACCACTGGAAAAACCGTAGCCTTGACTAGGTGGACCTTTGTTGGCAAAGCAATGTCTCTACTTTTTAATATGCTGTCTAGGGTGGTCATAACTTTTCTTCCAAGGAGTAAGCGTCTTTTAATGTCATGGCTGCAATCACCATCTGCAGTGATTTTGGAGACTCCCAAAATAAAGTCTGACACTGTTTCCACTGTTTCCCCATCTATTTCCCATGAAGTGATGGGACTGGATGCCATGATCTTCGTTTTCTGAATGTTGAGCTTTAAGCCAACTTTTTCACTCTCCTCTTTCACTTTCATCAAGAGGCTCTTTAGTTCTTCACTTTCTGCTATAAGGGTGGTGTCATCTGCATATCTGAGGTTATTGATATTTCTCCCAGCAATCTTGATTCCAGCTTGTGCTTCTTCCAGCCCAGCGTTTCTCATGATGTACTCTGCATAGAAGTTAAATAAGCAGGGTGACAATATACAGCCTTGACATACTCCTTTTCCTATTTGGAACCAGTCTGTTGTTCCATGTCCAGTTCTAACTGTTGCTTCCTGACCNAAGTTATTGATATTTCTCCCAGCAATCTTGATTCCAGCTTGTGCTTCTTCCAGCCCAGCGTTTCTCATGAGGTACTCTGCACAGAAGTTAAATAAGCAGGGTGACAATATACAGCCTTGACATACTCCTTTTCCTATTTGGAACCAGTCTGTTGTTCCATGTCCAGTTCTAACTGTTGCTTCCTGACCTGCATGTAGGAAAAGTTAGAAGCATTCTAAATTTCACTTTAGGAACATGAGCATGTCTATGACTGTCTCATCTAATTCAAAATACTGGAACTCCTGATTGGATAGTAAGACAAGAAAACGGAGCAAAATTATAAGAATTGGAGTGAAATAAAACTATTTTTCAAAGATTTCTCTTACATTCAAAACCCCAAATTTTCTATAAATTGTCTGAATTAATAAGAGACTATTTTACTACATGAAAGATCAATAAGTGTCCAAAAAAGCCATTTGCATTTCTAGCTGCCAGAATAGGGATAGAAAATATAATTTTACTAAACAGAAAGACTAAATATCCTACTGATATTAGTTATTTCCAATTCTATCTAAATATTCATTACAGTTCTAGTCATAATCTCAACAAAAATTTTAAATTTTACATGGAAGAATCACCAAGAAAAACATTATTATTGAAAAGAATGCATATAATGGATTAAAGACTTACATATAAAGGCAAAACTTAAATTTTGAAACAATGTAGAATATTCTTTTTATGCTTTTGAGAAAGGGAAAGATTTATTGAATAAACCAGAAAAGAAACAATAAAATTAACTATAATAAAATTAAGAACTTCTGGTTCTGAAAAGTAGTATTAAAGAAAGCTTTAAATGTACAACTAAGGAGGAGATATTTGCAACATAACCACCAAAATACTCATGTACAGAACATAAAAACAACCTCCACAATTTAAGAAAAAAATAATATCCCCCTCAAATAACACACAGGAAAAAATATTTCATATAGGAAGATATAAGAATGAAAAGCTGCTCAACTCATTAGCAATCACACCTGAAAACTTAAAAATGAGCTACCATCCCACACTGGGCTCAGAAAATTATAAAACATAGTTAAGAGTGGGTGGGGACAAGAAGCAATAGAAACTCTTAAATGCTACTCTTGGGAGAATAAATTGATGCAAATTATGGAATTATGTAATAAAGTTTAAAATACACATATTCTGTCACCCAATATTATCAATCCTAGGTAGTACATCTTAGAGAAACTTTTGTACATGTGTACCAGGAGACATGAATAAAAACAATCATAATTAATTTTCAACAGCAATAAACTATAAGTGAAATGTGTCCATCAAAGGATAAATAGTTATGAAATATTCATATGATAAAACACTCTATCACAGTAAAAGTAATAGTTCTATGCACCAAAATGGATGAATCTCAGAACACTGAGTGATTGTAAAACAAGTCCCATTAATATGATACCATCCATAACAAGTTCAAAAACTGCCAATATTAAAAAAATATATGTATGTTGGTTAGGGTTAAAATCAACTTGTTGAAGAAAAGCAAGAGAATGGAACAATTCAGAGTAGTGTTTGTCTCTGGTGAATACTGGAGGATGTTGCCAGGGATGGTACACAGAGAAACTTCACTGTAAGGATGATGGTCTCTTTAAAATGTTATGGGTTCCAGGTGTCCATTTGTATTTCTTTATGAGTTACCCAAGCATTGCATGTATACTTTTATATGTTCTGTGTACTTGACGTATATTAGAACATTTGGCCAAAGTTGACTACCTTTTGTTAAAACAATCAAGTACTAATATGTCCTGTTGTTAATATTCTCAGGCAGGAGGAAGCTAGGATATAGTTAGGATGGCCCACTTACTTGTATCCTCATTCCCAACTTCTTATCTTCTCAACGTGTTAGGTGAGAATCTCATGCCAGGTACCTGCCATTTGCCCCCTCCACCCTTCTCTGCTCCCTTCCCTGCCATGGGAGGGTCACCTATAAAGGCCAAGTGAATGGCCTCTATTTCCTTTGGCTTCTATTTTGCTTGGGTCAGTGGAGAGCTCTAAAAGATGCTTGGGTGGAGGGACAACAGTGAGATCAAGGTATCCATCACATTCATTCTTTCCCACCAAATTTGTGTCTGGTTGCCTGATATGTATATATGTTAAAGTCGTTCAGTCATATCCACTCTTTGTGACCCCATGGGCTGTAGCCTACCAGGCTCTTCTGTCCGTGGAATTCAGGCAAGGATACTGGAGTGGGTAGCCGTTCCCTTCTCCAGGGGATCTTCCCAACCCAGGGACTGAACCCAGGTCTCCTGCATTGCAGACGAATTCTTTACCATCTGAGCCACCACCAGTCCCTAGCTGTCTGATGCTCGGAACTAAATGTCACTGCTTCTCTCAAGGCTGTCAGCCTTACATGACTTCTCCTTCTAGGTTCTGAGAAGTTTCTCATCCCTTCAGATCTAGAGAGCCTGATAGTCAGCCTCATATTAAACAGTTGGGTAACTGCCAAATACGTGGTTCCCTGAAACCTGCACCTCAATGAGAAGCCCCTTTGTAATTAAACCCTCTTGAATTATTCTGAGTGTAGCATCTAATTCTTTTTAGGACCTTGCCTGGTATAAATTAAGAGGTATGGGAAGAAAATTAAAGGAAATGGCATACAACAATTTTTTTCTTTTAAGTATTTGGAGGAGCATTGAATAGTTTTTGTTTATACTCTGACAACTATATTAACTTTTTTTAAATGAGGGAAAAAGAGTGATAGAGGTCTTAATTAGGAGCTATTTGTTCACTTATTCACCAGGGACATGGTATGTCAAACAGTGTTAGAGGACGGCGATTCTGGTAGCTTTATGTAGGGTAAACTGTGGAGCAAGATTCGAGAAGGAAGAAGACCATGACTTAGCAGGCCAGTAGGAGCTGGCTTGGTAAGATAGTGTGGGGGGCTATCCAGGCAGGTCCCTTTATGCTCCTAGTCCCACATGACGACTGCACACCCTGATCTCATCTGGCATGCCTTGTCTATGAGATGAATTCTGTCCGCATGTCAAGCAAAGGGATAACATGACATGAAAAAAACAGAAAGCGAGCTACACAGGTCTTTTTTACTGCCAATAATATTTTAATTTGTATCCTTATCATTGCTAATTGTTATCACCCTGTTCCAGGCCTTTAGCAGCATTTCATATTCCACTTCAGGTTACTTTGAACCTTCATTTTACCAACACAAATACTCATTAGTGTGTTGCTCTGCATGCTTTTAAATCGAGTCTTTATATTGTTACGTTGCCCACAGTGGACTCTGAAATGTCTCTCTGTTTAGCACCATCTGCAGATTTAATTAATGTGCTGCTTTGCTCATCTTCTGAATGATGAATAAAGATGTGGAATAAAATAGAGCTTAATACCATAATGCCTGGCACCCTGTAGCCACTTCCCTCTAAATGAACTCAAGTGCAGTTTGCTTTTATATCTGCTCATGGCCTTTTACGATATTCTCAATCCATCTAGAAAGTGTTCTTGCATCATATTTGGGTTTGCAAATCTAAATTGGAAGTCTCCCTCAGAAGCAATAACTCATCTGTGGATTGCATTACCTGCACATTTTCAACCTAAGCAGTCCATGTGCAAGTCAGTTTAATGTAAATTTCTATTATGAGGAAACCTACCCTTTTCTAACACTTTAGAAATTCTCTTAAATGTTCTCACAGTTCCTTTATAATTTGGCCTTTTCAACGACCAGTGACCTTATAAAGCAGGTTGATTTCTATATTTCTCATGAGGAGCTCGAGACTCTGAAATTAATTTACAGAAAATTAATGATAGTTCCAGCTTTAGGATTCTGGTTGATGCCTGATTTGGTATGCTAACTGGTTGAACTACACTGCCTCAAGTTAGAAATTTGGGGGAAGAACTTCTGCTACCATATCTTCAACTCAGTGTTTGGGAGAGAAACTTAGATCTTATAAAGGCCCAGCAACGTAAATTTTAATTTTTCTCAACACTCTTGTGGTGCTTCTTACTGATTCTTAGCTACATATTAAGGCCAAATAAATGCCAAAAGGTAGACCTTGTAAATATTCTTTTGTAGGCAGTGTATACTTGTAGATATGCCCACAGATAAGCTCATCTTTCTGTTAGCTTAAGAGAATGTACACGGTAATACAGAGTCAGCTGGGCTAAGTTGTTAATGCCAGTTTATTACTTATGAGTGGGTTGTTCCGCTGACGTTCTGCTTCATAGGAGAGGTTTACTAGCCTCCCTTAGGCTAGGTCCTCTCCCTTCTACTGCTCAATCATCAACCCCGCAAATTCATCCTAAGGCCATGCAGACCTCTGGCCTCTATTAGCTAGCACTCAAGTTTCCTCTACAGGGGAAATGCCAGAGGCTGACAGCACATTCTTCACTTAACCTTGCCTCTGGGCTGATTGACAGTGGGGAGTTTCTCAGCTTAGCTTTGCTGCTGATTTCCAACTCACCATAGGGCTCCTTTGTGCAGGAGAGTGTCAGGAGCTCCAGGGTATGGATATGTGAGAGACCTTGCTGGGCCCAGCCCAAAAATGATGATAAAGAGCTGGATGTAGGATGAGGGCCATAAACAGCAAAACTGAGTATTTCTTCAGTTTCTTTCTCTGGCTAGTTCTTAGCACACTGTTACAATCAATTGTAAGACCCTTGGGCAAGTTGTGTATCTTCAGTTTTTCTCACCTATAAGGAAAATAACAAAAGTAAAAACTTTAGTTGACACAATATGTAATGTACCAGAGAAGTAAAACGCATAAACACATATTCTTACGTGGTAGCTTTCCTTTCTACATCGTAAGCCACTGAAACTCTGCACTACAACTGTCCATCAACTTGTTATAAAGACACACACCTTCTTAACAAATCAGTGTAGCACAACATATAAGCAAACAATTATTTTTGGTGTAGTTTTTATATATCTTTGAATAATTAGAAAGTAAAGCATTTTTTTAGCTTTATGTTAACAAACTTTTAAATGAAAGTCATTATTAACCAAGATAAAAATTAAAAGAAGATGTCTCGTGTCTCAAGGCAGTTGTTTAAAGTACAAGTAGGGTTTGGTGTATAAATTGTACCACTCACCACTCCCCTGTAGGCCAGGTCTTCATCCCAGGGTCTATACAGGAAAACTGAATCAAATGTGGATCACCAGCTAGACTGAGTGTAAAGCTTGATTGATAGTAAAACTTTATTGGACAATGTGTCAGAGACTTGAGGCCAAATGAGACCTCTGTCTCCTTCAAGGATGACCTGGTCCACTCAACCTGCTAGTGGCTTGTCACCCAGATATCAGAAGAAATAGGTGAGCCACTGTACCTGAGGGATGGGTAGGGTAAGAACAGGCCGGGGCAAGGGGAGTCAGTGAAGGAAAAAGGAAGAAAAAATTGGGGAATTTTCTCTAGTAAGAATATTTAATGGAGAACCCATCCTTTATTTAAAAGTCTCTAAGATATTCAGTCCCATGAGTTATAAAGGAAGTGTGAATAGTAATAGTTATTTATTTAGCATCAATTTCATACCAGGCACTTTACATATATTATCTTATTCTCTTCCTGTCTGAATCATATGACAGATACTGTCACAAGCATCTTACTGATGAATCTGACACCAAGGCAGTTACCAAGGTCACACAGAAAGGTAGAGACAGGATTGAGGTCCAGTTGTGGCTGATCTCAAAACTGTCAGAGCAGACTGCTTATGTCCAGTTGGTGAAAACAAAGACAGACACTATCACTTGCTTGTAATGTATAATCAGCCAAACTGTGGAACTGGGAAAAGAGTCTGGCTGAAAAGTCCGTTCATTTTCCAACAAGTATTTCTTTGATGAATCTGCCATTGCATGGCATCTCTCCATGCTTATTTGAAATTCTAATTTTTTTTAAACCAGAGCTCGCCATGTTTGTCAGGTATTATCTAATGATACTGAGTACCACCCACTCCCTTCTAAGCTCTCTCAGGAAGGAGCTAAAATGCAGGAAATTATATTCCATGAACTCAGTATAACTGAGGGCAGGTGTGAGTGAAGGCTGAGCCTGCACGGCTTCCAGGCTTCCTCCAAAATACCAAACCAAAGCAACACTGTAGACAGTCAAGATCATCTCTTTCCTTGGGACTCCTGCCCTTCTAGATATTCTGAAAGCCTGCAGAGTCCTCACTTTCCTTCCTTCCTTTTGGCTCTTTGAATGCTTGTGTAAGCCTCTAATTTTTTATGTTAGATTTGTTCCTGCTTTTTTAATCTACCTGAAAGTGAAAGTCACTCTGTTGTGTCCGACTCTTTGCGACCCCATAGACTATACAGTCCATGGAATTCTCCAGGCCAGAATACTGGAGTGGGTAGCCTTTCTCTTCTTCAGGGACTCTTCCCAACCCAGAGTTTAAACACAGGTCTCCCGCTTTGCAGGTGGATTCTTTACCAGCTGAGCCACAAGGGAAGCCCAAGAATACTGGAGTGGGTAGCCTAACCCTTCTCCAGAGGATCTTCCCAGGGTTGGCAAATGAGAGCCCATGGGACAATTCTGAAAATTCTATTTTTGTAAATGAGGTTTAGAAGGACCCAGCCACACCAACTGATTTCATGTGTTGCCTGTGGCTTTTCAGTTCAGTTCAGTCGCGCAGTCATGTCCGACTCTTTGCGACCCCATGAATCGCAGTACGCCAGTCCTCCCTCTCCATCACCAACTCCCGGAGTTCACTCAGACTCACGTCCATTGAGTCCATGATGCCATCCAGCCATCTCATCCTTGGTCGTCCCTTTCTCCTCCTGCCCCCAATCCCTCCCAGCATCAGGGTCTTTTCCAATGAGTCAACTCTTCGCATAAGGTGCCCAAAGTACTGGAGCTTCAGTTTTAGCATCATTCCTTCCAAAGAAATCCCAGGGTTGATCTCCTTCAGAATGGACATGATGCCATCCAGCCATCTCATCCTCGGTCGTCCCTTTCTCCTCCTGCCCCCAATCCCTCCCAGCATCAGGGTCTTTTCCAATGAGTCAACTCTTCGCATAAGGTGCCCAAAGTACTGGAGCTTCAGTTTTAGCATCATTCCTTCCAAAGAAATCCCAGGGTTGATCTCCTTCAGAATGGACTGGTTGGATCTCCTTGCAGTCCAAGGGACTCTCAAGAGTCTTCTCCAACACCACAGTTCAAAAGCATCAATTCTTCTGCGCTCAGCCTTCTTCACAGTCCAACTCTCACATCCATACATGACCACAGGAAAAACCATAGCCTTGACTAGACGGACCTTAGTCGGCAAAGTAATGTCTCTGCTTTTGAATATACTATCTAGGTTGGTCATAACTTTTCTTCCAAGGAGTAAGCGCCTTTTAATTTCATGGCTGCAGTCACCATCTGCAGTGATTTTGGAGCCCAAAAAAACAAAGTCTGACACTGTTTCTACTGTTTCCCCATCTATTTCCCATGAAGTGATGGGGCCAGATGCCATGATCTTCATTTTCTGAATGTTGAGCTTTAAGCCAACTTTTCCACTCTCCTCTTTCACTTTCAACAAGAGGCATTTTAGCTCCTCCTCACTTTCTGCCATAAGGGTGGTGTCATCTGCATATCTGAGATTATTGATATTTCTCCCAGCAATCTTGATTCCAGCTTGTGTTTCTTCCAGTGGCTTTTACCCCTGCAATATCAGAGTTGAGTAATTACAACAAGAGATAAAGGACCCAGATAGTGGACAGAATAATAGCCTCCAATAATAACCTTCTTCCTAATTCTAGGAATTTTTGAATGTTAACTTACATGGCGAAAGAGACTTTGCAGATGTGATTAAGTATTTGAAATGGAAAAATCATCCTGGGCTATCTGGGTGAGCCCAGTATCAGGGTCAGGAGAGGAGAGGGATATAAAAATGTTGTGCTACTGGCTTTGAAGAAGGAAGAAGCAGCTATAATCTAAGGAATGCAGGTGGTCTTGGAGCTGGAAAACGTGAGGGAATGGATTCTCCTCTGAAGATCCAAGAGGAGCACAGCCCTGCCAACACTGGGATACTGGGACTTGTGACCTCCAAAACTGAAATACAAATTTGTGTAGTTTTCAGCCACTAAGTTTGTGGTAATTTATTATAGGAGCACTAGGAAACTAGTAGCTGTAAAGCCTGAAATATTTACTATCTGGTCCTTACAGAATAAGATTGCTGACTCCATTTCTGTCAAATACAAATGACTCTGATTAGCGATAGAATCTTATCTGGGTCAGAGAACAAACAAGGTTCTCATTGGGCAGAGACTATCATGTCTTTCATTTAAAGACCTGACTATTATCATTAGTAGCAATTACGCAAATCTCACTGGAAAAGCGCTTTTAAAAAACCTTTTATTCATACATATCTTCTATTTAATTTAATATGAACCTTTAAAAATTTGTCTATTCCATTGATTTATAGGAAATATTTGTATATATTCTGAATAGTAATTGTCTGTTATACATGTTGCTAATAACTTACATTTTCTCATCTTTCTATGTTTAACAGTATATATAGATAAGTTTATACTTATTATGAAGGAAAATATATCAGTCTTGTGTTTTAGGAAACTGTTTCACTTCCTAAGGTCGTAATATTTTCCTATAATTACTTCTAGTATTTTTAAATGTTTCTTTTTTATGTTTAGATCTTTAAAATAATGAAAAACATCTTTTATTGAGATAACACTTTTCTCCAAGGGAGAAAAACATTAACTAAACAGTCATTAAATTTTGGTCACTGTAGTATTGATACGAAATGCCAGTTTTGTCAGTCTCACTGGGAAATCATTTTGAAGTATCTTTTTTTTCCATTGATTCTTCAACATATGTATTCTTTTCTTTAACGTTCATATTCTTAGTCCCTCTTATATCTGTGCAGTTACCATATTCTCATCACAGGTGTTCTCCAACTCCACCATTTTTCTTCCATTCTAATGCATTCAGACCATCTTTCTTGCTCGTGACCTTGGTCAGTCCCCTCCTACCATTTGCTTTCATTTTCTTCTATCATAAAGTCAGATATTTCATTAACCATGCAGTATGACTTTCAGTTATTCCCCACCCCTTTGTCTCTTTCTTGCACATTTTGTTATCCATCATGTTTCTTCCTGTTTTCCTTTCTACGGATTCTTGCTCATTCTTCCAAATGCTTCACAATTTCCCAAAAGCCTGTAGTATACAATTTAGAGTAGCATCCACCTGCCCTTTTCTGATCCTTCCTTTCCTGCAAACAATCTCTACTGGCCACTGAAAAGGAAGTGCTTGGGTGACATATCTTTGAATTATACAGGACAGCTTGGCAGCTACCAAAAATTTTCTCCTCAGAGATTGATTGTCTCAGACAATTCTAAAAACACATCTGTCCCCAGTGATTTAATTTCCTTGATAGTAAATCCATTGTAATCTACTCGGATAACAACTTGCTATTTATATCAAACTAGTATCCAATTCTGAGATGTTAAATATAGGATTCTCCACATTTCCTGACACTCATTTCTAATAAACCATGGCATATGCGAGAATGAACATTTAACTTTATAGAGCCTCAGCTGCAAGGCAAAAGGGTTTAAAGCACCAGGTCATAAGAAAGCCACAAGAAAGGCCTCTATTTCTAAACTAAATAGAGCATTAAAAATTTTTTTTCAGAGCTAGGAAAGGCCTTACAGATCACACATTGCAATCCTCTTTATTTTAGAGACGAGGGAGCTGACACAATTTGGGAACTCCGATAACTCATTCAAAGTCCCATAGCCAGCCAGAGGGAGGATCTAGTTAGAATCTCAGATTTCCCACTTTGGCAAACAGATCAGAGCTCGTTCTGCCCTGCTATACCCTGAAACAGCACCAGAGCGTCCACTATGGACACCAGGGGTTTCATCCATTTTCTCAAAACAAACGTATTAGAAGCTCAGAAAAATAGTCTGTACTCTGTCCACTATGTAGCCAGCCCTGAATGATGATGAGCACTTGTGTATGTGAAAGCACGTCAGTGGAGAGATGGACAGAACAAACACTGCAAAGAACCTGCTGCTGTGCTGCTAAGTCGCTTCAGTCGTGTCCGACTCTGTGCGACCCCATAGATGGCAGCCCACCAGGCTCCCCCGTCCCTGGGATTCTCCAGGCAAGAACACTGGAGTGGGTTGCCATTTCCTTCTCCAATGCATGAAAGTGAAAAGTGAAAGTGAAGTCGCTCAGTCATGTCGGACCCTCAGCGACCCCATGGACTGCAGCCCACCAGGCTCCTCCGTCCATGGGATTTTCCAGGCAAGAGTACTGGAGTGGGGTGCCATTGCCTTCTCCAGCAAAGAACCTGAGGACTGGACTTTAGAATATGAAGAGGAAAATGTCTTTGTTTTATCCAAAGAAAAGTCATTCTAGCAAATTTTCTAAATCCAGTGTTAATGGATAAATAGCCTAAGTTGGGGATGTTACAAAAGCTAAATAGCCCATGGTCTTCTTGTTGATTTTTCTATTCATCTCAAGAGTCTTTGCAAAGAGACATGTTTCACTCTGAACAGGTGTCAATGACATTAATTAAGAAAAACTAATGGAAGAAGAAAACTACAAAGGTATGTGGTCACTGGTTCTGTAATATCTTAAGCATTTTATCTGATGAGCTCCTTTACCTTCTAACTTAGATCAAAGTTTACAGTCAAAGAACAGATGGGGATTGCCAACATAAGGAAACAAAATTACATTATGGAGACAATAGGCAAAACCCCATGACTGTTGTTATGTTGCACATTTGACTAAACTTTGACCACATATAGCATAGACTACCATTCAGATGTCTCTGTATACTACTATTTCACTTATTATGAACAACCATTGAATGTGGCCTCACTCATGTAACAGTAAGGAGAGAAATCGGTGTTACAATAATTTCCATAACAAAATGTCATCTGAGTAATTTTATAACTATAGCAGTTAGCTTTATGTCTTAAAAAATAATGTAGTTCATTAACTTAGTTATTATTCATTGAAAAATTAAGCACATTTATAGACAGAAATACCAGGTACAAAAACAATGTCATATAAGTCACACTTCACTAAAAGATAGAATGCAGTAAAATGTTTTATGTTGCATATTATCCCTCTAAATTAGGCTGATACTAAACTGTATCAGCCTAATAAAATTAGTGAAGAAACTTTTGTATTTTTAAATTTCAGAGTCTGAAGTTAATCAAGTTTTTTAACCATTTTTTGGAAAATATTGAGTGAGGATCTGATATATGCCTAACAATGTGCCTGGCTCTTGAGAAAAATCAAGGCATTAGTGCAGTGCCTGCATTCAGGAACACCTAATTCTTTCTGTACATTGTAACCATCCATGGTCTTTTAAAGACTGGTTTCAGCTGGCCTAAGCCTCTATTGAAGGCCTGATGGCAGGTAGAGTGTCTGACCAAGAGGTATGTGAAGTCACACCGTGCAGTCAGTCTCCCTCACTATTTAGAGTAGGAATTTTCCATCTAAGTGAGCCTTTAAGTTCTCTTCTCGATAAAGTAGATTTTACTTTCATAGCTCTACATTTCTCTCTAAATTACAGGCTGTCTTCCTGCTTTTGAGAGTGAAGGGCATGCATATAAACGAAGACTGTTCCTGGAAAACCTGGACATACACCCATCCTAGTTCTCCCCCCAGGGTCTGCCATTTATAAACTATTCATGGGTGAATAATCAGATCAAGATACTCTACTTCTTAAAATGTTCCTCTGACTTTCCTTCATCATTAGAAGAGAATTTAAAATTCTTTCCAAGGCCTGCGTGGCCCTAGAGTGAATCAGACCCCAGCCGCTTCTCTCCTCCTCACTCTCCGTTCTCCCACTGCTCTTCAGCCTGCTGAATCTGTTCAGGCTCAGAGTAACTGACATCTTCATGGCCTTAAACATTCCTCCCAGAGAGCTTCAGGGTCCTTTCTTCTCTTCATTCAGGTCTCTTAAATGCGACCTCTCAGAGGCACTTTCCTAACATCCTGTATAAAACAGCAACTCTCCACACATATATACTTCTGGTACTCTGTTTTGTCTTTCTTCTTTATAATCTACTACTTGACTTATGCTGCCTATGTGTTGATTGGTGCCTCTACTCAAGGATGTTAGATATGTGAAATCAGGGACTACTACTTGTTCAATATTTCATTATGTCTCCAGGACCTACAAGAGTATCTGGCGTTTTAGCGGCACTTGATAAATATTCCTTAAATAAATGTTGACTGGATGAAAATATGCACAGCACTGACCTTAACTCCTTATGTTATATAATAAGGAAACTGAAATACATGTTATTTAATTTCCAGTCTGCAGATCTTTGCATAAATGTTGGCATTGAATTAAGTACAGTGTTTACAGGAGCCTTAAGAGCCTCTCAAGGGTTACCTGTTTTCCAATGCTTTTCTCAGCTTCTGCACACACAAACTCTGTACTCTCATAGCTAATACAGACCTCAATTTTAGCTCTTCTCACACGAACCATCACCAGTCGGAAAAGGATCAAGACACCAGAGAGCAAAGTGCACTTTGGGAGCTAACTAGTAAGTCTGGTATGGGCAGAATGGGGTAATTTGACAGTGGAGATGCAGGCAGAAGTTAGATCTTTACGTAAGACAAATTAGCAATTTATTTTATCCTAAGGCAATGGGTGGTCATTCAAGAATTTTAAATTGAGGAGTGATGGGATCAGAAGTGTATTTGCAAAGGGTAAATCCGGCTGACATGTGAAAGAAGTAGGGTACCAAGACTAGCCTTGCAGAAGTCCTCAAGCATTCACTACAGCTGTCCCATCTTAAATGATCCTGGCCTGACTAAGGGTGGTGGCCATGGGGTAAAGGCCCCTGGATGGATTACCTCTTTGTATCCCTCACCCTTTTCTTTTAATGTATTGCTTCTCTAGATTCAGTTATATTGCTACGAAAGGAAAGAAAATGCCTAGCAGTTCTCTGTAGTAGAAATACCCAAAGCCTAGCAACTGAGTAACTGGATTAGTTAACTGAAATTCATGCTTTCTTTCCAGATTGTACCAAATTAACCTCTTTATAAAAATGAAATTCCTAGTGAAGAAGATGAATATATTTAAGGTAGAAGATAAGACAATGTTATTATAGTCCAAGTCATTAGTTAACATCATTTTAGTATTTTGTGAATATTCTGATGCCCCATGGACCTACTAAAAGGGTCCAGGGAACCTCTCCTCCAAAAGAGTGGTGGTGATTGATGCCTGGTTCCCAGTAGGTGTGTTTCAGTTAAGACTGTCATGATAGGAATCACATAGCACGTGCACTTCAGTGTTTATCTGAGCGGTGCTTGCTTTCTCACCCTCTCGCAAGTTTACAGCCGGTGAATCTCAGGGTGAACCACCCTGTCTCATCCTTTCTCTTTCTCCCCTTCTGTGTCTCACATAGTGTGTGTGTGTGTGTGTGTGTGTGTGTGATAAATGCGTGATTTATGTATGTAAGTGTGTCTATATACACATATTTTGAGAGAGAAATTGAGAGGCGGGGAGAGGCATTGGGAGGCATTGTCATTAAACGCTCTCTCCTGAATAGAAAGATGGCGTATGACGTATGAAATGATTTAGAGATGAAAAGGTTATTCTATATCTCGACAGTACCTGGTGTGTACGTGCGTGCTCAGTTGCTTCCGTCATGTCTGACTCTTTGCAACCCTATGGACTAGCCTGCTAGGCTTCTCTGTCCATGGGATTCTCCAGGCAAGAATACTGGGATGGGTTGCCATTTCCTCCTCCAGGGGATGTTCCCAACCAAGAGATCTAACATGTATCTCCTGCATTGCAGACAGATTCTTTACCCACTGAGCCACTTGGAAGCCTGAATGTACCTGGTATGTCCACCATTTTCGGAGTGTCTTCTTTTGCAAGACAAAGTTACCAGTTAAAACATGAAAGATGCTGGAGGGCTAGTCCACTTGTCTTTTACTTCAAATAGTTGATTATATTAGTTCTGTCTTCTGTGGTTAGGGGGACTTTCAGGATAAGTGGTGAAAAGGAAGTAATCTGTTAGAACAATATAATAGTGCGTATTCACTAGAGAATATTTAGAAAACTCAGTTAAGTAAAAAGAGGAAAACTTATTTACAATTTCATCACTCAGGATATAAGCACTTATACTTAATATACTCTATTTTATATTTCATATTTGGTCTTTAAAAATTTCTCTGAATGGCTACAGAATATTCCACTTTCTAGACATACCACAAGTATGTAAAAAATCCCTATACAAAACTTTATATTGCTTTCAATTTTTAATTATAAACAGAATAGTGATACTTTTGTCATTAAATATAAATGCGTTACTGTGGGAAAGAATTTATTCACAATAAGATCTTTCATACATATTACAAAATAGGTGATGGCTCCTTAGAACACACCAGCAGTGTGTGAAAAGGCCCATTTAGTCAAATCTTTGTTAAATTTGGGAATTTTCATTTTAAAACAATGCTTGCCAAGGTGGTAACACAAGTGGTACTCTGTATTTTTTAAAATTCAGTTTCTTCGATTGCTGATGAGACTGACATATTTTTTAATAAGATGCCATGATGGTGAAGTAGCAGAATGACTGCTTCCCTCCTTCAAGACTAAGTTGAGGTACACACATAACACCTCTGTGAGAAACCCATGGGTGAAGGGGCTGTTTTGGCTGGTGTTGGAAGAATACAGCTTTGACCTGAGGCAAGAAGCAGCAAGGCGAAGCTGTGGGGGTTACTAAGAAAAGGATTGTTAGAGGTCATCCTGGCTTCTTTTCCTTCATCCTTACTTTAGGACAAAAAAAGAGTGCTTGTTGATCTCTCCCACGACAAGTAAGATCAGGGCAAAGTGTAAGGTGCTGAGAGAATCCAGTGCGGATTGGCCAACTCAGGCATTCACGCCCAAAAGCCTGGTTAAATGTGATATAAACTATAATAAATATCATTGAATTAAACTTAACCGATACAGCTGTGCAAATGAAGCATATATAAAACCTAAAGACAGAAATGAAGAGAAAGATAGAAAACAAAATATCAGCCAAATGCTAACCTAAAGAAACTACTGCAACCTAATATCAGATGAAGTAAGTTTAACAGAAAAATTACACTTGCAAAGGAGCATGGCATCATGGTAATATTTCAATTTACCAAAGAGATATAGCAACTTAAATATCTTTACAGCCAACAAAATAGCCTTTTTTTGGTAAATAAGTATTATTTGTTAACACTCTGTATGTTTGCAGAGTGTTAATAAATAATCATGGAAAAAGCAAGAGAGTTCCATAAAAACATCTATTTCGGCTTGACTATGCCAAAGCCTTCGACTGTGTGGATCACAATAAACCGTGGAAAATTCTGGAAGAGATGGGAATACCAGACCACCTTACCTGCCTCTTGAGAAACATATATGAGGGCAGGAAGCAACAATTAGAACTGGACATGGAAAAACAGACTGGTTCCAAATAGGAAAAGGAGTATGTCAAGGCTATATATTGTCACCCTGCTTATTTAACTTATATGCAGAGTAGAACATGAGAAATGCTGGGCTGGAAGAAGCACAAGCTGGAATCAAGATTGCCGAGAGAAATATTAATAACCTTAGATATGCAGATGACACCACCCTTAAGGCAGAAAGTGAAGAGGAACTAAAAAGCCTCTTGATGAAAGTGAAAGAGGAGAGTGAAAAAGTTGGCTTAAAGCTCAATATTCAAAAGACTAAGATCATGGCATCTAGTCCCATCACTTCATGGGAAATAGATGGGGAAACAGTGGAAACAGTGTCAGACTTTATTTTTGAGGGCTTCAAAATCACTGCAGATGGTGACTGCAAGCATGAAATTAAAAGACGCTTACTCCTTGGAAGGAAAGTTATGACCAATCTAGATAGTATATTCAAAAGCAGAGTTATTACTTTGCCAATAAAGATCTGTCTAGTCAAGGCTGGGGTTTTTCCTGTGGTCATGTATGGATGTGAGAGTTGGACTGTGAAGAAGGCTGAGCTCCAAAGAATTGATGCTTTTGAACTGTGGTGTTAGAGAAGACTCTTGAGCATCCCTTAGAATGCAAGGAGATCCAACCAGTCCATCCTAAAGGAGATCAGTCCTGGGTGTTCATTGGAAGGACTGATGCTGAGGATGAAACTCCAAAACTTTGGCCACCTCATGCAAAGAGTTGACTCATTGGAAAAGACCTGATGCTGGGAGGGATTGGGGGCAGGAAGAGAAGGGGACGACCGAGGATGAGATGGCTGAATGGCATCACTGACTCAATGCATATGAGTTTGGGTGAACTCTGGGAGTTAGTGATGGACAGGGAGGCCTGGCGTGCTGCAGTTTATGGGGTTGCAAAGAGTTGGACATGACTGAGCGACTGAACTGAAACAGGCATGAAATCATTACCAATATAGAAGATCTGGACACATTTTAAAACTGGATCTAATTGACATATCAAAGGTTCTGTGCAAAATATATATGATACATATTGATAGATACATATCATATTGGGAATGTAGGAAAGAGATCTAATTGGTCTATATAGTCTTAACAATTGTTTAAAGTTAATACAAAAACAATAAATAGAAACAGAAGCACAACAATTTTTTATGTTTCATGTGTCAATCTGTAGAATCTAATGAAAGATATTTCAAGGGAAATGTCGTAAGTATTATACTCCAAATTGAGATGCTGACTGCCATAACTACAGATAAAGTGGGCATTATAGAGTGTTGTCAACAGTCATACTCCAATGTTTTTAAAACTTATATTTAAAAAAAAATCTAAACATAATTAAATTGCAGCTGATAAATAATAAAGTTACTATACCTCAGTCAAGTGGGGTGTATCCCAGACATGTAAGGCTGGATCAGTACTAGATAAAACATATGATCATGTTATAGATGTAGGACAGGCATTTTGTTTTATTTTTTATTAAACTTTTTATTTTGTATTGGAGTAGAACTGATTAGCTGGAGAAGGCAATGGCACCCCACTCCAGTGTTCTTGCCTGGAGAATCCCAGGGACGGGGGAGCTTGGTGGGCTGCCATCTCTGGGGGTTGCACAGAGTCAGACACGACTGAAGCGACTTAGCAGCAGCAGCAGCAGAACTGATTAGCAATGCTGTGATAGATTCAAGTGAATAGCGAAGCAACTCAGCCATAAATATACATGTATCCATTCTCTCCCAAACTCTCTCCTATCCAGGCTTCCACATACACTGAGCAGTTTCATGTGCTATACAGTAGGTCCTTATTGGTTATCCGTTTGAAATGTAGTGGTATATACCTGTCCATCCCAAATTTCCTACCTCTCCCCCTCATCCCTGCCGGCAACCATAACATCATTCTCTGTGAGTCTGTTTCTGTTTTGTAAATGAGTTTGTATCATATCTTTTTAGATTCTGCATATAGGGATGTCGTACAATGTTTCTGCTTATCTAGGACAGGTATTTCACATAATTAGACACTTAACCTCTTAGTAAATTAGAAGATATTCCTTTAACCTGACAGAGAGGTCTTGTCTTTTTAAATAGATACTCTTCAAGCATCATCTTAAATAAGGAAATGTCAGAAGTATTGCCTTTACAATCAGGAAAGAGACAAAGAAGCCCACTATCCCCATTTTTATTCAAGATAATAAGCTCCATTTTGAACTTGTTTATTCAGCAAACATTGTTTGATAATTCCCTGATAGAGAGATTATGGATGCACACAGTCTCTTATACATTGATCATTGACTTGTAAATTAGTGAAAGCACTTTGGAAAATGGAATGTTCTATCTCAAAGTTGAATATTCATGTACCTTAGAACCCAGCAGCTCTACTCCTAGGTATGCAGATGATGCCTTGCTCAAACATCACAGAAGAGATGCCCAAGAGTATTCACAGTAGTACTGTTTACAGTGGCAAGAACCTGGAAAAATACAAATGCATATGAAGGAGACTTCCCTGATGGTCCAGTGGCTAAGACTTCAGGCTCCCAATGCAGGGGGCCAGGGTTTGATCCTTGGTCTGGGAACTAGATCCTACATGCCGCAACTCAGAGTTTGCATGCTACAACTAAGGCCTGGTGCAGCCAAATTTAAAAAAAGGCAAAATCAATACAATATTGTAAAGTTAAAAAAAATAATAAATTTTAAAAATGCAAATCAATAGGAGCCAAAAGAATGACCTATTGCAATAAAGCATGGTATCCTTTGTAGGAAAATAAAAACAGTAAAATTCTGTTTTTTTGGAAACAAATAAATGCAATGAAATAAAGCACTACATAAAAGGAAACAAGGAAATGACAAAGACAAGATTCAGGATGATAAAATTCAGCTGGTGATAGAGATTGGAGAGCTTCCAAAACAAGATTGGAGAGCTATATGGTATTGTCATGTCCTACCTCTTTTGTATGGTGGGTTCATGGATGCTTATTACTTTATTGAAAATAATTATTGTGCCTAAATAACTGAAAACATAGCACATATGGGTCAATGATGAGGATGTATAATAAATTTATGATTAATCCAATTCTGTATAACTGATATTCAAGGAGAAAAGTGTAAGATTTTTAGCTATTTGAGTGCCAGAAAATGATGAGGTAGCAAAAGGACACAGATAATGGGAGGGACAATGAAAAGAAACTTTTCTCATTGAGTTTGCCTGGTATTTACCCTACATAGAGGACTCAGGACATTGATGACCACAGCAGGCATAAGTGCACTGACCATCAGTGGTATGTGAAATAGCTAGCTGAATCTCTCTAACCCTTAGTGCTTATTTCAAACAGTATATAAATTACATGAAACATTTTAGAGGGACAAATAGTAGAGACTTTGTAAGGTACTATAAATAATTATGCATTGGCTTCAGTTCAGTTCAGTCACTCAGTTGTATCCGACTCTTTGCAAACCCACAGACTGCAGCACACCAGGCTTCCCTCTCCATCACCAACTCCCAGAGCTTGCACAAACTTATGTCAGTCGAGTTAGAAAAGACTCTGATGCTGGAAAAGATTGAAGGCAGGAGGAGAAGGAGACAACAGAGGATGAGATGGTTGGATGGCATCACCGACTCAATGAACATGCATTTGAGTAAACTCTGGGACTTGGAGGTGGACAAAAAGGCTTGATGTACTGCAGTCCATAGGATTGCAAAGAGTCGGACACAACTGAGCAACTGAACTGAACTGATGCAATCCAACCATCTCATACTCTGTCATTCCCTTCTCCTCCTGCCCCCAATCCCTCCCAGCATCAGGGTCTTTTCCAATGAGCAACTCTTTGCATGAGGTGGCCAAAGTACTGGAGTTTCCGCCTCAGCATCAGTCCTTCCAATGAACACTCAGGACTGATCTCCTTTAGGATGGACTGGATGGATCTCCTTGCAGTTCAAGGGATTCTCAAGAGTCTTCTCCAACACTACGGTTCAAAAGCATCAGTTCTTCAGTGCTTAACTTTATTCACAATCCAACTCTCATATCCATACATGACTACTGGAAAAATCATGGCCTTGGCTAGACAGACCTTTGTCGGCAAAGTTATATCTCTGCTTTTTAATATGCTACCTAGGTTGGTCATAACTTTTCTTCCAAGGAGTAAGCGTCTTTTAACTTCATGGTTGCAGTCACCATCTGCAGTAATTTTGGAGCCCAAAAATAGTTTCTTACTGTTTCCCCATCTATTTCCCATGAAGTGATGGAACCAGATGCCATGATCTTCATTTTTTGAATGTTGAGTTTTAAGTCCACTTTTTCACTCTCCTCTTTCACTTTCATCAATAGACACTTTAGTTCTTCCTCGCTTTCTGCCATAAGGGTGGTGTCATCTGCATATCTGAGGTTATTGGTAGTTCTCCTGAAAATCTTGATTCCAGCTTGTACTTCGTCCAGCCTAGCATTTTGGATTACGTACTCTGCGTTTAAGTTAAATAAGTAGGGTGACAATATACAGCCTTGATGTACTCCTTTCTCAATTTGGAACCAGTCTGTTGTTCCATGTCTGGTTTGAACTGTTGCTTCTTGACATGCATACAGATGTCTCAGGAGGCAGGTGAAGGTGATTTTGTATTCCCATCTCTTTAAGAATTTTTTACAGATTGTTGTGATCCACACAGTCAAAGGCTTTGGCGTAGTCAGTAAAGCAGAAATAGATGTTTTTCTGGAACTCTCTTGCATTTGCCTATTCACTAATATGTCCAACAAACATATATTAAGCCAGAACTCTGTGTCCAGATATATTTGAGGCACTGATGATAAAAAGGTGGAGAGTTTTAGCCCATATTCCAGAGGGGACCCACGTGCACAGGAGACCACATATTGGCTAATAGTGTAAAACCAAAGACCACAATAATTTCTAGGGTCAACTATTTAAAATTAGAACATTTTGAGAAAATTTAGAGGTAGACATCATCATTGTAGTTATACTAAAGGTGACTATAATGGAACATAAGGAATGACTACCTGGGATAGGGGTAGAAGGCTTCATTATGGAAGTGACCATGATTCTTTGGTGGCTGAGACGGTAAAGCGTCAGTCTCCAGTGTGGGAGATCTGGGTTTGATCCCTGGGTTGGGAAGATTCCCTGGAGAAGGAAATGGCAACCCACTCCAGTACTCTTGCCTGAAAAATCCCATGGATGGAGGAGCTTGGTGCAGGCTACTGTCCATGGGGTTGCAAAGAGTCGGGCACGAATGAGTGACTTCACTTCCACTTTTATGATTCTTTGTAGTTGTCTTATTAAATGATCTAAAATGTACTGTAAAGAATAAATTGTTGGCCAACCAAATAAGAGAAGGCATACTATGTACAAGACCATGGAGATGTGCGAGCATGTGGTATATCCTGGGAGTTTTTCTATTCTGCTGTGCTAAAGCCTAGATATTATTGGGGGGAGAATAATAGTGGAAGTAAGTTATGTTAGCCCTTTGATGGTCTGGTCCAGCCTACCACCTTATTTCAAAGTAGCATCCCCATTAGTAATATGAAGATAGATAGTATTATACACAGGCCTACTCTTAGCTTGGTCCCTGCTACTAAAATACTCTTTTTCCCCAGTTAAACTATTATTGATTGTCTAAATCACAGTTTGCCTTAGGAACTTGAATACTATGGTTGAAATTTCCTACCCTTTTTCCACGCTGACTTCTCAAGCTTTTCCATGTTTTTTTAAAATACATCTTAACTGTTTGATAAATGAAAAAATGATTTCTCATAACAGCTTTGAATCTAGAACTCAGACTTAGTTTCATCCAATAAAAGACATTGTGTCAAAACAACTTTTGATGCCCTCCAAATCAGCTCATAATTGAAAGTGTGGGTGGTGGAATCATGTGAGGACCTCTAACAAGCCTATTCCACTCACCTGTGTAGTAACAGACCTGTGGCTGCTGAAATACACTCCATAAGTCACGGGGAGCTGTACATCATTCATTGCCATACCTCCGTGACTAGAGGCTGCTCGTTTACTCCCAGAGCTGACCTGAACTTGCCTAGCAACAGGATGTTGTTGCTAGTGGTAACCATTCCATGGGGAAATGTTTGTTCTGGGTGTTTGGGGTCTTCATCTTTACAGACACATAGCATTTTGATAGACTTTATGAGTGGCAATGTCTCATCACTGAACATACCCCATTCTTTTGCCTTCTGTGAATGTACGAACTTAGAATTTTGTCATTTAGAAACAGAAGCACAGTTTACTTTTTAGGATTAGTCTCCCCCCTGATTTGAATAAATTATATTTTCAACTAGACCAAAAACAGATGTCTCCCCAAGTCTTATTGGAATTGACTGCCCTCCCACACGAACCCGACCTGTGAATTCTCAGGTGTGGCCAACATAAGCCATAGGGAACGAGCTCTAAACAAAATTTTTAAAATAATAATTCAGAAAGCAGAAAAATTCATTTGAAAATGTGCTGTCGAGGCATTTAAGTTAACAGCATGTTAAATTGAGTTTCAAAGATCTTCAGTTTGAAACAATTTGCTTTAGAGCAAGATTTCTTAATCTCAGCACTCCACATTTTGGCTGGATAGCTCTCATTGTGGAGGGCTGCCCTGGGCACTGAAGACTATTTAGCCATCTCTCTTATGTGTACCCACTAGAAGCGAGGAGGAGCCTACCTCCTAGTTATGACAACCAAAAATGTCTTCAGACATTGACAAATGTTTGTGAACCCTTGGGGACAAGATTGATCTTGGTTGAAAACTATTAATAGATTCAATTAAAAGAAAAAAATGTTTAGATGTAGAATTATTAGCCAAACAAGCAAACCAGGCATGATTGATGGAAAGATGAATGAGAATTTAAATTTATTTTCTCTAAGTTAGTGTTTTATTTTCTTTAATACACAGAAGCAGGATTGCTAGATCATAGGATAGCTCTATTTATAATTTTTTTCAGGAAACTCCATACTGTTTTCTGTAGTTGCTGTACCAATTTACTTTCTAATTTTTAGATGTAGAGTCATTAGCCAAACATGTAAACCAAGCAAGCTTGATGGAAAGATGAATAAGAACGTAAATTTTCTTAAGTCTTAGAAAACATACCAAAATACCAACACTCAATTAAAGCTTCTATTGTGCTTATAGAGGGCTTAAAAAAAAAGACCAATGTGTGACAAGCCAGTGCCTAAAATCATGTTGACAATTAAATAAAATATTTAGACAAATTTATTTTCCATGAGTTCATGTGAAGTCAGTTTTTGTCCTTTGCCTAAGCCTTGTTTGTTATTCCAGTTATGATGAATTCTGTTGATTATTACCAGCTGGTCAGTAGCTTTCTGCATCCTGCCATACTTTAGGTTTCAACCAGGAGTGATATATAACTGACCATATGGGGAAACTGAGATATACTCAATTAACTGAAGTATGATACTCCCATAATTTTTTAATATTGGTGGTCACGTTATGGTTATATAGCAGAATGCCTTGGTTTGTTGGATACATGCCAAAGTATTAGGATGATGAGGGTTGCTTATCATGATTATATGGGAAACTTCTCTAATCATTGAAGGAAAAATTCTTTATATTTTATATATATTGTATTTATATATTGTAACATCTCTGTAACTTTGAGATTATTTTGAGTATTTTAAAAATATAAAAATTTCACTCTGCACATGGGAAGAAAAAGGTAGAGGAAGATAATGTATATAATGTGGATGCTGAAACCTAGATGTCCATCAGCAGATGAATGAATAAGCAAGCTGTGGTACATATACACAATGGATATTACTCAGCCATTAAAAAGAATGCATTTGAATGAGTTCTAATGAGGTAGATGAAACTGGAGCCTATTATACAGAGTGAAGTAAGTCAGAAAGAAAAACACTAATACAGTATAGTAACGCATATATATGGAATTTAAAAGATGGTAATGATGACCCTGTATGCGAGACAGCAAAAGAGACACAGATGTATAGAACAGTCTTTTGGACTCCGTGGGAGTGGGTAAGGGTGGGATGATTTGGGAGAATGGCATTGAAACATAGATAATATCATATGTGAAACGAATTGCCAGTCCAGGTTCGATGCATGAAACAGGTTGCAGAGAGCTGGTGCAATGGGATGACCCTGAGGGATGGGATGGGGAGGGAGGTGAGAGAGAGGTTCAGGATGGGGAACACGTGTACACCCATGGCTGATTCATGTCAATGTATGGCAAAACCAATACAATATTGTAAAGTAATTAGCCTCCAATTAAAATAAATTAATTAAATTATTTTTTAAAAAGGAAAAAAATATGTAAGGTGAAAAAAAAAAAGAAATACACATCTGTAATATTTAGGGGTAAAGAAGCACAATGTCTCCAAATAACTGTCAAATGATTCAGAAAATATATATTCAGAGAGAGAGGAAGGGAGAAAGGGACAAAGGAACAGAGGGAGAAACACACAGAAAATGTGGGTGAAGGAATACTGGAGTAATTGGCATTTTGTGGAGACATTTCTGTAAATTTGAAATTATTTCAAAATTAAAAGTTAAAAAAGACAAAAACAATAATGTGGGTGCTATTACTAAGTCAACTTAATCTTAACTGAGCATGAGCAGGGAAACCTCAATACATTATTCTCTTGGTATATGACTCTTACAGTGTGAACATCTTGACACATTTACATTTCACTGGCAATTTCAGTAATTATCAAGGGTAATTTTTTTTTTAACTATATGAAAGTTTTTCTTTACATATTGCCTTCAGAAGTTATTCTCATAATGAGATGCAACCAGGAAAGAATGAAGAAAACTGAAATGATGTCAATGGAAATTTAAGGAATCTTAAGAGGATGAGTGTGTACTAAGGAGGCTAATGGCAGCCTAGGGCAATGAGACACAGCACGACATTGGAGCCGTGCTGGTCTGAAACCTGGGCTGGCTCATTCTTGAGCTCCTAGGAAAGGTCATCTATTAAGGGGAGAAACTTCCAGTGTCCTCACTCTGTCTAGTTGTGTTTCCTTTTATTAGGGGCTGCTAACTACTTCCATGTCATGGGTTTCCCAGGTGGCCCAGTGGTAAAAACAAAAAATTCTCTTCCCAATGCAGGAGATGTGGGTTCAATCCTTGGATTGGGAAGATGCCTTGGAGGAGGAAATGGCAACCCACTCAAGAAATCTTGCCTGGAAAAATTCCATGGACAGAGGAGCCTGGCAGGCTACAGTTTATGGGTTGCAAAGAGTCAGACATGACTGAGTGACTGAGCATGCAGGCAACCACCCATGGATGGTAAGGAAATTGGGTAGCAGATTAGGTGTTTGGGATTAACATATACACAACTTATATTCAGAGTACGTCATGAGAAACTCTGGGCTGGAAGAAACACAAGCTGGAATCAAGACTGCCGGGAGAAATACCAATAACCTCAGATATGCAGATGACACCACCCTTAAGGCAGAAAGTGAAGATGAAGTAAAGAGCCTCTTGGTGAAAGTGAAAGAGGAGAGTGAAAAAGTTGGCTTAAAGCTCAACATTCAGAAAACGAAGATCATGACATCCAGTCCCATCACTTCATGGGAAATAGATGGGGAAACAGTGGAAACCATGGCTGACTTTATTTTGGGGGGCTCCAAAATCACTGCAGATGGTGATTGCAGCCAGGAAATTAGAAGACACTTGCTCTTTGGAAGGAAAGTTATGACCAACCTAGACAGCATATTAAAAAACAGAGACATTATTTTGCCAACAAAGGTCCATATAGTCAAGGCTATGGTTTTTCCAGTGGTCATGTATGGATGTGAGAGTTGGACTGTGAAGAAAGATGAGCGCTGAAGAATTGATGCTTTTGAACTGTGGTGTTGGAGAAGACTCTTGAGAGTCCCTTGGACTGCAAGGAGATCCAACCAATCCATTCTGAAGGAGATCAGCCCTGGGTGTTCATTGGAAGGACTGATGTTGAAGCTGAAACTCCAATACTTGGCCACCTGATGTGAAGAGCTGACTCATTTGAAAAGACCCTGATGCTGGGAAAGAATGAAGGCAAGAGGAGAAGGGGACGACAGAGGATGAGATGGTTGGATGGCATCACTGACACAATGGACATGGGTTTGGGTGGGCTCCAGGAGTTGGTGATGCACAGAGAGGCCTAGCGTGCTGCAGTTCATGGGGTTGCAAAGAGTCAGACACGACTGAGCAAGTGAACTGAACTGAACTGCTCTATGTGAAAAAGATAATCAGAACCTGTTGTACAAGGAATTCTACTTAGTATTATGTAATATCCTATATGGGGAAAAAAATCTGAAAAAGTATCAATAAATGAATGTATATAGCTGAATCACTTTGCTGTAGACCTGAAAACTACCATAGTGCTATAAATCAACTATACTTCAAGAGAAAATAATTTTTTTTATAAAAATGCACCAATAGAACCATCAATGGAATGCAAAAGCCTTTCAGATTAGTACCTTTTAGTCAAAAAAGTGTATCAATGTCTTTGACCAGAACAATTCCAGTGGGGTCATGGCAGTGGGTTAAAGAGGTAACAATGCAGATATCTTGCATGGCACCAGGTTGGGAAGAGGGAAAGGGGTAGATAACAGCAATGGAGGGGCAGAAGATTAACAGAAGTATTTGCTTTTTTTGTTGGGTTTTTTTTTTTTTTTTTTTTTTTTTTTATGAGAGAAGCTTGCATGCATGCTCAGTCACTTTAGTTGTGTCCAGCTCTTTGCAAGTTATGGGCTGTAGCCTACCAGGCTCTTCTGTCCATGGGATTCTCCAGGCGAGAATACTGGAGTGGGTTGCTGTGCCCTCCTCCAGGGGATCTTCCCGACCCAGGAATTGAACCCATGTCTCCTGCATCTCCTGCATTGCAGGCAGATTCTTTACCCACCAAGCCACCTGGAAAGCCCGAGAGAAGCTTAAGTGTGTTTAAATGTGGTGAGAGAAAAACCCACAGAGGGCGAGTAGTAGCTTTGCAGGCAAGTAGTTTGGAAGAACAATCTAAATCGAGGAAACAGAGCTCTTGATGAGGCTGAAGCTGAATCCCAGTAAGAAGTAAAGGGTTTCTAAGCTGAAGGAGAAATGAGAGTCAATGGTTTCAAGGATGAAGCAGGTCTAGCTCTGTGAAATTCTATGTCAAGTTAGAAGAAGGATTCAGGGTATAGCCAAGACAGTGAGGGGTATGGGACTGAAAATATGAGGGATAAAGTGGGTCACCTACAAAGCCATTGTTTATAACTTCTGGGTGTGACTTCTGTGCCTGAGGTAGTGAAGAAAAACCCATGACCATAATTCAGCTTTGCCGTGGGAATCCTCTGTAGAGTCCCTGCTGTATTCTGCTCCCTGTCTGCAAAGATTGGCTTCATTTTGTTTGTTTCTGATACAATGGTTTTCTGTGTTAATTTTTCTTGGCTCAGGGGAGGGTTCTAATCTGGCCTAGTAGACATTTCTTAAAGCTTGTTCAGTACAGCTACAGATTCTGACCATCACCACCGCCATCAGAACAATAGACCAGCTTTGAGAATTCACTTACTAACAGTTCTACAGATAGCAGTTTGGAAAGCCATGTTTCAAGCCATAATATAACCTAGTTCCCATATTTCTGGAAAGTAGTAAATACTTTCAAACAACCACCTTTATTTTATATCTTACACTTTCACTTGTTTATGGAATTCTCTTTTAATTTGCATGGGTGGAGCCTTAGTCAAGTGACTTGCAAAGCCCAGAGCATAACTTTCCAAACTGGTGATCCTTGAGAAGGGGCTATTTTGAGGAAATTGCTTTTAAAATGGGATTTTTGAAATGCTGCTGACTCTGGTGTTTTAAAGTTTGTACTTAAGCCCTTTGGCAAAGAGTGTTTAGGATGTCCATTTATTGATCTAAATAATAAATATGAGGAGTCAGTTTGCTTTGCATTAAATAAATGTGCCATTTCTGCTTAAACATGTATCTCAAATTCAAGCAGATAAATCAAACGTGAAGGGAGAATCAAGACAAACAACAGTAAAAATTCCCAGAGTGGCTAAGAGGAGCAAGGAGTAGATGACCTTTGAATCTTTTCAAGATGATTAAACACCACATTCTTACAATGAGACTCCTCCATCCACACACTCTTCAGTGAGGTTGGGTGTTGTGCCATTATCTGGGGAAGTCAAATTGGACTTGCCTTGAATTAAATTTGTTCTTTGGGTCCTGACATTTATCAATACAGAATGTGTTCCCTAGAAAACCAATGTCAGCACTTCCAGACCCAGCAGCACTAAATAGTTCCACTTTGGTCTGGAGCCCTTGTTCATTATGGTTGATGTACTCAGAGTGAGATTGGGGATGCGTGCACGCACCACAAAGGTGACTGATGGAGGCTGGAAAAAGAATAGTCAGAAAAATCCAAGGACTCATGGAGAAAAAAAGAATCAGCACCCTTAACTTGTGTAGGTGAGAGCCAGTCCCCTCCCCCCATTTCTTATTGTGTTGTCTTATGTACATTGCAACCCACTGGGTAGAGATTGTAGCTGCTTAATATTCCATTCAGAACCTGCTTCACAGTTGGCATTCAATACATGTTAAATAACAATAATAACACCATATAGAGCCTCTAATTTCAGAAAGTGAGGTCGAAATTGCTGTTTTGAATCTCCATATTAATGGCACTGGCTCTGGATGCCTTCTTCCTCTCCCAACACTGTCTGTCTCCCGCTGACTGTTACACATTGTACGCTCACAAAGCCGCCACTACTAGCCAATCATCCTGATCAGCTGCCACAAGGGTCAGAACGCATCAGCTCTCTCCACGTGCCTGCGCACACACACCTCCGTGCACAGGATGACAAAAAGAAGCCACTGCCCTCAGAAGAACAGCTCTGATCCAGCTGCTCACTGCACACCGTCACCTTTGGTGTGTGTGCCCACTGCCTGAGCACAGACATGTACAGGACGGCGTTGGAATGGAGAAATCATGAATGCTTCCCCAGCTCTTTCTGGTCACCAACAGTGTCCAGCAAGCTAGGCAGGAGTTCTGCCTACTGGTCAGCATTTGCTTAAAATGGTTGGTTGAATGGGATTTGGTGGAATGCCTTTTTTTTTTTTCTGTAAAGTTGGTCATTTTCTTTCATAAGAAAAATTTCTTCTTATTCGAAGCGCTGCCTGGCAACTGAGAGAGAGCAGTTTAGCTTCAAATTAAAATAGTTGCTGTCAATCAGAAGCTAACTACAAGTCTAGTGGACAGTTTTCTTTTTAATTGAAGATATTAATAGATTTTCTTCAGCTAGATATAAGAAAAGGAAATGCATCTGTAGGAGGGAGGCAATGAAGGAGTCTAGGGAGGGGGCAAAAGAGGAAGGGAAGGAAGGATAGGATGTGACTTAGGTTTAAGGAGAAGTATTCAGAGGGCAGGGTGAGGGAGGGAAAAACACTTTTTTTTTTGGTTACTTCTTTGTTTATTTTACCAGCTCTGCTTAAATTAACTTAGTGTTTGGAAAAATATAATTCATCCCAGAAGGTTTTTCTAATGGGCAAAACACTATCTTTGTTTATGTTAAATGTGGTAGAGATAGATAAATGTTCTAATTTATATTTATAATTGACTCTTTACAATGGCAAATTTTAATTCGAGGAGCATGGGGTGACCGCTTTCAGCAGTATGGGAGCTCCATCAGGCTATGCCTTAACTCAGAGGAGGGGTCAGAAGGTGGGCATGGGCTGGGACTATATAATAAATAATACTAAAAGCACTGAGTGCTTACTACATGCCAAGATCTAAATGCTTTGGCATGAAATCATTCCTGTAAATTCTCACAACAAATCAGTGAGAAGGGGGACTGTTCTTTCTTTCTTACAGAGGAGGAAATTGAGACACAGACAGACTAAGTAACTTATCCAAGGTCACACTGAGCAAGTCATGATACCAGAATTTTAGCTCAGTCGTTTTAAATTCCAGGAGCTGTGGTCTCAACTGAGCATTCAACATTTAAAAAAGGACAGACATGTTACATACTTGGTGTAATTCCATTAGCTGCACTGACGCCACTGGCATAAGTAGAACAGCATGCGGCTTTTCCTTACCTGCAAGATAATTCCTGACTCTTCAGCAGGCACACCGCTGAGCTCTGTGTGTTGAAGGTCTGGCATGGTCCAGACACAGCCTCATTTCTAGCCTCAGTTGCAGTCTCTGTTCATAAATGGCCTCCAACCAAGCCATCTCAGTTTACTTGCACCTGGGTTTTTCTTTTCCCCTGTGCCACCTCATATCTGCAAACACTCATTCCTTGCTTCTGTTTCCCAGAGTCTTCATTTTCTCTCTTCTTTACCTGAGAGATTTGCCTTTCAAATGGCAGCCGGAACTTTGCCTCCTCTGAGAAGGCATATCTGAATTCTCCATCAGGTTTAAGGATCCCTTCATCTGTAATCCCACAACACCTAGATACCTTACTGCATTGCCCTGTCACTATTATTTTACATATTTTACTCTGTCATTTGAATAGAACCATTCAGAGATAATACAATACCTTATTCGTGCTTCTATGTCTGGTGTCTTTAAAAGTACCTTACGAGTAAGTGCTAGTTGCTCAGTCTTGTTTGACTCTGCCACCCCATGGACTATAGCCTGCCAGGCTCCTCTGGCCCTGAAATATTCCAGGCAAGAATATTGGAGTGGGTAGCCATTCCCTTCTCCAGGGAATCTTCCTGACCAAGGGATCAAACATGGGTCTCCTGCATTGCAGGCAGATTCTTTACTGTCTGAGCCCCACCTTGGGAGTGATAGGCATTTAGTAACTATTGGTGAATGAATGCTGAGTGAGCCTACTCCTCAGGCTCCTTTTCACCCTTGAGGTCTCAACCTAAATGTCAGTTCCTCCGTGAGTTCTTTTATGACCGTTCCCTTCATTTGCCCTCTTAGGTAAATTAAAGGTTGCTAAATTATTTCTATTAAGAAGTGGGTGTAAACCTTTTTCCTTGAGTCTGAGCAGGAACATAGCCTAAAAGATGCTTTTCTGGGTGTCCAGCTCAGGCTATCAGAGACTGGCAGCTACTTCTTCCTGTCTGCTGGGGTGGTTGTTTTTCAGTTGCTAAGTTGTATCTGACTCTTTATAACCCATGGACTGCAGCACTTCAGGCTTTCCTGTCCTTCACTATCTTCTGGAGTTTGTGCAAACTCATGTCCATTGATGCCATCCAACCATCTCATCCTCTGTTGCCCCCTTCTCCCTGCCCTCAATCTTTCCCAGCATTAAAAGTCTTTTCCAATGAGTCTCCTGGGGCATGTGCTCATGGATCCCAGCTTCCATGCCTTGAGGAAGTACTGTGAAAAAGCCCACATGGAGAATAGCCCACAGCCAGTGCTAAATTGAATCCATGCGAGTAAAGTCAGCTACTACCACTAAGAGTAGGAATGAACTGTCTCAGCTAAGACCTGGAAACTGCAGTTCGTTGGCAAAATAAAAGGTTGTGCTAACCCACTAAGTATAGGTTGATTTTTTGATGTTGTTCATCAGTACAGAGCTGGAATATTCTCGAACACATCATCCTGTTGATTTTTGCTTGTTACAATACATCTCAATCTGAAAGGGTCATATTTATCACCTCTCTCCTCCCAGTTACCATGCGTGCGTGTGTGCTAAGTCATTTCAGTCATGTCCAACTCTCTGCAACCCTATGGACTTTAGCCCACCAAGTTCCTCTGTCCATGGGATTCTCCAGGCGAGAATACTGGAGTGGGTTGCCCTGCCTTCCTCCAGGGGATTTTCCAGACCCAGGGAAAACACCTGTGTCTCCTGGGGCTACTGCATTGAAGGCAGGTTCTTTACCACTGAGCCAACAGGGAAGCTCTCCCAGTTACCACCCTCAGTTAAAAGTCAATTCCACACCTGTCCTATCCAGGTCTACAAATGGTACCTAATACGGAACACATATTGGGTAAATCCTTCTTGAATGTTCTTCTTGGAGCTATGTTAGAAGAAAGGTGCCCATAGATGAAACCAGAGTCCTTGGACATTTTGATAAAATCATCTATCTTATGTTGAAAGTTACAGCATACTTTCAAAGATAACTGTATTTCAAGTTCCATGTTATAGGCAATAACAATTACTCCCTTAGACTGACTTTACTAAGGTAAGGTTACATTATTTTTTTTAATAGATTGTTGTTTATCTTAAACCAGATATGTTCTAGTAAGGTGAGGATGGGAGAACAGAGAATGGTGGTGTTATGGTAGAAAAGAATGTCTGTGTTTATAGGCAAAATAATTAACAAAAGAAAAAAAAACTGGAAACTTAAAAAGAACTCATTTTTTGTTGGACAATCCTTCTAGAGAACCCAGCATTAATCCATGTTCTCTAAAATATGATTTTTTAAACAATTGACCCTAATAAGCTATGTTCTTTAAAAAATCCTGTCATGTTTTAATTTAGTCTTAAATAATTACACACAGCTCTTCAAACTACAGATCATAAAACTTAAGAAAAACTCACTTTCACGGAGGTTATTTAAATAAAAGAACAAAAAGATGTAAAAGTTTTAATGGCATTTTTTCCTAGTAACTGGGCACTTTCTTCTAATGATAAGAGAGAAATCTTCGTCTTGATATACTCATTCCCAGCTCCATGAACAAGTGGGGCACTTTAAGTCCATGTGGGAAATAAAGTATCAAATGATCAGTAAGAGGCTGAACTTTAAATCTACAAGTGCACTTTCCATTCCTATGGAAATTGCACATTCTGTAGAAATGTACTTAGATTGTCATTGTCTAGTCAAATACAGTGAAAATGCAAGTTGAAGGAGCATAATTAAGGTTAAAAAAAAGATACAATGAGAATGGCTGTCTTTCATGAAGCCTAATCAGCACCTTGGACGTGTCTATGGGCACAAGAATGGTCAGACACATTCTCCTGAACCACTGGTCCTCAATTATCATCATCTATGGCTTGTTATGTAAGTGTATGCACTATTTCAGTATCCTTGCTTAGGTAATCTGGATGCTCTGTTGAAAAGAAATTTTCTTGGAGTGGGCTCCTTCAAATCCCATTGCCTAAGTCTATTTCTTTGATTTCATGCAGCTTGTCAAGTTATCAATAAAGCAGAAATACTATTTTTTTTTTGAAAGAGAGCTTTTTTTTGGAAATACAGTTGGTGAATTCTAATTCAGCTTTAAAGAAGACTTGTAAAAATACCAAATATGCTGTTATATTTTTGTGCATCCACAGAGATAGGAATAATAGAAATGCACTGATAGAAGAATTACCTGCACATAGCTAAATCTCCCAATGTCAAATCTCTTCTACAGAATGACATGAAATATAATTAAACTTGAATCCACAAGTATTTATTATTTATTGAACATCTAAGATGCCCAAGGCAATGGCATATGTTCTGTAAAGGACATAGTGCAATCAACCTATAGTCCTAATCAGCAAGTAGATTTCATTGTGTGTTAAATTTTTTTTGAAAGAGAGCTTTTTTTTGGAAATACAGTTGGTGAATTCTAATGTCAGCTTTAAAGAAGACTTGTAAAAATACCAAATATGCTGTTATATTTTTGTGCATCCACAGAGATAGGAATAATAGAAATGCACTGATAGAAGAATTACCTGCACATAGCTAAATCTCCCAATGTCAAATCTCTTCTACAGAATGACATGAAATATAATTAAACTTGAATCCACAAGTATTTATTATTTATTGAACATCTAAGATGCCCAAGGCAATGGCATATGTTCTGTAAAGGACATAGTGCAATCAACCTATAGTCCTAATCAGCAAGTAGATTTCATTGTGTGTTAATATCTCACCATTTAAGAAAATGAATATAATTTTATATAAATGGATTCAAAGATTGTAAAGATGTCCCCCAAAACAGATGGGGAGTACAGTTAGACCCTCAAATGCAACTTCCCTGTGCCTTACAGTTTGGCTAAGCAGAAGTGGTTAGTTAGCAATCCCTTGAGAAACACTAGGTACAGGCCTGTGAAAATAGACTCAGAAATGAATTTATTTTCCTAGTACTTTTTACTAGAATATTCCTAATATCACCTAATGGCCAAGAATTTTAATGAAATTTTAATAATCTAAAATGCTTACAAACTTCCAATTTCCTGTCTACCTGCCTTGCCTACAGGACATGTGATGGGCTCACTTATTTTTTCTACTTAAAGCTATTTCATAAACTTAAGAGGCAGAACATATACCTGAGGAGATAATATTCAAAAGAAGATAATTTGGATTTCAAGATTCATGTAGGCCATAAAGAGGACCATGGACTGGTTGGATCTCCTTGCAGTCCAAGGGACTCTCAAGAGTCTTCTCCAACACCACACTTCAAAAGCATCAATTCTTCGGCGCTCAGCCTTCTTCACAGTCCAACTCTCACATCCATACATGACTACTGGAAAAATCACAGCCTTGACTAGACAGACTTTAGTCGGCAAAGTAACATCTCTGCTTTTGAATATACTATCTAGGTTGGTCAAAACTTTTCTTCCAAGTAAGCATCTTTTAATTTCATGGCTGCAGTCACCATCTGCAGTGATTTTGGAGCCCAGAAAAATAAAGTCTGACACTGTTTCTACTGTTTCCCTATCTATTTCCCATGAAGTGATGGGACCAGATGCCATGATCTTTGTTTTCTGAATGTTGAGCTTTAAGCCAACTTTTTCACTCTCCTCTTTCACTTTCAACAAGAGGCTCTTTAGTTCCTCTTCACTTTGTGCCATAAGGGTGGTGTCATCTGCATATCTGAGGTTATTGATACTTCTCCCAGCAATCTTGATTCCAGCTTGTGTTTCTTCCAGCCCAGTGTTTCTCATGATGTACTCTGCATAGAAGTTAAATAAGCAGGGTGACAACATACAGCCTTGACGTACTCCTTTTCCTACTTGGAAACAGTCTGGTGTTCCATGTCCAGTTCTAACTGTTGCTTCCTGACCTGCATACAGATTTCTCAAGAGGCAGGTCAGGTGATCTGATATTCCCATCTTTCTCAGAATTTTCCACAGTTTCTGGTGATCCACACAGTCAAAGGCTTTGGCATAGTCAACGAAGCAGAAATACATGTTTTTCTGGAACTCTCTTGCTTTTTCCATGATCCAGCAGATGTTGGCAATTTGATCTCTGGATCCTCTGCCTTTTCTAAAACCAGCTTGAACATCTGGAAGTTCACGGTTCATGTATTGCTGAATGATGCTGAAGCTGAAGCTCCAGTACTTGGGCCACCTCATGCGAAGAGTTGACTCATTGGAAAAGACTCTGATGCTGGGAGGGATTGGGGGCAGGAGGAGAAGGGGATGACCGAGGATAAGATGGCTGGATGGCATCACGGACTCGATGGGCGTGAGTCTGGGTGAACTCCGGGAGTTGGTGATGGACAGGGAGGCCTGGCGTGCTGCGACTGATGGGGTCGCAAAGAATCGGACATGACTGAGCAACTGAACTGAACTGAAAAAGGACCGGGGGAATGCCTCAATCATATCTTCCTACTCCTCCCCACTGTGTGTGTGTATGTGTGTTTTTTAACTGTAGAAGTAACTGTCTCTTTTCGCTTGTAAAAATGATTTGAAAGGTTTTTGCTTTCTTATTTATAGAATCAAGTTCACAAAATCAAATTTCAGGAGATGGGTAGGTTTGCAGTCATTGTGCTGTGGTTCATCTCCTGTTCCTAGAATGCAATTCTGATTATTTCAGAAGCTCATTGACCGTAGGATATAAATGTTCTGTACACTTTTCACATTTGTTTCAAGGGCAAATTTTGTTGCATACAAATGAAAACAGTTTATTATCTTGAAAAACTCCTGGCAGAACGCAGATCTACCTCAATAAAAACCTGTTTTACGTCATGACAGTCGTACCCAAATGTGTAGAATGTTACTGTTATTGGAGCTAAGTGTAAAAGCATCAGGGTTGAGATGATAAAGCATTATGCAGGCAATGCCAGGCAACGTGAATGTTTTGCTTAGGTAATGGGAACTTTTTGAACAGTTTCAAGCAGGGGCATAGCACAACCATATTTTTAGTTAAAAAGATCACCAGAAGTAGTATGGAGAAAGAATTGGAGGAAATAAGACTGGAGACCAAGACAGCATATTCAGTAATCTTGTTTAGAGAAGAAAAGAGTCTGCATGGAGGTATAACCATAAGAATGGGAAAGAGAAATAGAGACAGAACTTCAAGAAAGATATACAGAGCAGAATCATTAGGACTTAGTGAGTGACTAAGTGTGAGAGGAAAAGAGAGGTCATAGTTATTTTCATGGCTCTGGCTTTGAGAGTTGGATAAGGATTTGTGTCATCTCATAGAATAAAAGAGTAATGATAAAGAAGTTGTGATTTGGAGGAACAATAATGAGTTAGAGAACCTTGGAAGCATTCTTCAAACTAGATGCTTGAAAGAGTGGTTTGAGATAACTAGTTCTGGGAAATCAGGAAGAAAGGTTCTGTAAGTTTTTTGTGTTAAATTTTAAATTGCCCTTAGTTCCAAACTGTTGCAGGGAAGTGTTAATTAGTATATACAGGACTTGCAAAATACTGATGGTATATCGGTGGCAGTTGATAAGGTCACTCAGGAAGGGTAGGTAGAGGAGAAAAATAGAAGGCTGAGAAGGAAACCATCATATAAAGAAGAGTAGATAGAATGGAAGTCTGCATTGGGATATGAAGGAAATAGGAAAATTATTTAGGAGGAAAGCTGTCCTAGAAGACTAGCAAAGAAAATGTTTCAAGTATGACAGTTACCAGTAGTATCAAATGTGACCTGAAAAAGAAATATGATCAAAGCTTGCAAATATACAAATATATTATTGTGCATTTGATAATTAGTAAAACTGTTTTCCATGGGGAAGAATACCCTATTCACCCATTTGGTCTCTAATACTCCATGTGAGACTCAACCCCGTGCATGAACACTCTCCTCATCCTGCTTGGGTTCTACCTCCCTGTGCCAAGTCATCACCCCAGAAGGCCTTCCCCCATCCCCCCCGCCTTGGTTTCCTAGGACAACATCCTGCTCACCTTGATCAGATCCCAGTACTACACTCTGGTCCTCCACAACTGTTCCCTGCCTTGAGCAAGGGAAGACCTGAAATGCTTTGCCCCACTTTAATGCCTTTAGGAATGAACTGTCCATGGAAGGGAAGGAAAATGAAAGAGAAAGAACAAGTGTACATAATTTGAATGCATCTGTGATAAAGCACTACTGGCCACTTACTCCAGCAGGCAGCAACTCTTTCTCCTTAGAGGGGAACTCTGGATCCATTCAGAGGTAGAAAGTGTGATATGCCAGTTTGACCGGCCAAAGATTTCAAAATGCGTGTTTAGATTGGTCACTGGGAGAGTGTCTATCGTCTTGGTTAGAACCATTTGCTGTCTTCCTCTGCATGTTTAAATGTTTCAGATTTCAACCTTGGTTTTTATTTCTTCTCTGTTATATATATATATTTTTGTAGATCTTTTACAAACTATGTTCTTTAAATTGATAGCTATAATTTTCCAGTTAAAATCTTCCATAATTACCAGATCCTTATTTCCAAATAATTTATAATCCCCATTAAATGCTCCACAGGTGACCAATAATGTTTGAAATTTAACTACTGTCTTTCCCCCCAACCCTGACTAATCCTACCATTTTTCACTTTTCTATGAATGGTATCTCCCTTCTCCTGGCCATCCAAGGTAAAAATCTGACGCTACTCCATGCTCTTTCCTCTCTCTGATTCCTCAAACCCAATGTCTAAGACCTGTCATTTTGACTTCATAAGTAAATCTTAAATATATCCTCTCCTTTTCATTTTCACTATTATTGCCTTAATTAAATGTTGGGATTCACATCTCTGATCCACATTCAGACTTACTTAAGGAACTCATTCCTTTTGGTAGCTAGGATGTTGCCTGCTGATGGCTCACTGATAAAAAATCTCTTCCAATCAGGAATTTTCAAGAAAGGGAGTTAGCTACCTTACCTAAGGTTACATCCCCTTCCCAGGAGCAACTTACATCCACTGACTACTGGTTGGTGTAGACGTACAAAGACCTTGACCCTCCTTCCACAATCTGCAACAACTTTGAACAGCCATCCCAGTGACTGAGTTTCCCTATGGGATGATCAAGAATTTGTTGCAATTCTGTTGCAGTTGAATGTCTCCCACTCCTGAGTCCTTCAAGCCCTCACAGGTGTTGCCAAAAGCAAACCCAAACTCTCTGTGTGTAACTCTTCATCTCACAGTTTGTTTCCTAGGAAATCTGATCGCAGACATAAGGATAATTGATGCTTAGAGTAGACCAAGGAGACAGAATCTACAAAGCAGATTACCTACCAGTCCACTGGCAAGTCTGAAAGGAGGCTTATCTCTGACCTACTGTACTAATTCAGTTGTTCAGACTCTCCGTGGGCAGTTCGAATTGTATGGTTCTGGAAGGGAATGCAATAGATAATGCAAGTTCCTCAAGTATTTGCGAGCTTGAGAGGGAGTACTCATAAAGACAGTGGGGTTGGATAGCTGTTGCCGGTGCTACGTATTCACTGGAGAAAACAAAGCTTGGGGATGGTTAACAAAGTGTTAAAATCAGTCTCCTTGCTAGCTGATAAAGGAATTCACAGCTCTTGCAGCTTCAGTTCAGTTCAGTCACTCAGTCGTGTTTGATTCTTTGCAAATCCATGGACTGCAGCATGCCAGGCCTCCCTGTCCATCACCAAATCCCAGAACTTACTCAAACTCATATCCATTGAGTTGGTGATGCCATCCAACCATCTCATCCTCTGTTGTCCCCTTCTCCTGCTTTCAATCTTTCCCAGCATCAGGGTCTTTTCCAAGGAATCAATTCTTCGCATCAGATGACCAAAGTATTGGAGCTTCAGCATCAGTCCTTCCAATGAATATTCAGGACTGATTTCCTTTAGGATTGACCGATTGGATCTCCATGCTGTCCAAGGGACTCTCGAGGGTCTTCTCCACACCACAATTCAAAAGCATTAGTTCTTCAGTGTTCAGCTTTTTTTTTATAGCCCAACACTCACATCCATACATAACTACTGGAAAAACCATAGATTTGACTAGATGGACCTTTGTTGGCAAAGTAATGTCTCTGTTTTTTAGTATGCTGTCTAGGTTGGTCATAGCTTTTCTTCCAAGGAGCAAGCATCTTTTAATTTCATGGCTGTAGTCACCATCTGCAATGATTTTGGAGCTCCCAAAAATAAAGTCTGTCACTGTTTCCTTTGTTTCCCCATCTATTTGCCATGAAGTGATGGGAGTGGATGCCATGATCTTAGTTTTCTGAATGTGGAGTCTTAAGCCAGCTTTTTCACTGTCTTCTTTCACTTTCATCAAGAGGCTCTTTAGTTCTTTGCTTTCTGCCATAAGGGTGGTATCATCTGCATATCTGAGGTTATTGATATTTCTCCTGGCATCTTGATTCCAACTTGTGCTTCATCCAGCCCAGCATTTTGCATGATGTACTCTGCATAGAAGTTAAATAAGCAGGGTGACAATATACAGTTTTGATATACTCCTTTCCCGATTTGGAATCAGTCAGTCTGTTCCATGTCTGGTTCTATCTGTTGCTTCTTGACATGCATACAGATTTCTCAGGAGTAAGGTAAGGTGGTCTGGTATTCTCATCTCTTGAAGAATTTTCCACAGTTTGTTTTAATCCACACAGTCAAAGGCTTTGGCCTAGACTAACGGAAGTAGATGTTTTTCTGGAACTCTCTTGCTTTTTTGATTATCCAGCAGATGTTGGCTATTTGACTTCTGGCTTCTCTGCCTTTTCTAAACCCAGCTTGAACATCTGGAAGTTCATGGTTTACATACTGTTGAGCCTGGCTTGGAGAATTTTGAGCATTACTTTGCTAACGTGTGAGATGAGTACAATTTTGCAGTACTTGGAGCATTCTTTGGCATTGCCTTTCTTTGGGATTGGAATGAAAACTGACCTTTTCCAGTCCTGTGGCCACTGCTGAGTTTTCCACATTTCCTGGCATATTGAGTGCAGCACTTTCACAGCATCATCTTCTAGGATTTGAGATAGCTCAGCTGGAATTCCATCACCTCCACCAGCTTTGTTCGTAATGATGCTTCCTAAGGCCCACTTGACTTCGCATTCCATGATGTCTGGCTCTGGGTGAGTGACACAATCGTGGTTATCTGGCTCATGAAGATCTTTTCTGTATAGTTCTTCTGTATATTCTTGCCACCTCTTCTTAATATCTTCTGCTTCTGTTAGGTCCATACCATTTCTGTTCTTTATTGTGCCCACCTTTGCATGAAATGTTCCCTTGATAGCTCTAATTTTCTTGAAGAGATCTCTAGTCTTTCCCATTCTGTTGTTTTCCTCTATTTCTTTGCATTGATAGCTGAGGAAGGCTTTCTTATCTCTCCTTGCTATCTTTGGAACTCTGCTGAATTCTTTAGAATTCAGATGCTTATATCTTCCTTTTCTCCTTTGCCTTTAGCTTCTCTTCTTTTCACAACTATTTGTAAGACCTCCTCAGACAACCATTTTGCCTTTTTGCATTTCTTTTTCTTGGGGGTGGTCTTGATCACTGCCTCCTATAAAATGTCATGAACCTCTATCCATAGTTCTTCAGGCACTCTATCAGATCCAATCCCCAGAATCTATTTGTCACTTCCACTGTGTAATCATAAGGGATTTATTTTAGGTAATACCTGAATGCTCTTTTGGTTTTCCCTCCTTTCTTCAATGTAAGTCTGAATTTTGCAATAAGGAGTTCATGATCTGAGCCACAGTCAGCTCCCACTCTTATTTTTGCTGACTGTATAGAGCTTCTTCATCTTTGGCTGCAAAGAATATAATCAATCTGATTTCGGTAAAGGCAGATAATCTTTGGATCAGATTAGAATCACTTATAAAGATAGTGGTGCTTTGGTAAAGTTGAATTCCTAGCCATTGTAACTCTGCTATGCAGGTTTCAAAGCACTGGTTGGGAAGCTCTGAGGCCTTGAGACTTGGGATAGGCATATCTAGTCAATGTACTCAAATCTTTAATCCCCCGGATTCTCTGAATCCTTTGAGGCTGCAGTGGCCCCATCCTCCCTGCTATAGGCTAGCATTCTCCTTTCTCTTCTTTGAAAATGATGCAGAGACATCTATTTTTAATGAAAATATATATATACACCCTCAACCCAAGATCTCTCTCTTCATATTTTCTTGCCACCAAACCAGTAACTAGAATTAAGTCCCAAGGATGCTTAGCCAGGGAAACACTGGGCTGGCTAAGGTAAGAAAGAGACTATAATAGAAGAAGTTTCAGCACCTCAGCAACATGTGTCAACACAAGCTAAGGAAGCATATAATGGGACTGAATCCTGAGATTGATATATCAACAAGGGCAGAATATAAAATTGGAAAGAAGGGAGTTTATCAACAGTAAAATACTCTTCCATTGTGTAGAATTTAATACCATCATGGAAGAGGCACTAAACAGCCAAGAGTCAAAAGAATGGCTTGACCAGTTGGTGTCAGCCAGACCCTATTAGCCATTCCAGTGCTAAAAAATTGGATGTATGAATGGAGGTGCCATGGGCCAGCCAGCATGGGCTCCCACTAACCAACGATGACTTAGCTGTTGCCACTGTTAAATATCCAACATTACAGCAACAGACTCTGACAGTGATGTCCCAGCATGCCACCATCCACTGAGGAGGCCAACCAGCCACTTGTACTCTGAAAGAGGCAGTGATACATATTGAATGGAATTGACACATATTCCAGGTATGAGTTTACATTTCCTATCCACAATACCATATGGATAACACCATATGGGAAAAATGCCTAACCTCACAGAGCTCACATCCTAGCAGTATAGAAAGACAAATGTTAGTAACTTGTCTGTAATTCATCCTTCTTACCCTAGAGACAAGTTGGGGCTCAGTGGGGAGAATGGGGGAAGGAAAAGAAAGAAGTGATATGGTCGAGATTTTTTTCTTTTTGCAAATATGCTAATCAGATTTTCTGACAGTATTTACTAATGGAGACTCTTTATCATTAGTATGTGGTGAGTAACACATGCCAAGTGTGTCTAGGTTTGCTAATAGTAATCTGGTCAGAAATCTTGGCCACGGAGAAGGCAATGGCAACCCACTCCAGTGTTCTTGCCTGGAGAATCCCAGGGACGGTGGAGCCTGGTGTGCTGCCATCTATGGGGTCGCACAGAGTCGGACATGACTGAAGTGACTTAGCAGCAGCAGCAGAAATCATGGCCACGTTCTGCCATGTCTGTACTCTTCCATGTGAACCACCGTGCCTTCTCTCTTCCACATCTCTCTGCTCCCATAGAACTGAGTAGTTGCTGTAGAGACCGTCTGGCCTGCAAAGCTGAAATGCTTACTGTTTGACCTTTCAGAGAAAAAAAGTTTGCTAATCCCTAGTATAGACAATACCCCACAAGCATCATTTAGAAATCTCATATCTTAAATATATGCCATGACTCATCTAATGTAGAAAGAATAAGTGCAAGATGGTATAATTCCTGTAAATCAAAGGAAGAAACTGTTCCTAGATGGAAACAGCTTTGTTCACTGAGATTTCTTCGTATTAACAAAGGTATACCTCACACCCTCCTATGATTTCATCTAGGTAAAAGTCCCTCTTGCTCCCTCAATCAGAAGGTAATAGGATTCTGGCAAACTAGGAGACTTTATCTCTTGCCTCCTTACTTTCCTTGACTGAAGTGGGCAGGCGGTGCCCGGTATTTTAATGTTGAACCGTATTTGGCATACACTGCAGAGTCCCTCAAGGTCTTCTATTGCTCCTGATACAGTAATCCATTTTCTAATTTTCTTGATAGTTAGCATGGCATTCTTCAATGGAGGTCTTTCAAATTCCTTTTAAAAGACATATCCCTGTTTAGAAGAGATATTCTTGAAGTTGACTTTGGAACAGCTCTACCTAAAACAGAGTTAAGGGGCCTAGCACCCCATCCACTCCTTCTCTTGGGTCTCCCAGAATGAGTTTCCTGGAGACCCTACAGCTCAGTAGATCAGATTGAAGTATCACTAAAATAGGTCAATGTTAAGATCTCCTTCAGTTGTAATTTATTACAACCTTTAAGTCTTGTATTTTGGGCTCAAAGGATTATTCTCCCTGCTCTATCAACTCCTTTATGCTCTTTGAGAGAAATACATATTGCATGTTCAAATGTGTCAAGGGTTTTATCATGTTTCAAAATCCTGGCTGTCCACTATGTTAGACACAAGGCTCCTCATTCCTCTACGTTTTCATCTTACGGAGGAGGAAACTTCTGCTAATAGTCTAGCCCTTCCTGTAGACGGAGCAACTGGTCTAACTGGTCAAAGTCCAGGATATTCTCTGAACCGTATTTCACCAGTGCTCATGGCCTTCACTTTAAAGCCCAATGGGAGTACTTGCCTGCTCTTTTACCTCCCGTGCCCAGGCACCTGTGGCCACTTTCTGTCCTCCCGAGTCCACATGCCCAAACAGGGCCCAGGGTTTGTCTCCTGGAGATCTATGGTGTAATTATTGCATATTCCAAACCTGTAAATCCTAAGGAAATCAACCCTGAACATTCATTGGAAAGACGAATGCTGAAGCTCCAATATTGTGGCCACCTGACAGGAAGAACTGACTCATTGGAAAAGACCCTGATGCTGGGAAAGATCAAAGGCAAAGGAGAAGAGGGCAGCAGAGGATGAGATGGTTAGATAGAATCACCGACCCAACAGACATGAATCTGAGCGAACTCCAGGAGATGGTACAGTCCAGAGGAACCTGGCATGCTTCAGTCCGTGGGGTTGTAAAGGGTTGGGTCGGACATAACTAAGTGACTGAACAACAACAGCAGCAATGTTAAATGGACTCTTAGATTCAAAATAATAAGGGTAAGGCCTCATAATAACTTTAGGATTAAGCTTCTTGGTCCAGCAAAATTTAACAGAAGCATAGCAGTTAAGGAGTTACAAGGCATTCACCTGCTTATTAATAAAAATTTTGAAACCCTACTGTTCAGAGCTCTAGAAAGGAGGAGAAATGAAAGACATTCTCAAATCTTACATCCTTATGAACCAGCATTTATGAACCAAGTGACTCCGGTGAGCAAGGTCCCTAAAGCCAATATGGTAATAGGTGTCTGCTGGTACTGAATTGTATTTAGTAGGTATGATTTGTAATAGTTAGATATCAGAGCATCCATGGCTGGGTCTCTAGATCCTCGGTTACTGATGTGCTTAGCAAAAATGAAAATAAATAAAAATGGCAGTCATTTTAGACATAGGGAACCGAGTTGGCTTGTCAGAATCACAGACAAAGAGAAAGGATTGAAATGTCTTGGACAGAGGTAGAGATTTCTTTCCTAGGAATATGAAATCAGAAGGAAAATGAAGTTTCTCTTCTCCAGAATGCACTACACACATACTTTCCATAAATGTGCCTGTAAGATATAAGACAGAGAAGGCAATGGCACCCTACTCCAGTACTCTTGCCTGGAAAATCCCATGGATGGAGGAGCCTGGTAGGCTACAGTCCATGGGGTCGCTAAGAACGGACACGACTGAGCGACTTCACTTTCACTTTTCACTTTGATGCATTGGAGAAGGAAATGCCAACCCACTCCAGTGTTCTTGTCTGGAGAATCCCAGGACGCGGGAGCCTGGTGGGCTGCCATCTATGGTGTCTCACAGAGTCAGACACGACTGAAGCAGCTTAGCTTAGCTTAAGACATAAGACCTGAAGTAGTTTTCTCTACTCCGGGCCACACTAGAATCATATGGGGAGTTTTAAAAAATATATGTCTGATTTCTAAGCCCTACAACAGACTGATTGATAACAAAGTCTCTAATGGAAAGGGTCCAAACATCTGTAATTGTAAAAGTTTCCCAAATGACTCTAATGTCCAGCCAGATTTGGGAATCACTAGGCAGTGTAAATGGCTTCCCAGGTGACTCAGCGGTAAAGAATCTGCCTGCTAATGCAGGAGAAACAGGCGACAAGTGTTCAATCCCTGCATCAGAAAGATCCCTAGAGGAGAAAATGACAACTCACTCCAGTTATTCTTGCCTGGAAAATCCTAGGGACACCGAAGTCTGGTGGGCTACAGTCCACAGGGTTGCAAAGAGTCAGACACAACTTAGACTGCCTTGTTGTTGCTTAGTCACTAAGTGATGCAGAAATGCAGATGGAAAGATGTTTGTGCGCTCAATGTTGTAAGGCAGAAATCTAATAGGTTTTGCTGTTTGTTTTTATTCTCACTCATTATATGTTTCAGCCAGGGCTGAGGGACAAGGGGAGGAAAGATTGACTTTGGGTGCACAAAGAAAAGAAGGAAACAGCTTCCTGTGCTGATAGAAGAACTTAAAAAGCAGAGGAGAAGCAATGTTTTGGAGAGAGGGATCTCATTTGGGTTTTGAAGAACTGGAATTTGTTTTGAAGGTTAAAATGACAGAGGAGAGGCTAATAAGAATTTTGTTAACCCTCATATTTATTTAGATTCCCCTTCTGACTAGCATTTACAAAGGTGTGCTGATGAGATAAAGAATATTCCAAAACCCTCCCCGCTTTCTTCCTTGTTTACTTCACATAGTTCAGGAAGTTACCACAAGGAAAAGTCAATTTTTAAATTTCAGGTCCAGCCAAATCATTAAAATAGCTGGGGTGGCTTAGTGGCTTCATAAAAATTAAATCAGGCACACATTTTGAGAAAGCTCATTATGGAAATAAGGAATCCACAGAGCCATTTTAAAGTTGAAGCTAGATCTAGAATCTTTCCATTATCTTATATGTGTGTGCCTATATGTGCTGGAATGTCCAGTACGTGGTTATATAAAAATGCCTGATGGCAGCCCCTCTGCTTTCCCCAATGGATATTTTGATTTATTCCGCTTCCAGCTTTATTCGACTTCCACTGATTAGTTTGCATTTACATTTTCATAGCATCCAGCTGCTCAGCATTCATGATTTACATTCATCCAATGTAATTAAAGTATTTGTTGTGGGTTTATAAGCTTTTTAATGGTCTATATTTCTGCATTTTGTGTCTCTCCTTCTCCAAATTTATTTTATTCATCAAGCTGTGTCCTAAAAAGCAGTAGAAACAATTACCTCTAAAGTATGTTAGTATACAGCATGAATAACGCTCACACTGGATTTAAAACTACCCTCACCCGAATTACCAATTCAGTGCTGAAAATAAATGTCTCTCTCTCCAGAAATTAGAATCTAATTATGTACAATAAACCACGTTAAATAATATCAAGGGTATAGCCTAAACCAACAAAGACTCAAACATCCCCATAGAAAGCGGAACTGTTCCTGCTCACATTTGTTCTTTGGGGCCAAGGTTATTTTTGGAGGTCACAGGCACTGCTGAGAACCTGTCCAGGTTTCAAGGAGATAGAACTGAAGTGCACGCTAAAGAAGAAGTAGCCTGTTCTCTTGCCTGCTACTTTCCACAAACCAATTTGGTAAATACTTCCGTTTCAGTCCCCTGTAATTAATAGGTAATTAGCTGTGACTCTAGGACAAAACAGCAAAATGACAACAAAGCCATTTAGACTTTTAGTACAAATGATATCTCCCAATGCGGTCAAACTTCAATATGATTTCAGAAGCTGAAATAATCTCCAGGTTTTAAATTCCCATTGACCTCTAAATCAATCCTGACTTCTAACTTTTAAGTCTCTTTTGGCATTAATCCCACCCCATATTTGCTTTTATCTTTGGATATACTCCTGTAAAACCCTAGAATCAGCTAACCTTATCTTCTCCTAAACTCAATTCTTTTCAGCCACCTCTCAGCATTTTTCCAAGCCTATATAAAATTCACCAATTTACCATCTTATTAGATGCTAAACCACACTCTTAATCTGTTTCAAGTCATAGGTCAAAGCTAACATTTTTTTAAAACCCTGCCCAGTTAATACTGAGAATTTGTTCCCAGCTTCTTTTTAACATATTGAAACAATTATTTTACCCTTGTGTCTGTTTATTTATTTAGTGTTCACCTGTGTAATTTTGATTATCTCATCTCCCCTGTTTGGCTGAAAAGAGAGGGTAAGAAATTGCTGTTTGTTTTAATTGGTGCTGAAAAGAACAGCTTTGATTTAAAAAAAAAAAAAAAAAAGGTTTGGTTGAGGGAAGAAAGAGAAATTGGTAATGGTAAATGGAACTTTATCCCAAGTGGTTTCTCTTTTGAAAGAAATAGGAAACATATAATAAGATGGTTATAAATACTTCTAATATGCTAATTAGAACGGCAATATCCATTGTCCATAATCTTAGCATGCTGGTTTATATTAAAATAAATTAAAAATAGCTGCAAAACATGCTTAGTGCTACATGTCAATGTAGACTTTTACTGACTAGCCTACTGAGATTCTGGTGTACTTACTTTTTAGTTTTTATGGCTATTCCATAACTTATAACTCAAATTCCACCTCTGAATGTTTAGACTAAAACAGCTAAAAGATTATACTCTCTTTAAAAAATACCTGCCATTAGCTTTTTAAAAAACTTATTTTGAGATAAGTTCAGACTTTTGGAAAAGTTATAAGAATAGTGTATTCATTTCCTACCAAAAAAACCAACAACAACACATATTTTGTCTCAGGGTAAGCCCAAGGTGTCAGCAGGGCTACATTCCTCCTGAAGAACCTAAAGGAGAATCTGTTTTCTTGCTGTTTCCAGCTTCTGGAAGTCACCTGTGTTACTTGGCTCATGGCCCCCTCCTACATCTTCAAAGCCTGCATTGCAGCATCTTCCAATCTGTCTTTAACTCTGTCTGGCCTCTGAAATCCCTCTTTCGCTTGTGGATGTTTGTGATTATATTGGGCCTATCTGGATAATTCAGGATAATCTTCCTATCTCAAGATCTTAACTTATTCACATCTACATTGTCCCCTCTGCCAAGTTAGTTAACATAACCACGTGTTAAGGTTAAGATGTGGACATCTTTTGGGAGGTGTGGGCATTATTCTGCTACCACATATGGAATAAAGAATTCTTGTATATTCTTTTCCTAGAGTCCCCAGATGTTAAAATTTTACCACATTAGTCTATATTTCTCTTCCTTTCTCTCTTTCCATGCACATATTATTTTTTCCTAAACCTTTGGAGAATACGTTGCAGACATGATACCACTTTATCCCTGAATACTCTGTGTATATTTCCTAAAAACAAGTTTATTCTCTTATGCAACCACCAAATTTATGTTAAATCAGAAAATTAACATTGGTAAAATGCTACTAGCTAGTCTAAAGGTCCGTTTCAGATTTTGCCAGTTATCATAATAATGTCATTTACAAAAAAGATTCCAGATCATACTGTCTAACTTGTCTTTTTAGGTTCCTTTGGTCTGAAATGGTTCCTTATTCTTTCTTTTATGATGTGGATGACTTTAAGAGTATAGGCCAGTTATTTTGGAAAATGCCTCTTAATTTGGGTATGTTTGTTTTCTCATGATTATATTCAGATTATACATTTTTGGCAGAAATATCAAAGACATGAAACTGTGTTCTTTACAGTGCATCATATCAGGAAACACCAGAAATGTTCTATATCTAAATTCAGTCTCATTTTATAATAATAAGTTCTTACATTAAAAGAATTCTTGCTGTATGTTTGCGTCTGAGCTAACACTCTACATATGTTATCTAATTTAATTTTCCATATTTGTTTTCACTATAACTGAATGGGGATTCACACAACTAGTGAGATAAAAGTCTGGAATTTGATCCCCTTGTTTTTTTTGTTCCGAGTATCATGCTTTTTTCACTTTATTTACAATAAAGGGAGTTTTTAAGTACTGAAAACAAGCCTCGACCAAGACAGCCTTGATGTTCCCCTCAGTTTTACTTAATTTCAGATAGATTCTTCCTAACTTTAGGCCCCACCTTCCTTTTCTTCCAGTATTTACTTTCGAAAACTTAAAATTGTGAATTCTTTTTCTGACCCCTTGAGATGTAACTCTTGTTCCAACCTCTTGCCAGTTTTACAATCCAGAAATGGCTTTCTCAAGGACTGGGAACCATCTCTTTAAAATGTCGTCAAGAAAGATAGTGCCCCCTCCCACTCTCTGAATTTAGGAGCCTAAATTCAATAAGTGCCCGTTAGCAAACACCTGGACCAACTTCCCTGTCAACGTCCGCCCTTGGTTGTCCACTGACTCACACTTACACTTAAAAACTCCTCTTGACTGGTGTCACAACTTCCCCGGCGGCTCAGTCGGTAAAGAATCCGCCTGCAGTGTGGGAGACCCAGGTTCGATCTGTGGGTCAGGAAGATCCCCTGGAGAAGGAAATGGCTGCCCACACCAGCATCCTTGCCTGGGAAATACTATGGACAAAGGAGCCTGGCAGGCTACAGTTCATGGAGTCTCAAGAGTCGGACATGACTTAGTGGCTAAACCACCATCTGCCTTGTGTCAGTGGACTTGAGTTCAGTCTCTCCCTTGTAACGTTAATCTCTCTCCTCCATTGCAACAGTCTTGAATAAGTCATCTTATCCAGGGCAATATTTTTTTTTACAAGTTTATATGGGAAAAATTATTTTGATCGATTGAATCCAGTTTTCCCCAACAAGTATAATTTGGCAATGATGAGTATAGCAGTTTTAGTTCTTATTTTTTTAATGACACCTATATCACATACTCAGAGAAGCAATGGCACCCCACTCCAGTACTCTTCCCTGGAAAATCCCAAGGATGGAGGAGCCTGGTGGGCTATAGTCCATGGGGTCGCTAAGAGTCGGACACGACTGAGCGACTTCACTTTCACTTTTCACTTTCATGCATTGGAGAAGGAAATGACAACCCACTCCAGTGTTCTTGCCTGGAGAATCCCATGGACGGGGGAGCCTGGTAGGCTGCCATCTATGAGGTCGCACAGAGTCGAACACGACTGAAGCGACTTAGCAGCAGCAGCGTATCACATACTGTGATGTGATAGCTCTCACTTTGACACATCCATGGTCTTGTTTTAAACAGAGAAGTACACTTTCCTGTCTTGTCACTGAAATAAACACTTAAGATTGCCTGCTATCCATTTTCTAGGAACAGCTATTCACATGGGCTAATGGGAGCTGCCAGGTTCATACCAGCAATATCTCCTTACTTTATCTCTAAAACAGTCCTCTCTTAAAGAGTCAGTCCTCTCTTAAACAGTCCTCTCTTAAAACTCTTGCAAAGGAAGGAGTTCTACTAATGTTTTTATTACTTAAAAGGTATTTTTACCCCTGTCTTAGTAAATTTTCTGTTTAGAGGTACACGTAAGAGCACTTTTGGCTCTCCAGAAACTTTAGGACAGATGTGATTTATATCTCTGCACTCATACTCTTTTTGGCTGCATGCATTGGGGTTAGGGAGAAGGAAAGGCTGTGCATTTTGTTAACAGTGATTTGGGTATCCCAGTGGACATGCCAGCTAAGTATATTCACTACTAATCCTCAGATTCTAATTCCATAATTGCCTTGTTTTGTCTTTAGCTTTATTTCTGCCTTCCAGGTACCCAACTGTCAGTTACTGTTTCATAAATGAAATATCTTTTCTCATCATTCTGAGAATATGTGTACTTTCCTGAAGGTTTTTCTTACTCCTTTCCTTGGCTCTATTTTATCCAAGTTTCTTTATTATGGTGGTCTCATAGCTAGTAGAATTATTCTTCAGCTACCTGGTAAAACCTAGTCCCCGTTTATATTTGAAAGTGGAGTACTCAAAAGCTTGTTGGAAAGTGTGTGTCAGTCCCAGAGCTTTCTACCAATAGAACTTGCCCATTTCATTGGAAGCCTTCTTGACAGCATTATCTTCAATTTCATTTTGTGAGTGAGGGATCTTATAACTTCTCAGTTGTGGGTATAAGCCTGGGAGCAGAATTGTGGATAATGAAGGTAAGGTTGTATATAAGGAGCTAGGAAGCTCATGATTCAACATGTAGATGGATTTGATCCCCAGTTTCAGTCCTTATTTCCCCTGCCCTGCAGTATGTTAGATATGCTAAGTCCATGGCTTCTCTGGTTCTATTTCTGGCTTTTTCTGGTTCTGTTTTGTGTGTGTGTGTCTTAGAGGAGAAAATGGGAAAAGGCTGGTCACCTGTTTTCAAATATTGGAGAAGAAAAAGAGGGAATCCTGTTATTCCTTATATGTACTTTTAGCCTTTCTTGCATTCCTGGTTTTCTCAACTTTGGAGTTTTTCTGGAATTCTGCAGCATTAGCTGGCTTGCTCTTGTTGGTTTCTACTTACACAGATACCTTGCCTCTTCTTCCATTTCTCTTTGTCTTTGTTGACTAATATTTCTTAGAAATACTTTACACTCCTTTCAGTGAATTTTTGGGAGGGTACAGAAATAAATACAGGAGTTCAGCCTGCCATCTCTAACTGTTGTTTGGTTTCATTTTAAAATTTAGATTTCTTTTAATGCCTATGTCTTTATAGCATCTCTTTTTTTAAATTGATTTAACCTCTGTAAAATGGATACACTGTCCTAAATACTCTTGTGTGTGGCATGTATGTATATGTGTATGGTATTTGCAGTGAGATTATAATAATATGAGTACTTACATATGCCAGGCACTGAGATAAACACATCACATGGGTTAACTTATTTATGCATAACACTCTCATCTCATAGATAATATTATTGTGTCTGATTTACAGATGAAGAAATCGAGATGCTTAAAGGTTAAATAACTTGCCAAAAGACCACAAACTGTGGAGCTGTGATTCAAATGAAGGCAGTTGTCTCAAGGATGTGCTATCAGACCTCTACTAAATATCCTCTTAGTTACGTAGCTTTTATGTATGTATGTATGTGTGTGGGGGTATACTGCTTACAAGTGTACTACCTGCTGTATTTTTCTTTTTATTTGTTTAGCCATTGTAGTAACTGGGAACAGCATTTGCCTTAGAACAAACTTGTCTCATTACAGGATAAACGTTGCTGACACTGTACTGTACCCTATCTCATGCCAGCAGCCTGCTCCGTCTATAGAAAAATCTCAGTAAATGTTGATCATTTCACTTTATCCTCATACTCATACACAGGTCATTGTATCAATAATTCGAACTTTATGAAAATTCTTCAATTTGCAAATATTCTTGCATCTAGAATGTAAGCAGTTTTTCCTGGGGTGGGAGGTGGTTCAGGAGATGCCTCTCACAGAGCTGATATTTACATAGGAGTTGTTTACTTCTAGGTTGAAACGAAGAATCTATTATACAACCCAGCTGTTCTCTTCCCATATCCATTCTGCATTTAGATGTGTGCTATTTAGGTCCACTGTATGTGATTTAAGTCATTTAGGTTTAGATGGGCCCTGGACTGTATCTGATAGAGAAAGAAAAATAAAACCATCTTTTTTAAAATAGCTAAACTTCTGCACGTGCTGTGTGAACAAAATTGTTGTGGCTTTCTTTCCATGAAAGACAGGACCCTAAGCCCTAGGCTCAGAAAGATGTGTATATATACCCCTTCCTCTGCCCTTTCCAAACGCACTACACCACACACACACACACACACACACACACAGTTTTCAGGTTCAAGGTCACAGTGAAGGCTATCTTTCAGCTTGATGAATGATAACAATGAGAAGGAATTCCTTTTCATTACTGGGTCAAATACTCCAGATATTCTTCCTCCTTACCTTGCTAGGAGAGAGCCACTGTTTTAAATAAGAAAGCAGTGAGATTCTTAACTGTGTATTTTGACTAGAGACTAAATTAGTACTTGATTTTCAATGACTGATGATCTGCCTTCACTTCAAAATAGCCCGGAGCCACAAACTTCTTTCAAAAAGCATACCTGAGGGTTGGCAGTAGGCAGCAGCTTTGCCATCACTACTGATCTTTCGATAATTCTAAATAGAAATTGTACTTGGTATCCTATTGCCCATCTACTCTGTTCAAAAAAAAAAAAAACCCAAGTTTTCTAGTAAATGATTTGGAACTATCTATGGACATTCTTCAGAGAAGGCAATGGCACCCCACTCCAGTACTCTTGCCTGGAAAATCCCATGGACAGAGGAGCCTGGTGGGCTGCAGTCCATGGGGTCACACAGAGTTGGACACGACTGAAGCGACTTAGCAGCAGCAGCAGCAGCATGGACATTCTTACTACAAGAGAGGTTTAGAAAAATTAGAACCAATGACCCTCTGGGTAAAGGGTAAAAAATCAGCCTTAGTTTCCTTTTTATCTGGACATTGAGGGCACATTTGTGTGTGTGTGTTATATATGTTGTTTTCTGCACAGATGGTTTGTTGTAATTAGATGACATAAAGCAAACGTAGAAACAGATTCTCTTTAAATTCAAGAGATGATTTCCGGTATTTCAAAGCAGTGTTCAGAATAAGTGGTCGCAGGCACATTTAAATTCTGCTTCTGTTTTATTCTGTTTCTTGCCTTCTCTCATCTATATATGTAACTGTTCTCCTTTCTCTATTTTCTCAGTACATTGGTATTATCCTCTCTATGTCCCTCTTGGTTCCTTTTTTAAAAAATTTTTCTTCTGGTGTATAATTAAATTTCATGAAATAAATATAGATTCATCCTGCTGAATGGTAATATGTTGAACTCTGCTATTAGCTCAGACCATTTGGGGAATGTTGTCAAAGTCTTGTGGAATTTTCCCAGACTAATAGGATTTGAAAAGAAAAATCCACCCATTTACTTCCCAGGTTTGTTCGTTGTTGGTTTCTTGATGAAAGAAAGTGACCTGTTCTTGATGAACTTGATGTTGATTAGACTCAGAGTTGAGGGCCTTCCCAGAAAGTCAGGGGCCACACAACAAACAGATCTGAAGCAAGAATCTAGTTTCATTTTCAGAATCCGTTGCCGTGTTTTTATTCTGCAAGGTTTGACTTCACCTTCTTGTCCTCTCCTGTCATTTAGGAAGGGAACTGCCTCAACACCTGTGAGATCTGTGGCACTAGAAAACTCTGTACTTTTAAAACAGCAGTGTCATTTACATAATTCCCTTTCCCACTTAGGAAGTTTCCTGTTCCCTCTCAGTGAAATTTGCATCTCAATCTCACTTCCTTGTAAGAGCCTCCAAAAACCTTTAAGTCACAGTATTTTTGAAAACATGAAAGTTATGATTTGACTTTTCCATTGCCTGTTTATCCATTGGATTAGTGATTTTCATTAACCTCGGGAATTTAAAGAGGCAAAGCTCCTGACTGAGAATAGATCTTTATCGTGAAATCAAATTATCAGATGAAACCTTAATTAGGATTTGCACTGCTGATCAAAGGAACAGCCAAGGGATTATGTGGCAAAAAAAAAAAAAAAAAAGGGCAACTCATAAGCTACCCAGTACCAATGGATGGATTTTCTCCATGATGGTTTTATGTGTACCAAAGTCAGATTTTGGATATATGGTCCACTAATAAACTAGAAATACCAATCTGTTATTTTTAAGTGAGCCTACTAATTTATTATTTGAGAATCAATCTGAAGAGAATAATAAAACGTGTCCAAATAAAATAAATCCTGTGAGGTCCGTAAGTGAAGTGAAAATCACTCAGTCATGTCTGACTCTTTGTGACCTCATAGACTACACATTCCATGGAATTCTCCAGGCCTTGTTTCATTACCGAGGATAAGACAGCCAAAGGAAGGTAATCCAAAGAAGCTTGTTAAATTCCGCACAGATCAGGGCCCCAAGAAGGGGCAAGACTCTCTGTTCATCATCCTAGGGATAAACACAAATGAATAAATGCCTGAAGTTAGGTCAGAGATTCCAGCTTTGAGCCTAAAATCAGCTGTGCCTGCCTGGGCTCTTTGCCCAGCCACTGGTACTGCATATCTTCTAGCTACAGATTTAATCTAAGGTCCAGAGCCAGGGAAAACCATGTCTGTCATTAGACTTATTATCCTCCCACCAACAGTGACTTTCGAATTGGCCCATGATCTTCTGCTCAGATGATCCCCCTGGGACTCATTTATTCAACTTATATTTGTTGACCACCTTTATGGGCCAACTGCCTTGAGAGGTTCTGGGGAAACAACAGTGAAAAACTTATCATCCCTTCCTTGAAAAAAACTGTCATTTCACTAAGGAGATAAAATGTAAACAGTTCTAATAAAATATAGCAGGTGCTATGTTAGAGGTAAATGTGACAAAGAATGCTGTAGGAATATGAAGGATGCCAAACCAAGTTGGGGGGTAGGGGAGGAATGGTCAGGGAAGACTTTCAAGGACTTTAAAATATTTTACTGAAGCATCGGGGGTATGTCTGGACTCTTTGGTTGGGAAGCAAGCTGTGAGGTGAGAGGGTTGGCAGAGACCAAACCAGAAAAGCCTTTATACCCCACACTAAGGTGGTCAGACTTCATCCTTAGAGCAACAGGGAATACATGGAAGGTTTAAAGCACAGGGAAAGCACGACTAGATTGGAGCGCCAGGAATAACGCTGAGTTCACTGTGGAGCATGGTGTGGAAATGAGCAAGGCTGAAGGCAGTCATCTAGTCTATCAAAAGCCCAAGCCTTGGGAGGAGTAGAAGGGATGGGACAGTTTCAGGGGCTATTAAAGAAACAGAACTGTAAGATCAAGGGATTGATCAGATAAAGGTGAGGGAAAATTAACCAGATGTGTAAGTAAAAAACACCAAGTTTCTTTCCTGGGCAAATAGGTAAATTGTGCTATGTTTTACTGAAATATATATTATATGAGCAGTAGGTTTTATGAAGACAATATATGGTAAGTTCAATTTGGGGACATTTAGCATTGAAGTTGGAGAAGGCAATGGCAACCCACTCCAGTACTCTTGCCTGTAAAATCCCATGGATGGAGGAGCCGGTAGGCTGCAGTCCCTGGGATCGCTGCAAGTCGGACATGGCTGAGCAGCTTCACTTTCACTTTTCACTTTCCACTTTCATGCATTGGAGAAGGAAATGGAAACCTGCTCCAGTGTTCTTGTCTGGAGAATCTCAGGGACAGCAGAGCCTGGTGGGCTGCCGTCTATGGGGTCGCACAGAGTCGGACACGACTGAAGCGACAGCCACAGCAGCATTGAAGTATCTGCAGGCATCCTAAGTGGAGCTGTCCATCAGGTTGTGGTTCTAGAAGTCTGAACTCAGGTCTGAACTATGACATTTGGAGATTGTCAACATAGAGATGGTAAATGAAGTCATGAGGATTGAGAATAAAGATCGAAGGAAGTGAAGCCTATGCAGAGAGAAGTCTATCTTGGGAAGTACACCTTCCTCCACTCTTCCTTAGTGTCTCGGCAGAATGGTCTCTTGTCCTGGTTCCCATTTCCCATTCCAGTTTCTTGCTTCAATGGTTGCCCTGCTCTAAGCCCTGAGATTACCTTGTTGGTACCCAAAAAGTTGGTAAGCCCATAACAAGCAAGCCCCTTTTTAGAAGAGGACACTTTTCCTTTATCATCAGCTGATGACTGGAGTCCTGCTACAACCCAGTCATTTTCTCCTGGGATGAAGCTACCTTCATGTTCTTTCTGAAAACTCCTATAGCTGGGTCCCTTCCACAAACCATGGCTATGAATACCATTCAAGATCGAACTCAAGACTCTCAGGCTTCCTTGGCCCACTGGCCAGCCCCTTTTTGTATTAAGCATGTTTGAATTTTGGGGTTAGATAAATCTCAGGTTAAAATCTGACTTTCCTGCTAGAATAGATGCATAAAGTTCATGACACTGCTCTGTAAGTTAATATACATTGCTTTTTCTGTATTTTCCCAGCTTGATTGTAACTAATGTGAGAACAGTATGATACAGTGGGAATAACAAATGCATGTAGTAAAGGCTTAAATGTTCATATTTTTAGAGTCTTAAAATAGGTTTCAAATTACTATACTTAGTATGAGTGATTTTATATATGGCAGTTCTTTCTGAGCTTCAGTTTTCTCATTTGTAAAATGAGGATAATACCTGTGTTATTTACTTCACAGTTGTCATATGCCTCAAAGATAATGCATGTTACAGCAACTTTGATAACTAAAAAGTTCTTTAAAAATGTAAAATATTAAGCATTTCATTTAACTCATAGGAGATATTAACAAACTTATTTTTTATATTGGTATATGAATACTCTGGACATCCCAAACTTTTGACTTTAAGATGACTCAAGATTATGGTTTTTATTGCTATAGATCTTATACTCTACAAACATTTATTGAGCACTTATCAGTGAAAGACACTGAGTTAGGTCCTAAGAAACAGAGAGGAAATATCCAATAGCTGAGTTTCAGAGGCTTACATCCTAGGTCATGCTATTGATAAAGAACCCACCTGCCAATGTAGCAGAATCAAGAAATCCAGGTTCAATCCCTGGGTCCAGAAGATCCCCTGGAGGAGGGCATGGCAATCTACTCCAGTATTCTTACCTGGAGAATCCCATGGACAGTGGAGCCTGGTGGGCTAGAGTCCAAAGGGTAGCAAAGAGTCAAACATGACTGAAATGACAGCATGCATGCACACATCTTAGAAAGAAGATGGTCAAATAATTACCGTATGGACTTACAAGGTTCGAAGATTTAGTAGGAGTAGCTGGTGGAAGCTGAAGGGATCAGGGATATCTTCTTAAAGGAACTGATAGCATGCAGAGTTTTGAAGGATGAGTAAGAGGAGTTAGGTGATCATTTATGAGTAGAAACGGAAGTTCTCAAGGGTATTCCTGACAGGAGCAGCAGCAATGACAAAGATAAGAGTATTGACCCACATGATAAGTCACCAGAATTTTAATACAATTGGTTTGCATTCATTCAAGGGTGGAGAATGGTGGGCGAGAGAGAGGAAGAAACAAGAGTTAAGTCCGAAATTGAGCCACAGATGGAAATCTTGCCATGGAAATATATCGAGTACTAGGTTCCACATGATAAGATAAAATTTACTTTGTATATCCTTTGGAGTAGAGCAATTCTGGGGGCAGGGAGAGTACTGGGGAGGGGAAATTATTGCAGTGAGACCTAACAAGGCTGTAATCTAAAGTAATGATGGTGGGAAAGGAGAGCTATACCAAGTAAAGCTTCATTAAAGGAGAAGACTTGATTACTGGGGGTGACATAGCAAGTGAAGGGGAAGAAAAAATTAATATATTCTGATTTCTCTGACTTGTACAGGAGGATGGTGTTAGGCTATACAAAAAGCTAAAGGGTAGAGATAGGCAGTACTGCTGGACAGGGGATGAGGTGAAGAGAAGAGCATGGAATATTTACTTTCACAGCTAAATATGGGTAGGTAGTCAAGCCCAGAAGACAGTCTTTATTATTAGTAGGAAACTCCAAGGATAGAATGTACGCTATGCTAAGTCACTTCAGTTGTGTCTGATCCTTTGTGACCCCTGGACTATAGCCTGCCAGGCTCCTCTGTCCATGGGATTCTCCAGGCAGTGATACTGGAGTGGGTTGCCATGCCCTCCTCAATAGGCTATATACCTTCCCATTATATACACTATCATCCCTTTTCTCCCTTGTCTCCTGACTCATACTATCTCTTTGGCTAGCTGTAGAGAATCTGAAATTCCCTTTAAATATACTTGATAAAAATCTAGGAAAATGCCTTGAAAAATATATTGATTGAACTCAATTGTTTGATATTTTAAATTCTGGTAGAGGGAAGGGACCCAAGACTCTTAAAAAAATGATAATTCGTAACCAAAAAATAACCCCATTAATAAGCTTTTGATTCTAACTTTATTGAATTAAGTCTGCCTCCTTCTTTCATAATCTTTCAGATTACCAGCCATGGAACATTGTTTAATTCTCTCATATTCCTATTGTTATTGCTTCAGTGGTCTTAGCACAGTCAATCAAGGCTTCTAAAAACCATCCTAATCTGAAATCATTGAAGAATAATAATAGTAAAAATAATAACACAAAGTCTACATCATTTGTTGTGTCAGCTCAACTGCTTTAAACATAAACTCATTTTATGATCACAAAGATTATTTCTATGACAAAGACTATTAGCACTGTCTCTATTTTAATATAAAGGAACTAAGGCAAGAGGAACTTTAATAACTTTCCCAGTATATACAGAGTAAGTAGAAGAGCAAGAATTCAAATTTAGGCAGTTGGGAATCAGAGGGCTTGTACTTCATCACCCCACTATTAAAGGTACAGATAATTTGACAAGGGACTCTGTACATTTAGTAAAGCTGGCACTCTCACCCTCTATGGGGTCAGAATACAGTATCATATATGTGTATATCAAATCATATATGAATATATTATTGATACTGGGCATATTAAAACCACAAAGGCAAAATTCTCAACCAGGAATATAAAGAATAAAATCACACATCACACAGCCTGGGTTCATACCCCAGTCTGGCTTAGCACTTCCACTTACCAAGGTTTGAATTATTGCAAGTTGAGTGACTATGGGTGTTGTTCAGTTGCCCGGTCATGTCCAGCTCTTTGTGGCCCCACGGACTACAACACGTCAGGCCTCTCTGTCCCTCACCATGTCCCAAAGTTTGCCCAAGTTCATATCCATTTCATCAGTGATGCCATCCAGCCATCTCATCCTCTATGGTCCCCTTCTCCTCCTGCCCTCAATCTTTCCCAGCATCAGCGTCCTTTCCAATGAGTGGGCTCTTCACATCAGGTCACCAAAATACTGGAGTTTCAGCTTAAGCATCAGTCCTTCCAGAGTGTATTCAGGGATGATTTCCCTTAAGATTGACTGGTTTGATCTCCTTGCAGTCCAAGGGACTCTCGGGAGTCTTCTCAAGCACCACAGTTTGAAGGTACCTGTTCTTCAGTGCTCTGTCTTCTTTCTGGTCCAGCTCTCACAACCGTACATGACCAGGGGGAAGACCATAGCCCCTGGTCAAAGACTATGCAGACCTTTGATGGCAGAGGAATCTTTCTGCTTCTCAAGACACTGTCTAGGTTTGTCATAGCTTTCCTGTCAAGAAGCATCACCTGATTTCATGGCTGCAGTCACCATCTGCAGTGATTTTAGAGCCCAAGAAAAGGAAATCTGTCACTACTTCCACCTTTCCCCATTCTATTTACCATGAAGTAATGGGGCTGAATGCCATAATCTCAATTTTTTTTAATATTTAGTTTTAAGCTGGCTCTTTCTCTCTCCTCCTTCACCTTCATCAAGAGGCTCTTTAGTTCCTCTTCACTTTCTGCCATTAGAGTGGTATCATCCGCATATCTGAGGTTGTTGATAATTCTCTTGCCTATCTTGATTACAGCTTGTAACTCATCCAGCCCGGCATCTCTCATGATGTGCTCTGTGTATAGGTTAAATAAACAAGGTGACAGTAGACAGCCCTGATGTACTCCTTTCTTAATCCTGAACCAACCTGTTGTTCCATACAGGGTTCTTACTGTTGCTTCTTGACCCACAAACAGGTTTCTCAGGAGACAGGTAAGATGGTCTGATATTCCCTTCTCTCTAAGAACTTTCCAGAGTTTGTTATGCTCCACACAGTCAAAGATTTTAGTGCAGTCGATGAAACAGAAGTGGATGTTTTTCTGGAATTCCGTTGCTTTCTCTATGATCCAGAGAATGTTGACAATTTAATCTCTAGTTTCTCTGCCTTTTCTAAACCCAGCTTGGATGTCTGGAAGTTCTTGGTTCACATAATGCTGAAGCCTAGCATGCAAGACTTTAAGTATGATCTTACTATCATGGGAGATGAGTGCAATTGTCCAATGGTTTGAACATTCTTTAGTACTTCCCTTCTTGGGAATTGGGATGAAGATTGACCTTTTCCAGTCCTGTGGCCACTTCCAGGTCTTCCAGATTTGCTGACATGCTGAGTGCAGCATTTTGATAGCAACATCTTTTAGGGTTTTGAAAAGCTCTACTGGAATTCCATCACATCCACTAGCTTTATTGACAGCAGTGCTTCCTAAGGCCCACTTGACTTTACACTTTAGAATGTCTGGCTCTGGGTGACTGGCCACACCATCATAGTTACCTGGTTATTAATATATTTTTTGTACAATTCTTCCATGTATTCTTTCCATCTCTTCTCGATCTCTCTTGCATCTGTGAGGTCTCTACCATTTCTGCTCTTTATTGTGCCCGTCTTTGGATGAAATGTTCCCTTGATATTTCCAGTATTCTTGAAGAGATCTCTAGTCTATCACCTTTATGGTTTTTTCCTCTATTTCTTTGCATTGTTCACTGAAGAACGCCTTCTTGTCTCTCCTTGCTATTCTCTGGAACTCTGCATTTAATTGGGTGTAAAGACTCTGATGCTGGGAGGGATTGGGGGCAAGAGGAGAAGGGGACGACAGAGGATGAGATGGCTGGATGACATCACCGACTCGATGGACGTGAGTTTGAGTGAACTCCAGGAGTTGGTTATGGACAGGGCGGTCTGGCGTGCTGCAGTTCATGGGGTTGCAAATAGTCAGACATGACTGAGCGACTAAACTGAACCGAACTGAACTTTCCCTTTCTCCTTTGCTTTTTGCTTCTCTTCTTTCTTTAGCTATTTGTAGAGCCTCCTCGGAAAACCCCTTTGCCTTCTTGCATTTCTTTTTCTTTGGGATGATTTTGTTCACTGCCTCCAATACAATATTACAGACCTCCATCCATAGTTCCTCAGGCACACTGTTTACTAGATCTAATCCCTTGAATCTATTCATCACCTCCACTGCATATTCACAGGGGATTTGATTAAATCATACCTGGCTGGCCTCGTGGTTTTCCCTACTTTCTTTAGTTTAAGCCTGAATTTTGCTATGTGAAGCCAATGATGTGAGCCACAGTCAGCTCCAGATCTGGTGAGTTTTTTTTTTTTTTTCTTTTTTTTTGCTGACTGTGTATAGCTTCTTCATCTTTGGCCACAAAGAATGTAATCAGTTTGATCTCAGTATTGGCCATTTGGTGATGTCCATGTGTAAAATTGTCTCTTGTATTGTTGAAAACGGTGTTTGCTATGACCAATGCATTCTCTTGGCAGAATTCATTTAGCCTTTGCCTATCCACAGAGCTTTGACTCAGCCGTAAAGAATCTGCCTGCAATGCAGGAGACCTGGGTTCCATCCCTGCATTGGGAAGATCCCCTGGAGAAGGGAACAGGTACCCACTCCAGTATTCTGGCCTAGAGAATTCCATGGACTATACAGTCCATGGGGTTGCATAGAGTCAGACATGACTGAGTGACTTTCACTTTCACATCCATAGAGCAACTATGAATCTCTTAGTTAATCTCTATTAGACTCATTTACTAATCTGTAAAATAAATGTAATATAACCTTATTACAGGGATATGGTAAAGGTTAAATGAAGAGAATGTGCCTGAAATACTCTGCCCATATTTATATCCTACTTACTCTGACATCATGCTATATGCCTTCAATGCTCTCATCCCTTTACACATGTGAACTCGTTTAATCCTCCCAACAAGCTTATGATGTAGACCCTATTTTTGTCATCATCGTCATTTTACAGGTGAAGACACTGAGGCACAAGGAGATTAAATAACTTGTACAAATTCATGCATGTGTATAACTGGCAGCCGTGGCTGGTCTGGCTCTTAAGACCTCTGTCAGCGGCCATGCTATGCTGCCACACTAACAGGTGTGTTAAGGCCGCCACCTTGCCGCCCAAGTGGGTCTTGTCCTTTTTGTGGACAAAATTATTTCATCTCTCTTTCTCATATGCAAGGAATAGCCCCTGAAACACTACAGGTAACTGTTAGCTTAATAAGTAAGAAAAAATTTTGTGAGATGGAAGAATAAAAAATTTTAATTTATCAAGATTAGATTTATGGCCCAGGATGTGATCTATCCTGGGGAAGGTTCCGTAAAAATATGGAACGCTTCACGAATTTGCGTGTCATCCTTGCACAGGGGCCATGCTAATCTTCTCTGTATCATTCCAATTTTAGTATATGTGCTGCCGAAGCGAGCACAAGAATAAAAACTTTTAAAGGGCAGCTATGGAAGGAAGAATCTCCCCTCCTCAACAATTGGTTGGAAGTCATCCCCTCTCCAAGCACATGCAGGGGTCGTGTTATGATTCAACTGGATGTTACCCAGTGATTGACTAATAATCTTAGGCAGTTATTATCTCAAAGAGCCCTTAAACCAAAATAAACTTGTTTCTGCCTATATATATGGTAGCATCTAGCTCATGTGATAAAACTCTTTATAAGAAAAAACCCTCGAGCTTTCTTTCTTTTTTTTTTGGTGCCAGGTTGGATAGTCTATTGATGTATAACCACTTAGAAGTGAAGTCTACCCACCAGTGTCTGACCATGTGCTCTTGGCCAACCAGTTGTTTCCCTCTCAGTTTCTCCACTGTCCATGTCCATGGTTGCTGGATAATGTTATTAATATCCCCAAACCAGGTCTGTTCCAGAATTAGCAGTCAGGAAACGGTGGCTATTATCAAGGTGATTTCAAAAGCCACTAAACTTTCTTAGAAAAATCTAATCCCTAAGACTTCTTTTCCTGTCTATATTTAGCATTGATTTTTCTATTTTAAAGCCAAAGATCATATTCCATTTTGAAGTCTAACAAATTCTAATCTCTCAGAAGGTTCAAACAATATTATCATTCACTATGAGTTTGAGCAGTGTTTCTTTCTACTTTGCTGACATTTTGGGTTGAATTAATTCCATTACAGCTGTGCATCTTTCCTCTCACAGCAGTTATCCACGCAATTGAGAATTATGGACCACACAAATCAGGTCAATGAAAAGTTCTAATTGTGCTCAGCTGTCTTCTTTCTATACCTTCCTTTATAATGTGGTAACAACAGATGTGATTGCAGCCACCATCTCAGAACAGTGGGGTGACCCCGACTCTTAACTATTCACATGGTTAAAGGGCAAAGCTTCCCAGAATGTCCTTTGTCTCTTAAAATCAAGTTGCTTTAGAGCTTTCCTAAATAAAAGCCCACAGTGCATTATGTACTCTGTATTTCAGGCAAATAAAAATGTTTAAATCCACAGACTGAAAATGATCTTCACACATAAAATGAAATCTGATCAGTTTACAGCCCAACATGAACAGAACTCCCAAATTAGGCTCTCCAAATTCAGCACAGCAAACACTGCCAGCCACCAAAGGAATGGGAGAAATCAAAGCCCTTCTAAATCTTCCTTCCATGACATATAAAAGATTCAGCAGAGTAGAGGTCAAAGAATATGAGGGGGAAAAGGTATAAAGGAAAAGAAAGATAGCTGATTTTTTTTTTTTTTTTAGTATGAAGGGATAGAACCTAATTATTCTTTTATGCAGAAAATCCCTTTGGCTGTACACATGAATAAGAGCACTCAAGGCAGCAACATTTTTCTTATAATTAGAAGAAATTATGATGTCTCTCTTGAAAGGCAGAATTTTCCTTATCATGAAAAACAGTGTTCTTTATCATCCTTACTTTTTATTAGAGCCTTCAAAATGAGGTTTTCTTGAGCCTCTTGAAATAAATCCATTCCACTTTGAACTGCCGGAACTAACTATTAAAACGTGGCCTGATTCATCCTGAGAAATGGCCATATGCACACTTGCCTGCGATCATAATGACTGCTAGGTGAAATATAAAGAACACCGAACTCCTTCCTCCCACAGCCTGAACTGCGCCGAGTTGGAAAATGCATGGATTACCCCTTTAAAGAGGCTGGTGTGTCTCATCTTTACATTCATTTATTTATTTTTTCAACATGTATTTCTTAAATGGCACTATGAGCAAAGCGTTCGGCACGGGGCTGAATTTGCTGTGGCTGCTTGGAAATTAGCCTAAACAAAACACTGCACGTGAAAGATGATAATCATCAAGTCATGAAGGAAACTTTTTTTTTTTCCAGATACAATTTGAAGGCATTGGGAAGGTAACAGTACTCTTTACTTTCATACCAAACCTTCATGGGGAATAGACACACAACTCCAAATTGTTATCAGCAACCGAAGGAAATATTGACACCAGGGATGCAAAATCACAGTGCGGTAGCTGCTCTGCTTGGCTGTTCTTGCTGAGTTCTCAGGGGTGAGCCTTTTCCTAGGATGGCTTCCGCACAGTCTGACTTAGTGGCTTGGCTTTTGGTACTTGGGCTACTCTCTCCCTCATGAACACAGTTAGTGTGTGCAGATCTTCCCAAGGTTGATTTTGCCCACTCATCCTTTTATTATTTCCTTTATTATTTTTTCCTATATTTTTCATAATTCTTTTCCACTCTGTTTTGCACAAGCCTGAAGCACCTTTAGAGGGTTTGAAAAGGAGAGGAGAATAAGTGAAAAACATTTCCAACACATGTGCCCCTATGAGTTGCAGTAAAGGACTAAGTTTGTCCCCAGCATCTTAACATGCAACCCACTCCACTGTTCTTGCCTGGAGAATCCCAGGGACGGGGAAGCCTGGTGGGCTGCCATCTATGGGGTTGCACTGAGTCAAATACGACTGAAGTGACTTAGCAGCAGCAGCAGCAGCAGAATTATCAGCATGCCTCCTTCTATTAGATAGCCTCCTTCCATTAAGAACTTACTATATTCTATGTGCTCCTGTACCTTTAACCATCTGATCACCAGAGTAGGTCTTTGGAAAGTAACTTAAAATTGAAGAACTGATGCCTTTGGTGTCTTCCCTTATATCCTATACAAAAACTGTGTTTGATTTATTTAAACTAAATATTTTTATTTCCATTATATTTCTTGTACATGACTCTACCGTGACTGCACCACAGCCCCACACACATGAGCTGTAAGTATGCAGTGAATAGCTTTTACAGTTCAGAGGGAGAGATGAAGCATATTTGGCTGAGGGAATGGGTTTTTGTTTTGTTTGTTTTGGCCACATTGTGTGGCGTCTTAGTTCCCAATTAAGGGATCGAACCTGTACCCCACCTCCCACCACCCACCTCCCCACCATGCATTGCTAACAAGGAGTCTTAATCACTGGAGTATCAGGGAATTCCTTTCAGGAGGTATTATTTTAAATGATCCTGCAAGGATGAATGAAATGTCATTAAGATAGAAATGTAATCTTGCATATGGGGGGGGGGGGGGAAAACCTAGGCCCATCAAAAGTTTTGATATGCAAGGGAAGGTAAGGAAGGGCTTAGTCCTTTGAGTTGTTAGATGGCCAGGAGACTGGAGTGGAAAATTGATAGGACTCTATCAAAGCTAGAATCCCAGAAGCTGTGCCACCACTGAACCTTAAGAAATGAATACTTCTTCCTAGATTTTTTGTAGAAGCCCCTGTGTGACACCAGCTGGTGGTTAAAACCTCAAATGGGTTTCTTTAGGAGGAAGGAGTTTGAGTCAGTTGTATCCATGTCTTGCATTCTTCATAAACTGAGAAGCTTATGTTATATACCAAGTACTCATAATTATTTACTGGCAGACTAGCGAGCCGTATAAATTTTATTAAATATCAGCTACAAACTAAATAAGTTCAGAGCTTTCTCTGATATTTGCACATTAGCTCACAGAAACCAGAGCTTTGAAACTCCTTAGCAACCATACCAGACAGAAGCCTGATCAAAAATAAATTAGGTTCTCGGATCCAGTTCCAATATGTGTATGTTGGAGAGCTTCTTCACACCATAAGCAATTCTTGGACACTGGCAGAATGTCCGAGATTTCAACTCCAATTGTGACATTATCTACCTGGAAATAGCATCAGATTTGACAGGTTAAGGTCTCAGCCCTTACAAAACTGCCACCTTCCTCTCACCCAGTTTCCCTTCAGGTGGCAGTAAAAAGCCCAAATTTTACCTGTGCTTCTGACCAACTGGCTATAAATCGGAAGTTCCCATGACCCCCTTCTCAAATTAGATTAATTTGCTAATGCAGCTCACATAACTCAGAAATATTTTCCTTACTAGATCACCAGCTTATTATAAAAGGATTTAATTCAGGAACAGTCAAATGGAAGAGCTGCAGAGGGCAAGGCATGGTGAAAAGGCAGAGAGATTCCCTGCCCTCTTGAAGCATACCAATATTCCTATATCACCTTGTGTTCATCAGCACAGAAGCTCTTTGAACAGTGTCCATTTGGATTGTTACAGATGCTTCCTTACATACGTGGGATTGATTAAGTCATTGGCAATTGGCAATCAGCTCAACCTCCAGCCCCTCTCTTCTCCCCAGATGTCAGAGGTGGAACAAAAGTTCTAACTCTGAGATCACATGGTTGCTCCATTGGCAGCCAACCTCCAACTACTTTGGAAAGTAGGTGCTTTCCAAAAGTCTGTTCATTGATATAACAAAAGATACTTTTATTACTCTCAACACTTAGAAAATCCTAAGGGTTTGGAGAGTTCGGTGCCAGGATTGGGACAATGGTCAAATATATATGTCCTATTATAAATCACAATATCACAATATAGTTTTAGAAAAGTTTAATATTTTTCCCAAGTTGCTTTTTATGTGAGATCTCTAGAAATGTGTTATTTTATTGTATTGTATAATTTTAAAAAAAACTGGCATAGTTTAAGAATACATAGTATATTAACCTAGCAATTAACTACTTATACTGTTATTTATGTATGTGTTTATTCAAAACAAGCATCAGTTCAGTTCAGTCGCGCAGTCGTGTCCGATTCTTTGCGACCCCATGAATCGCAGTACGCCAGGCGTCCCTGTCCATCACCAACTCCCGGAGTTCATTCAGACTCACGTCCATTGAGTCTGTGATGCCATCCAGCCATCTCATCCTCGGTCGTCCCTTTCTCCTCCTGCCCCCAATCCCTCCCAGCATCAGGGTCTTTTCCAATGAGTCAACTCTTCGCATAAGGTGCCCAAAGTACTGGAGCTTCAGTTTTAGCATCATTCCCTCCAAAGAAATCCCAGGGTTGATCTCCTTCAGAATGGACTGGTTGGATCTCCTTGCAGTCCAAGGGACTCTCAAGAGTCTTCTCCAACACCACAGTTCAAAAGCATCAATTCTTCGGCGCTCAGCCTTCTTCACAGTCCAACTCTCACATCCATACATGACCACAGGAAAAACCATAGCCTTGACTAGACGGACCTTAGTCGGCAAAGTAATGTCTCTGCTTTTGAATATACTATCTAGGTTGGTCATAACTTTTCTTCCAAGGAGTAAGCGCCTTTTAATTTCATGGCTGCAGTCACCATCTGCAGTGATTTTGGAGCCCAAAAAAACAAAGTCTGACACTGTTTCTACTGTTTCCATTTTGTACAGTTCTTCTGTGTATTCTTGCCACCTCTTCTTAATATCTTCTGCTTCTGTTAGGTCCAGACCATTTCTGGAAAACAAAACAAGCATATTGAATGCCAAATATGAGTTAGGCTGTAAACAAGGTTGAGATGAGTATGAAGATAACTGAGATAGGATTCCCATTTATAAAGCTTCACTATTTAGCATGCGGGGGGTGGGGGAAAACAAACACAATGGAAAGTTTTTACTAAGGAAACATCAATTGTTTCAACAAATGCTGCCACTAACAGCATTGAAACTGGGTAATCCCTTATTTTTAACAATTGAAGGATCTGAGAATTCAAATTTTCTTTTAGACAAATATATTTTGCCATTTCGTATTTTATCAAAATATTTACTGATTTTATAATAAGAAACAGCAGCTGCATTTGTAAATTATAATCACTGGACCTAAGGGATAAAAATTAACAATTTGGAAAGAAATATTTTAATAAAACGATCAATGAGAATACATGAGACAAATGATTTTGTTAAAAAAAATTGCTTCTCTCAATAAATGTCATAGTTGAACACAAATGTATTATTGTTAAATCATAGAAATAATTTAGAAAAAAGAGAAATTTATGTCGTGCTTCTTTTATAACAATTTGAAATAAATCCAGCCTATAATTGGTGTGATAATTTACTTTTAGAACTAGGTCACAGGATTTAAAGATCACTCTGGTAGGCTATATCCTCATGACTGCCAAGAATGAAAGTATCTTTAGAATCATCAAATGATCATTTCATACACCTTCTTCCCATTTTTAATGATCTAAGTTCTTTATGTAGCCATATACGTAAAGCACATATGTACCTCATTTCTTTATTATTTTTCTTTTCAAAAATGTTTTTCAGATCTGTTGCAAAATAAAAGGTATTTAACCCACAGGGTGAATTTCTTTCTGTTATCATTTCAGTGCAAGTAGGAAGAATGCTTGAAAATACCAGTGTTTCTTGCTATCGTTTCACATCCACAAGTTAGAGGTTTCAACAAGGGTCTTTGTAGTTCACCCTTTTGGACAAATAGCTGGATCATAAGGAGTTAACATAGTTTAAGACTTGAAAGAGAAAAATGTTCCTAGCAAAAAAAGGCTTACAGCAAAATAATGAGTGCCAAGGTTGAAGCTGCTCTTTCTTGCTTTAGTGCTAGAGATGCATTATTCACAACTGCCAATCAGCTAATCTGAAAAGAATTTGTTCTCTACTGCATTTCTCCTTTATTGCTCCCACCCCACTGGTCTGGTGTACATTGCCTCCAGTTAGGAAGGTTTAGAAATGGCTACTAAACAGACAACAAATGCTGTTCTCTGCATCAAAGGGCAGTGGACACTGGAGAGAAAGGGCTTTTGCTCACCCCCATTTCCTTTTCACATTTAGCCTTTGCCACTGCAATCCTGAAAACCTCAGGCCATTGCAAAAGGAGAAATTGCCTGTCAGTTTCTGAAAAATTCAATACTGAGATTTCACTGAAGATTTGGGGTGCTGAACTGGTTGCAGCTTCTTGAAATACTAGCAGCAAAAAAATTAAAAAATTAAGTCTACAGTAAACAAATGTTAACAAACACTGTGGCCACTGCCTAACCTGGTCATCATTATGTATAAAGTGAGGAAATTAGACATCACAATTTACACTTGAAAACAAAGAGTCTTAGATGAAGGTGAGAGCCAGGTTCTGCAATTACCGCTGCGTTGACGTTTGGAGCACCCTTACAAATGCTGGCTGTGTTGTCACGACAAATGAGCTTGTGAGTACACGCATGAGCAACGTTAGTGGACATATAAAAATAGATTTATGTATAAATATTGCAGATGTATCTTTTAACCAGCATGGAGTAGTATCTTGGCAAATTTGATTAATGCCCCAGGGTTTTTTTTCCCTTTGGTATATTCATGAAGCACCAGTTAAGAAGGTTGGAATTTATGTAGGTCTTCTGGGGAGTAATTATCACTCAATGCATTAGCAGTGAAAAATCAGAGATCATTGCCAGCTTTCCTCACTTCCAAGGCAAAGCTAAAATTCCCTCAGACTGAGTCAAATGGTCTTTGTTAATTTCTTGCACTAATTCAGCAAGTAGCAATGCAGGAGTGACATTGGTTTCTGTTGCAGGTATTTCCATACTGAGGAAAACACAGTTCTAAGAAACTATATTTTTGAACCATTCTAAACCAGAAATTTCTGTGTGCTCCAGACGGGCACACACACCCAAGGGATGTCTAGCTCGCAGGCTCTTGATAGGTAAAGGAGGTGTGGATTGGACCTGAGATGAGTTTGGTTTGCTGTTGTTAGTTCTGAGCAGAAGTGCACAGATCTGATTAGATTATCGAGGCAGGCTGGAAGCAGTGAAGTCACCCCAGATGATGAACTCAGATGCATTGCTTAATTCTACCCCTAATCCCATACTGGTTCAGTTAGACACTGGAGCTTCTTTACCAGCTGCAGTATCACCATCATCCCCTAGCAACAGGCCCAGCACTCCATCTCCCAGCAGAGCCCCTGAGCTGCCAACCCAACTGCCCTTTCACTGGTTTCCTGCCACATTTCCCCCAGGCCCCCACAGGCGCTACCGCAAACCCACCAATCTGCTCCCTGCCTCTCCACTAATCCCACTGCACCATATTAATTCAGCCTCCTAGGGAGTAGTGGGAGCACGGGTCCATTAGGTGGTCAGAGGCACCACAGACCACAGGCCATAGAGCAGAGAGTCAGATACCACTGAGCTTCAAGCCAGCCAGGCCTCAGCATATCTGCCAACAATGGGGCAAGAGTTTACCTGGATGCAGCATCCAGTGTTCTAATAAGAAATATATATATATATAAAATCACTTGACAGACCCAATAGCCCCTAAATGTTATGTCATTTTATTTTGGAGTTAGAGACCTTTCATTTGTTAAGATTCAGCACTGAGAAATCCAAGGAATACATCATTTTATGCTCCTGAAAGAATTTTCCTCTCCTGCCATCAGTAAGGAGTATGTATAATGCCATTCAAATGTGGTTTTGCCACAAATGAACTGTATCCACGTGACTTAAGTGAACTGCACACATGTGTATATACCTAGAGAGATAAGAGAGTGAGAAGAGAAGGGGTAGTGGGGGCGGGGCGCCGGAGAGGGCAGGCGCATGCGCTGTACAAAAGGGGGTTGGGCAACCAAAGGACTCACTGCAATGCAGTTTTACATACAGGCCTGTAGGAGCAACCGGAATGTTATTAGACCATAAAAGCACATCAGGCTGATTTATGGTTTCTGATCAAGGTTTCTGTGAAAATTACTCTGCATCACCGGCTCAAGGTGACTGCTACCATTAATGTGTGGAAAATAAATGAGATGGGGACGCTGATAGCAGAGGAAGGGAAGGAAGCGCGAGGCAGTTTATACAGCACAGGTTCCCCATCTTGTTTTACAGTGCAGAGAAGCCTGTCATCAAAATGATTGCTGTGGGGCAGGAAAGGCAATTCTGGGTAATTAGATCTTATGGCGTGTAGCCGGTGCTTTCTTACAGCGAATGGATCAGGATGGTCGGGCGAATGCCTGCTCTCCGCATGCCATCTTTTCTATTTTCTGCTCATATTCAGAGAGTGTAGTTTAAATTTAGGAGGAGAAGTATGGCAATACTGTTTTCCTGACTCCATTTGACTCTAACAGTATTCATTCCCAGTCTACGGTTTTCCCGACTCTATTTGTTTCTAATAGTATTCATCTCTCCCCAATAAATAATCTTCCAAATTGGAGACTTTCCAAGAGAATTGATGTCTGGGAATATTTTATATGTCATCCGATGGCAACAAAAGAGTTCCGCTGGCCTTTTCCATTCCTTCCCTGTTTATAATTCATCACTAAAACATTTTGTACATAAATGCCCTACTGCCTGTTTCAGTATAAACAAATAGCATATACCCCAAGATCTTCTTATGAGATAGTTGCTATGAAAGGTATAAAAGCTGTTTGCTTGCAAAACGCCCTGCTCTTCCTCCTTTTTCCCTTTGTTCTCTTAGTCACTGTGAACTCTGCCTGCCTGAGCATTTGCTTGTATTTGGTGTCTTCATATTAGAGTTGGGATGGCGCTCTCTTCCAGGATTTTGACTCTACATGCAAGTAGAAAGCCCTGCCTTTTGGAATGCTTGGGAAAAACTAAGCAGACGAAAAGATTTGCAAATCTTTTTTCTACTTTTAATTTTTTTTTTTAACTACACCCGTTTCTCTAGCTGTCCTAAAACTTGCCCTCTGATGCTTCTGTCTAGCATCCCCCATCTGGAACATGCCAGTGTCTGATTTCCCAGCTGCTTCTGCTGCACTGATGGCCACCAAGAGGCATGGCTCCAAGGAAACCCACAGGCCTGGAGAACAATCAGCCCATTTAGCCAAAAAAGAACAGAGACCTGCATTTTCCCCTCACCCGCTGTTTTTAAGTAAGGCTTTCGCTTTAGTGACACATCTTACTCTTAAGTGTCCAGGTCTGTGTGCTAGCTGGGCTGGATTGAGACTTTCATCCCTGTACATACACACAGACACACACCCCGAAATACTGCCTCAGACAGACACTGAGGATTGGTGCTGCTTACCCATGTTGTCAGGATTCTGTTTTAAAAGCTCAAACACAGCCTCTAGATGATTCCCAAAATACCCGGGACCCAAAAGGTTTAATTGAAGCAAGGGATTCTAATATCCATACAGCATTTTAAAGTCTTCAGAAAAGCTTTCTTTCGCACCATGTCTTTTTATCATCACCGCAGTAGCAAGAGATCACGAAGATGGCCATTAATGATTTCTGTCTTCAGAATGGAAAATGCAAGCTCAGAGAAGCCACTTGTTTTGCCTGAAATCATTTCGTTCACAGTAGTACAGCCACCTCTCATTTTCTTTACCTTTCTCCGAGTAGGCTACTATAGTTACAAAAAACAAAACGGAAAAAATCATCCTGGGAGAAAACAGACTGCTATTCTTGTAGTGACTCAGCTATGAACAAGAGACAAGACGCCAGACAAGACTCCTAGCTTCTTTGGTTTCCTTGACTTACTCAACTGTATGGAAACCCACTCTAGTATTCTTGCCTGGAAAATTCCACGAACAGAGCCCGGCAGATAGAGTCCTCATGGGGTCTCAAAGAGTAGGACACATGCCCATATGGATTTGAAATTGTCTATAGTACCTTCTAGAACTCTCTTTTTTCTATTTTCAATATCTTTCTCAGGAACCATACTATGTTGGGAAGAATATCCAGTCACTGTCAGCATCTTGGGAGAAAAAGAAAAGGACTGTCTTCCCAGTTACCCTTCCCATCTCCAGTGCTTACCTATGCACATGCAAGCCCCATCTTCCCTCCCCACAACCATTCTGTTTGGAAGAGAAAATCTTGAGACAAGAGAGAAGCCAGCAATTCTCAGGCGCATTCTTAGGAATATATGAGTATCCTAAGATGCCTGTTTCATTTTAAGATTAAAGTTTAGCTCTGCAAATAATTACTAAAGTCCATATGGAGGAGAGGGCACATCCAGAGGCTCCAGAGAAACATGTGCCAAAGTAGAGCATCATCTGAGATGCTGCCAGATCGCTATTGCTTCATGGCAGTGGCACAAGCTGAACGAATCTAATACATGTCCCCTCATGTGGGGTCATCCCCCCATTATGCAGCTTCATTTAATTTGGCTGATACTACCTTTTATTGCAAACGACTCTACAGTTTGCTAGCTTCTTTAGCTTCAGAAGGATTATTTAGTTGACCTTCAGAAAGGTCCATTTGTAAACTCAAGGATAATGGCAGAATATTTGGAATTCAGCCACTTATGAGTATATGGGAACAGTGGGGGTGGGGAAGCCACGTTCCTTCTTTGGAAAACAATTGTTTTGCTTGAGAGGTAAAGACTTGATTGATCACAGATCTCACCTACTTCAAAAACTTCTTTTTCAGAAAATTGTCTCTGTGATGACTATATTGTTTACTGGATTTCTGTGGCCTGTTCCTGCGATAAAACCTGTCTGGGGTTTCAGTAACCGCAGTAGGTTTGGTGGCGAGTTTTGAGTTCCAGATGTGGTAAAATCCCATTCTCAATCCTGTCTTCCCTGACCAAAGCCCAACTCCCCAGGACCAGAGGGAAACTGAAACCTAATGAGAAAAAGGAGTGTAAGTCCCACAGAAAATATTTAGGAGGCCCTCAGGATGTGACCACTCTTACTAGCATCATAAGCAGGTAGAGGGAAAATACAGTGCCACACGAGTGGCTTAGCCCAGCGACCAGCTGCTCTGAAGTCAACCAGTTACCCTAAGGTTTGCTCCAGTGGATCAGAATCAATTGTTTCAGCTAATAATAATGAACACTGCATATCTGACTTCACACAAAAGGCGCTACAATCAACTGCCAGGCTGAGAGAACCCCAGAAGTGTCCTGGTGACACATGTGTGTGTTTTAGAGGAACGAGTGAGTGGGAGGGAGATGGGGACCACCTTTCTTCCGCATAAAACTTGAGCTGGCTCTTCTCCTTTGCCCCCAGACAAAAAGCAGCGTGGCTAAACTGCTTAAGTCTCAGTTCTTCGTAATACATAAAGCAGACCTTATCTCCCTCCATTAAAAATTCTGCCTTTCCTTTCAGATAACCAGCTAGAACCAAAACGCCACGTTTTCTTTCCTCTAAGGAAACACATCATGGTAGGTGTGTTTAAATTTAGGGCAATGGATCGGAACAATTTGCCTCTCAGCCCTTGAAGCCCAAATCCTCAGGCCTGTGCATTTCCTGAGAGGATCGGTGCTTACACAATAGCCTCGTGTTTTGTCAGTTTGGCTGTAAAAATACCCAGCAATTTCTTTAAGTACTGCAATTTTGAAAATTTCCAGAAGACATCATCTAGTAGCCAATCAGACAATGGAAGCAGAAAGAATGACAAAGCTCTTCAATAAACAGAACAGAGTCTCTCCAAACTTTACATGATAAACACAGTTGACCACAAGGAAGACTTCATTGTCCTTGTGTTCCCTACTTATTTGATAAACTCTTAGAGAAAACTTTTCTAGCCACACTCTTCTAGCTCTTATGTGTGCAGGAGAATGTATCTGAAGAAGCACCCTTGCCCACAGTAGTATGAAGTAGTTATTGCTATTAACCATGTTTAGGACAACTTATTGTGGCATGTGTGAACATTAAAGTGTGTTTGGATTCAGAAATTAAACTTTTTCTTTCTTTCCCTTGTTGCAGCAGAAGTTTGTTTAAAATTTAGTGTTTGTTGCCTTCAAGAAGAAGGAAATTATTTTCTGATTCACTTTGGTTACAAAGTCTTGGCACAATCGGTTGCAAAGGAACAGTGAGGTATTATGGAAAGGGCAAAAAAGAAAGGATGAAAGTACTTAAACAAAATATCTTAGACAGAAGCAGAGAGGAAAGGAGGTTCCTTGTCAACCTAGAAAGGGATTCCGCCTGGCCGAGGAAAAGGAAAAGAGAGAGAATGAGGAAGAGCTGTTATGAGAGATCTAGAAAATCCAGGGTGCCTGTTTTACAAGCATGACTGGTAGGGAGCATTTGTATCTTCCTGACAGACACGGTCTGGGCATCCAGAAGCTGTCTGGGAACTAGATCAACACAGCAGACCACTCAGCCATCCCATGAACCAACTGTCAGGCTGGAGTACTTTCTGTTCTTTCTGGAGAGAATTTCTCTTTACTTCCAAACAACAACTTGCCCAGAGATAGCCCAGCTGGGGTGATGCTCATCCAGGTCCACAGATATGTTGGGTCTCCACTAAAACAAATCTGTGAGAACCAACCCCTCTCCCGGTTCTCCACAGGCACCACCAGGACCCTGATCACCTGAGGTTTCAAGACAAAGAAGCATGGGGTCATGACATGCAGGAGGGCAGCAATAAATGGAACCAAACAGAAATCTACTTGAGCCTAAGGCAGTGATCTCTCCTCTCAAAGAAAAGACATTCTTGAATTTCACAAATAGTTCAGCCCGTTTGTCAGGATAGAAGAGCTAGCTGGGGTTTGAGAACAGGCAATGTTTACTTGTTGTGTATGCCTCCACTGGAAACTCACTTACATGGAAACTTAGATGACCCTGTTAGGTGAAGCCATAAAAATCTTCAAATGTTTCACCAGTTTTGGTCTACTAAAATGGCAATTTTATGTTGTCTAACACAATCATGGACTCTGGGGACTGGGAAGCCAGTTAGCAATGGAATTTCTATATAAGACAACAGAATTTCTATATAAGACTTAGAAGTGTTATTTTGGTAGAGGGTGGAGACATGTAAGAAACTTACAGGGAAGCTTCATTTGCTTAGCGCACATACTGTTTTTACTTACTTCACACATTTACTTGGAATGCTCCCCTCCCACTCTTCTTATCTAGCCATCCTTGCCACTTGATCCCAGTCACTGATCCCAATCATTCCTTCTATCAAATACATAACTTAAAAAAATATATATATATGCTTTTTTTTTTAAGATTTTTGTTGTAGAGGCTTTATTTTCTTTCAGTTCACCTCTTCCTGTACCACAATGACTTTCATTATCACACCAAAATATGAGATTCCCAAATCAACATATACGTTCCATGTTGCTGTTCAGTCTCTCAGTTGTATCCGACTCTGCAACCCCATGGAATGCAGCATGCCAGGCTTCCCTGTCCTTCACTATGTCCTGGAGTTTGCTCAGACTGATGCCCTTTGAGTCAATGATGTCATCCAACCATCTCATCCTCTGTTGCTCCCTCTTCTTCCTGCCCTCAATCTTTCCCAGTATCCGGGTAGTTTCCAGTTAGTTGGTTCTGAGCATCAAGTGATCAAACCATTGCAGCTTTAGCTTCAGCATCAGTCCTTCCAATGAATATCAAGGGTTGATTTCCTTTAGGATTGACTGGTTAGATCTTACTGTCCAAGAGTCTTCTCCAGCACTACAGTTCAAAAGCATTAGTTTTTTAGCGCTCAGACTTCTTTATGGTGCAGCTCTCACATCCATACATGACTACTGAAAAAACCATAGCTTTGACTAGACAGACCTTTGTTGGCAAAGTGATATCTCTGCTTCTAATATGCTGTCTAGGTTTGTCATAGCTTTCCTTCCAAGGAGCAAGCATCTTTTGATTTCATGGCTGCAATCACCATCTGCAGCGATTTTGGAGCCCAGCGTTTCTCATGATGTACTCTGCATATAAGTTAAATAAAGCAGGGTGATAATATCAGCCTTATGTACTCCTTTCCCAATTTTGAACCAGTCCATTGTTCTATGTCTGGTTCTAACTGTTGCTTCCTGACTTGCATACAGGTTTCTCAGGAGGCAGGTAAGGTGGTCTGATATTCCCATGTCTTTCAGAATTTTCCACAGTTTGTTGTGACCCACACAAAGTCTTTAGCATAGTCAATGAAGCAGAAGTAGATGTTTTCTGGAATTCCCTTGGTTTCTCTATGATCCAATGGATGTTGGCAATTTGATTTCTGGTTCCTCTGCCTTTTCTAAATCCAGCTTGTACATCTGAAAGTTCTCAGTTCACATTACTTTTGGAGCCTAACTTAAGTGATTTAGAGCATTACCTTGCTAGCGTGTGAAATGAGTGCAGCTGTGCGGTAAACATTCTTTGGCATTGCCCTTCTTTGGGATTGAAATGAGGCCTGACCTTTCTTCCTCAAATATTCCTCCAACCTTAAGTATACATACATATATATACATATATATGTATATGTATGTCAATATGTCCCATTCCAAACTCCAGTTTCCCACTTTATTCAAAAGAGAGTAGTTCAATTCAAGCTCCATTACATGGCTCCCAAGTTCATTTTTTCTGAGCTTGGCTTCTCCCACTGAGTGCTCCGAAGTGAAATGAGTGCAGCTGTGCGGTAAACATTCTTTGGCATTGCCCTTCTTTGGGATTGAAATGAGGCCTGACCTTTCTTCCTCAAATATTCCTCCAACCTTAAGTATACATACATATATATACATATATATGTATATGTATGTCAATATGTCCCATTCCAAACTCCAGTTTCCCACTTTATTCAAAAGAGAGTAGTTTAATTCAAGCTCCATTACATGGCTCCCAAGTTCATTTTTTCTGAGCTTGGCTTCTCCCACTGAGTTCTCTGACACCTCACACCACTCCTCTGCTAGTCACCCATATGTGTGAACTTCGTTCAGGTCACTTCCTCTCCCAGCAACCCCTGCGCCTTGTTACCGAGTCCTGAATCACTCAGATTTCACAAATCTCTCATTTCTTTTCAATAATTCAGCAATGGTAAGTGCTTTATGTGCCCCTTTCTCTCTCCTGACCATTCCTTTCTATCTGTTTCTTCCCCTAAATGCTGAGTTCAGGCCCATATTGCCTTCCCACAGTCTTGCTTTCTATTAGACCATCCCCTCATTGCTGCCAAATTAGTATTTTCATCATTTTTATATTTAATGAATCTAATTCAAGATGAATGACTCTTTAGGGAATAAGATGGAAAAAAGAAAGAAAAATGGAAACTGCCATATGTCTGGTCACTGAAAGCAAGACAGAACCCCACAGCTATGGAGAAAATTATGGTGTCCATAGTTTTTCAAGAGGATGGCAGGCTCAGTCATGATTCAGGCATGGACAGAACCAGAATTTCCAGAAGGGAAAATTAGGTTCTCATTAGAAATAAAAATGGGAGTGATAGGTAACTCCCAGGGGTCATAGAGGGTGGCCAAGGCTAAGCTTCACTGAATTCAGGGGTAGACAGCCTGATACTGTTGTAATATTACTTGTTATTTATGTAGCCTAGTATGAGAACTTGAGCAGGATGTGTTTTGAGGAAGTTACATAGGTCTAGTTTTCTGGAACTAGGGAAATCAGAGACTGATAAAGGTACTATTTCTCTACCCCCTACACATTCGCTTACTTTTTATTGTCTTTAATTATCAATGAAATCCTCACTGTGTCCTTCAGCCTATCTTTCTACCCTAGCCTTTGACAGCTCTCCTAAGTATACCTAGTAATCCATCCGATCTTGAAATGGCCACACTTTTCTAATTCATGGTTTCCTCTCCCTGAAATGCTCTTACTTCCTGGTGTGTGCTATTCAAAATACTACCCACCATTCGTGCTGGCTCAGATCCCAACTCCTCCCAAAAGTCTTTCTGAATCACATTGATTGAATTGCTTCTTCCTTTGGACTTTGTATTTCTCATACTGCATGCCTGGTTGAAACCAAATTCTAAGGATTTAACTAAATGCCTGCACATAGTATCCAGAAAAAATACACTGATTCCCTTTTGTACTGGACATTACACCATGTTCAGGTACTTTCATCTAGTGCTTTCTATGAAATTAAAATTTTTTTCAGACAGAGGACATTGCATTCACTTGTTAATGCTTTAAGGGGCCTATCATGATGCTTCATATAAAACAGGCCTCAGTCAAGGTTCATCTAATTTATTGGATTATCTAATTATATATTAAGTTGTGTAGATCAAGTATGGAGCATTCCCTAGACAGTGAATATAAATGTTCTGCCATTCATGTTTGCATTCAAACATCAAAGATCCAAATATAAAAGCCTCACCTCTTAAAGAAGGTAGGAGTCTAGTTTGTAGAATTCTCTTACACCATCATTTCTGAGAGTCTCCAACAGTGCCGACAAATGTCTGTGAATCCATCATGACGGTCACTGCATGCAACTGCTTCCTGGTAAATATCATGCAGCCTAGGCACCACCATCCTACTAAGGAGCCCTTCAAGGCTGGAATTCTACTCTTAATTCAATTGCTGCCACTGCCATAATTGGGATATCAGAACTCCTTCTCACTGGTTTTTGAAGTGGGAAGGAGAAATTTTCTTCTGCATTATGCTTAACTAATGGAAGTGAAGGCAAGGTGGGCATGAGCCTTTTAATTAGAATACAGAATCACAAAGTTTTATAGCAACCATCAATAACTTTCACTCACCATCACAGCTAGTAAGACCGTGGCTTAGCAGTCCAGGTTCTGTTAGTCCCACAGACATGCCACTCATCTCTAGCCATCTAGCCCCGCTACTGCTTTTAGGTGCCTAATTGCCTAAGACTTAGCTCCTTTGCTGGGCTTCCCTGGTGGCTCAGAGGGTAAAGCGCCTGCCTGCAATGCAGAGATCCGGGTTCTATTCCTGGGTCAGGAAGATCGCCTGGAGAAGGAAGTGGCAACCCACTCCAGTACTCTTGCCTAGAAAATCCCATGGATGGAGAAGCCTGGAAGTCTATAGTCCATGGAGTCGCAAAGAGTCGGCCATGACTGGGTGGCTTCACTTTCTCTCTCAGCACCATTGCTGCTGTCAGCTATTCCCTCCAGCATTAGTCCTCATCACAGCCACCAGCACAGTGGCTGGACCTGGCGAACCAGTGACACCACCAGCACTGCTACCAGTGTTGCTGACTCCCTGTGATTGTTTGAGTAAAAAAAGAGCTACTTGATCAAGCTGCCTATTTTACGTTGTTATGTAGCTCTCCACTCATTCACTTGGGCAAAGGTAACACAGTAAGAAACCTTGTCAATATTATTTTATGTTCCCTTAAAATGTGTCCCCAGCAAAGCTGTCTGAACTCCATTCAGCTTTTTCGATTAGTGTGTACAGGTAGCTACATTCAGGTCTCCCCTACTCCATTCCTACCTCTCACCCACCCCATGTAGGGCTGGATTAGAATAAGTTCTGGTGACAGCCACGTAGCTATATGAGAATCAGTACTGCCTTTCTCCCTTCAGCCTACTCTGTTCAGTTCAGTTCAGTCGCTCAGTCGTGCCCAACTCTTTGCAACCCCATGAACCGCAGCACGCCAGTCCTCCCTGTCCATCACCAACTCTCGGAGTTTACCCAAACTCATGTCCACTGAGTTGGTAATGCCATCCAACCATCTCATCCTCTGGAGTCACCTTCTTCTGCTGCCCTCAATCTTTCCCAGCATAAGTTCAGTTCAGTTCAGTCGCTCAGTCGTGTCCGACTCTTTGCGACCCCATGAATTGCAGCACGCCAGGCCTCCCTGTCCATCACCAACTCCCGGAGTTCACTCAAACTCATGTCCATCGAGTCAGTGATGCCATCCAGCCAACTCATCCTCTGTCGTCCCCTTCTCCTCCTGCCCCTAATCCCTCCCAGAATCAGGGTCTTTTCCGAGTAACTCTTTGCATGAGGTGGTCAAAGTACTGTAGTTTCAGCTTTAGCATCATTCCTTCCAAAGAAATCCCAGGGCTGATCTTCACAATGGACTGATTGGATCTCCTTGCAGTCTAAGGGACTCACAAGAGTCTTCTCCAATACCACAGTTCAAAAGCATCAATTCTTCAGTGTTCAGCCTTCTTCACAGTCCAACTCTCACATCCATACATGACCACAGGAAAAACCATAGCCTTGACTAGATGGACCCTAGTCGGCAGAGTAATGTCTCTGCTTTTGAATACGCTGTCTAGGTTGGTCATAACGTTTCTTCCAAGGAGTAAACATCTTTTAATTTCATGGCTGCAGTCACCATCTGCAGTGATTTTGGAGGCCAAAAAAATAAAATCTGACACTGTTTCCACTGTTTCCCCATCTATTTGCCATGAAGTGATGGGACCGGATGCCATGATGTTCGTTTTCTGAATGTTGAGCTTTAAGCCAACTTTTTCACTCTCCTCTTTTAGTTTCATCAAGAGGCTTTTTAGTTCCTCTTTACTTTCTGCCATAACGGTGGTGTCATCTGCATATCTGAGGTTGTTGATATTTCTCCCAGCAATCTTGATTCCAGCTTGTGCTTCTTCCAGCCCAGCGTTTCTCATAATGTATGAGAAACATCATGGCTCACTATTTCAGATGTCTTTTGTCATGAAATCTCTCTCAGGGGTCCTATTTTCTTTCCTGAAAAGGACTCCGTTAGAGTTACAGTGGTCCACTCGATATGTGAATATATCCTTGAACCTCACTGGGGGTCAGGTCAAAGTATTTTATCTCCTGAGATCTCCCATCCCAATATAAATTAGTGAATGCAAGAGATATGGGGCACATGATGTGGCATTTGAGCCCTTTATCCTGACCATACCAGACATCTCTATTCACTGCATATCAAAAATTATTTTTAAAGTTTTCTAAAGTCTTTGGAGGAGAAGACTAAGAAATTTAAAAATTTGACCACTACTTGCTGCTGCTGCTGCCAAGTCGCTTCGTTGTGTCCGACTCTGTGCGACCCCAGAGATGGCAGCCCACCAGGCTCCCCCATCCCTGGGATTCTCCAGGCAAGAACACTGGAGTGGGTTGCCATTTCCTTGACCACTACTTAGCTATTTAGAATAGTTCTTATCAGTACATTTGTATGAGATATTAATAACTACCTAAGACTCAGGCCTGCACCACCCATAAAAGAGTAAACAGCGCAGGACACTGAGAGCTGATAAAAGTGCCTGTTCATAGTAGCCAGACTGGACACACACTTCCAACAGCAAGTAATGTAAAATTCACAACTGCCTTCCAGTCAAAGCCTATGGAACAGGTGAGGAAACATTAAAGTAAGACCCATAATGAAGAAAACATTCATCAAAAGAAATGGGCAGAATTGCTACATATGTTGAAATTAGCAGAGGGCATTAAAATGTTATTATAACTGCAGTTCATATGTCCAGAATGTTAAGTAGAGATATGAAAGCTATAAAAAAGGATTCAAACAAAACTTCTGTAGGTGAAACCTTTAATATCTGAGGTAAAAATTACATGGGGTGGGACTGGTGGAAGTTTAGACATGGTCAAAGAGAAGACTAAAAGACCAGTTATCTTGAACACATACCAATGGAACTAATTCAAAGTAAACACAATCAGTTTAAAATGAAAAATGAGCTGTGAGAAAACTTGAAGTTACCAAATATATGTGTGATTAGAATTCCCAAAAGGAAAAGGAAGAGATGTTGAAAGAAGTGATAGTTGACTTTTTGTCCAAATTTGAGGGAAACTATAAACCCATGGTTCTAAGCTCAGTGAATCTGCAGCAGAAGAAACATGAAGAAAACTCCACCCAGATATATAATAATCAAGTTGCCCAAGAGAACAGACACGTAGACATAGACAGCAGCAGATTTCATGTTAGAAACAATATAAGTTCAAGAAGAAAGTGGAGCTACATCTTTAAAGTACTGAAATTTTAAAATAGTAATATAAGTACTAACTTAGAATCCTGCTGCTGCTGCTGCTGCTAAGCGCGTCAGCCATGTCCGACTCTGTGCGACCCCATAGACGGAAGCTCACCAGGCTCCGCCGTCCCTGAGATTCTCCAGGCAAGAACACTGGAGTGGGTTGCCATTTCCTTCTCCAATGCATGAAAGTGAAAAGTGAAAGTGAAGTCGCTCAGTCGTGTCCGACTCAGCGACCCCATGGACTGCGGCCTACTAGGCTCTTCTGTCCATGCATTTTCCAGGCAAGAGTACTGGAGTGGGGTGCCATTGCCTTCTCCGAACTTAGAATGCTATACCCAGCAAAAATATCTTTCAAACTGAAAGTGAAATAAAGACATTTTCAGAAATATAAAGCCTTAGAAAATTTATGATGAGAGGACTTGGACTTATAAGAAATCTTTGAAACCTTCTTCAGGTGAAAGTAAAGTGATACCAAGCAGAAGTATGGGCCTACACAAAGTAATGGAGACTGGAAACAGCAGCACATGGGCAAATGCATGAGATTTTCTTCTAACTATTTATTATCTTTAAAATACAATCGACTATCTAAACACATGTATAATATATATAAAAGTAAAATATAAGACAACAGTAGCATGGAGGCTTGGAGGGGAAAAATGGAAATGGACTATTGTAAGTATCTTATACTGTAGGTGAAGTGGCATAACACCACTTGAAGGTAAACTGTAATACATTTAAAATGCATACTATAAATCCTAAAACACTAGAATAACAAAGTATATTTTTATAGGTAATAACCCAAACAAAGAAGATAAGGTGAAATATTAAAATATTCAATTATTCCAAAATTAGATAGAAACAGAGAAAAAGAACAGAGGGAGTAAATAGAAATAAGAGCAAAATGGTAGATTTAAATCTAGCTTTATCAATAACCATATTAAATATAAATGGTCTGTATATTCTAATCAAAAAGAAGAGATTATCAGATTTGATTTTTTTAAAAAAAGACCCAACTTTATACTATGTAAAAATAGGAATATAAAAAATAAAGGAATATAAAAATACAACACACAGACACCAAATAAGCAAGAGTGGCTATACTAATAGCAGACTAATTAGAATTCGTCTCTTCCTGTAAGTGTCTCTTCCTAAATGCCCCACAGGAATCTCAGTGAACATGTCATCTTTCCCCCAAACTGCCCCTTGCCTGTGTTCACTTCCCTGTCAGATGACTCTTTCATTAACTTAACCCTTTTGCTTGAAACTAGCAAACAATGGGCCAAGAGCAGTAAGCTTTCAGATTCTCAGCAGACCCTGCCTTCACTATATGCTCTACAGCCTATATTATTTTGAATCAAGAAATGATGACCTAATTTTACCTGCAGTAACCTCAGCATGTCTTCCACCATAGACTGTGGAGGGAGGGTCATAAAGAAAATCACCATGCCCTTGGAAGGTCATCCTGGATTTCCAGTAGCTGGCCATTCAAGGCTCGTTCCCTCTCGCCCCACCATTTATTACCAGACTATTAAAATACTTTCCTAACTGGCTTCTTGGCTCCAGTCTCCATATATTCAATGTAGACACCTCTCTCCCCATTGCCAAGTATATTTTCTAGAAAAAAAAAACAAAAACAAAAACAAAAACCACCAATGACTTACGATGCTGTGTGAGACCCTGCCTATAGGCTGTCTCATATCTAATCTATCCATGCCCTTGCCATACCTTATTCTCTAAACTTGATATGTTGGTTTGCCCTCCAGCTTTTGCTTTGTTCATTTCTTCAGCCTAAAATGCACTCTTTACCCCTTTTCTGAGCTTCTCTGTTTGTTCAGATGGTAAAGAATCTGCCTGCAATGCAAGAGACCCAGGTTTGATCCCTTGGTCGGGAAGATCCCCTGGAGTAGAAAATGACAACCCACTCCAGTATGCTTACTGGAGAGTTCCATCGACAGAGGAGACTGGTGGGCTACAGTCCACGGAGTCACAAAGAATCGGATATCACTGACTGACTAACACTTTCACTTGCACCCCATTTCTACACACCAAGAAAAATCCCCAATTATTTTTCAAGTCTTAGACAAAGCATTATCTCAATGAAAATGTTCGATATCTCTCCCTATTCTAATCATCGTATAACCCATGTCATTTATGCCAAACTGCTATTGTTTTATGTGTGCGAGCCTGCTCAGTTGTGTCTCAATTCTTTTCGACCCCATGGACTGAAACCAGTCAGGCTCCTTTGTCCATGGGATTTCCCAGGCAAAAATACTGGAGTGGGTTGCCATTTCCTCCTCCAGGGGATCTTCCCCAGCCAGAGATCAAACCTGAGTCTCCTGCATTAGCAGGAGGATTCTCTACCACTGAGCCACGTGGGAAGCCCCACAGCACCTATAAAATGTTTTTACTTTGTATGAAGAAATGCCTTGTGGTTTACACAACTTTTATACTCAGGACCCAACACAGGTATCTCATTCTTGGTATTATGACATTTTAGACCAGATAATTCTGTATTGTGGGGGCTCCCCTGTGCACTGTCGGATGTTTAGCTGCATCCATTGCCATTAAATAGCACTCCTCCACCTCAGTCATGACAATCAAAAATGCTTTCAGACATGGCCAACATCCCCCTATGGGAAAAATTACTCTGAATGAGAACTGCTGGCCTAATACGTTTTTGTTGCTGTTCAATCACTAAATCGTGTCTGATTCTTTGCAACCCCATGGGCTGTGGCATGCCAGGCTTCCCTGTCCTTCACTATCTCCCAGAATTTGCTCAGATTCATGTCCATTGAGTCAGTGAGGCTATCCAGTCATCTCATTTTCTGCTGCCCTCTTCTCCTTTTGCCATCAATCTTTCCCAGCATTAGGGTCTTTTTCTTTGAGTGGCTCCTCATATCAGGTGACCGAAGTCCTGGGCACATAAAAGCATGTGGAATAAGATCATATATTGCTTTTCAGGACTGGTAGACAGTAAGCAGGAAAAGGTAGAACTTAACCTATCCCACATTTAAGGTTGAGAAGAGAGGGATACAATGGGTAAAGAGAGGACCAAGAAAAAAGCTACAATACTGGAGCCTGGTCTTGGGAGTTGGTGGCGAGGCAGCGGTGGAAGGAAGGGCTCTGTGTGAATCAAAGGTGGATCGAAACATGAATGTGTCCTCTCTTCTCTTTACAAGAGAAGTCCAAGCTAGTCAGTGTAGAGCCAAACTTTGAAGTCTTGTCCTTACCCTGAATCAAAAAGAGAACTGTGTGGATTCTCCAAGATGAACATGATCAAAGCAGGCCAGTCTACATGCATATCCGGAATGGGCAGGAATGTGCTCTAATATCCTCACCGAAATGCAAACAGATTTCACTGGCTCATGAATGTGATCACTGCCCTCCTAGACAACCTGAGAAGCAACGATAAACATTCCATTCCAGTGAAGTATAAATGAGGTAGAATCTCCTCTCTTTCCAGTTCTGGATTTGGTCACCAAGATTTGGGAGACCCAAGCAGAACTACAGAAGGATCTGGATTTAGTTTAGCAGGGTTTTTTTTTGTTTGTTTGTTTGTTTTTGGAGAGGTCAAATATATTTTTGCACTGAAATGAAGAACATGTGAGAGTCGTAATAGAAATGCAGGAATCATAAATAGCAAAGCTAATGCCAACACAGCAGCAGTGCAAGAGATCAGCAAAGAGGCAGGACTGAATGTTAAAAATAAAATAGGTTCTGTACAGACATACTGAATATAGGAATTTTGTTTTGCTTTGTTTCTGGAAGCCAGTGTAACAAATGATGGTAATAGTAACTTTGGCAGGCTGCTAAAAAGCTGGGCATCGCAAAAAATGATTCTCTTTCCCCTTGCAAAAATTATGAAAATGAAACTGGGATATTTATTTCCCTTTTTAACACAGCAGGGATCACGTACAGCAAATAAGCCTAACAACACTCTAATGTGGGAAGCCCTGATGCTGTTAAAAAGTGACCATCGTCATTATCCACACAACGCATCAGATACCCAAACTGTGCCTTTGTTTTCCTCCTTGGCCTTCAACGTGCTGTTTCTTTTTCCCTATAAAATCATAAAATGTGTTATTATAAAACAGAGTGGCAGGTCCTCAACTATCCTCTCTCTCTCATCTCATCCTATGCTGAGTCTCAGAAGAAAGAAACCCCAAACATGTAGTTTAAAGATTAGTACACAGGAATTGGAAGAACTTCTTGATGCAACAATTAACATTTTTGCTATTCAGTATCTCCATTGTGTCAAGACTTTCTATCAGGTTCTGTGCCAGTGAAAACATATATACAAAGAATCCAAGGAAACATTGTTCTTCTGGAGCTTGAAAATTGTTAAAGAGAACAATAGGCCAGGAAGCAACTGTCTGTTTACAAAGCAGGCTGCTTAGAGCAGAGAGCAGAGGCAAAGCAAGGCCCAGAATCTTTAAGGTACCTCAATCAATGAAGGCTTTCAAGGAGAATGTCTAATTGTTAAAGGTCCCTGACAGACAGTTAAAAGTAGAACAGACCCTTATCAACCTGAAAGAAAATTAGATTTAATAGCACTTAAAATCAGAGGGGTAAATTAAAGGGCATTTGTATGGGTGCACTGGCAGTCATGGCAATGTGGCTCCATCTCTCTGAGCTTCATTTTTCTCCTACAATCTTACAGAAGTAATTCCTTCTACATAGGCAGGTTGTGAAGTTTAAGTGAGGTAATGGGCCTTGCTCATGCACAATGAATGGAGTTGTTGCTACTATTATTGCAACGAATTCCATGAAGTTAAAATTTTTGAACAGGAGAACAAACACCAAATTGATCAAAGATTATTGTCTCTTGATACTGGGATGAGATGTAAATTGACTTTCCTTTCTACTTTTCTGCATTTTCTGTATTTTCTATAATGAGCATACATTATTTTATCATCAGTAAAACATCAGCCTTTAAAACAGATTTTAAATGTAAATTTAATCAAATGAATTATTTGGTAGAATAATCAATGTTAATCCAACTCACATAATCAAGTAGCTTTTGAATGTACAAATCCTTGATTATATTGTGCCAAACATCGTCCTCAGCCTTATACAGAAATAGGGAAGCATGCTCCTGGGCTGCAGGGAGATTAGTCTTATGAATAAGTGTCTCCTTTCTTCTATTTCTCCATTAAAGCAAGTAAACTGCAGTTCATACATAGATCTGCGTGAAAAAGTTAGCAAAGTCCAACTCTTAAAAGTTCAGAATCAGGAATTAAGTGATGTCAATTCAAGTGCTGACTAATTTCTAGCAGTATTAATTGACTGGTGCTGGTACATTTTCTAAGCATGGGGAAAACAGCAGTAGACAAATATGTAGCTTTGGATGTGGTCTTGTAAGCTTTCTTACCTGTCCAATGGAAAGAAATAACATATAGTGTCCAGAAGAAAGTAAGCACACAGCATCCTTGTGTATTGAATCTTACCCATCAGCATTCAAACGTAGTGGAAGTCTCCTATTTTTAAAATAGTCATCCAGTTTCTTTGATTCTACACTCTCTTCCAGTGACCCATTTACTTTTTCCCTACTGTTGCTTGACTACCCTGAAGCTAAGTGTTGTCCGTACTCACTGTTTCCAACTTCTCCCCTCCCATTCTATGTTGAACACATTCCAAACAGGGATTGGCCCAGAGCCTGTTTTTGTCACCCAGGATTCAGCTAGTAAATACTATGCCTTTGTGCAAACTAGAAAATGGTACCCGCCTGCATGGGTACATTGTAAATAGCTGTGCCCTCCACATGCGTGGAGCAGAGGTGGGGAGAGCTTCATGACGACTCACACACTTGAACAGACACCATTGTGCAAGACATGCCAGCCCACCCACAGCGCTGCTTCTATGGCTGCCGGTGGTTAAGCCTACTGATCAGTTCTCAACCCTGCTGTTACCTGCATTCCCAGCAACATAGGCTGAGGTGGATTCCTACCTACTCTTTGAAGCATGTTCATTACAGCACATTCTTTCTTTTTTTCTTTTTTAACTCTTTTTTTCTTTTCTGCCTTCTCTTCCCCACCCCCAGTGTTATTGAGATGTAAGTGAAATAAAACATTGTGTAAGTTCAGGTTATACCATGTGAGGATTTCATGCACTTACATACTGTGAAGTCATTACCTCAATAATCAACACTCCACCGCCTCACATAGGTACCGTATGTATGTATGTGTTCATGTGCCTGTTGGTGAGGACATTTAAGATCCTCTCTTCCAGCAACTATAATGCAATATTTTGAATTATAATTAACACACTGTACATTAGCTCCTCAGAACTTATTCATCTTATAACTGGAAGTTTAACCAGTATCTCCAGCACCTTCAACCAGCATCTCCCCATTTCTCCTTCCCTCCAGCCCCTGGCAACCACCTTTCTAATCTGATTCTGTTAGTAAAATATTGCACAGTATCTTATTTGTGGAATCTAAAAACGTAATAGCAAAAATACCAAACTGATAGGAACAGGGTGGAAGAGGGACTAATTGTCAGGGGCTGGAGGAAATGGGGAGATACTGGTAAAAAGGTACAAACTTTCAGTTATGAAATTAATAAGGTCTGAGGATCTAATATAAAATATGGTGACTATAGTTGATAACACATTATTGTGATTTTGAATTATTTTAACAACAAGAAAAAAAGTATTTGTCTTTCTCTGACTTCTTTTGCTTGGTATAACGCATTCAAGGTCCATCTATTTTTTTTGCATGACAGGATTTCATTCTTTCTCCTGGATAAATAACATTCTGTTGTTTTACATATGTGTGTGTATATATATACACACATATATAAAGGTGGTGTGTGTATATATATATATACACAGTTGTATATAAAGGTGGTGTGTGTATATCTGTTGTACACCATCTTTTTTACCCATTCTGCTGTCAATGAACATGTAAGTTGTTTTCATGTCTTGGCTATTGTGAATAATACTGAAATAAATAAGGGAGTACAGATATTTTTCAAGAAACCAGTTTTATTTCCTGAATGAATATACCCAGAAGTGGAATTGCTGGATCATATGGTAGTTTTATTTTTAATTTTTGAGGAACCTCCATACTGTTTTCCATAGTGGCTGTACCAACAGTGCACACGTGATCAATTTTCTCCACATCGTGCCAACACTTACCTCTTTTATTTTGATAACAGCCATTCTGATATGTCTGAAGTGACATCTCGTTATGGCTTTAATTAGTGATGTTGAGTACCTTTGGCTATTTGCGTGTCTTTGGAAAAATGTTCACTTCCTCTGCCCATTTGTTAATTGGATTATTTGGGGTTGTTTTTAAGTTGTCTGACTTCTTTAAATACTTGGATTCCCTTTCTTTATCTTTCGTATATAATGTAGGTTTTTGTTCTGTTGTTACCATGGTGTACATATAAAACATCTTATAGATTCAGTAGTCTATTTTATGTTGATATGGACTTAGCTTCAATCTCATACAAAAATTACTCTTTCACTCACTGCCATTTTATGTTTTTGATGTCACAATTTACTTTTTGTATTATATATCCATTAACTATTGCAGCTATATTTGTATAATTTTGTCCTTTAATTTTTAAACTAAAAATTAAGTGTATTAAGTGGCTAATACACACTATATTACAGTGGTATTAGTGTTCTAAATTTGAACATATGTTTTCCTTTACTGGTGTTTTGTATATTTTCATATGTTTTTAATGTTACAAGTCAGCAGCCTTTTATTTCAAACATGAATAACTCTCTATCAGCATTGGAAGGCCCTAACCCATGAACTCCTGTATCCATCTGCCTCTCAGTCATTTCCCTCTGGGTACTCAATAGACATCTCAAAGTTAACAAGGCCAAACTAAGATCGAGTCACTTCTCTAGGCCCAACATCGTCTTCAATCATCATTCTAGTTATTCAGATGAAAAACTTTGTCTTCTTTGTCTCATACCCCCACATTCACCTATAAGCATATTCATCAGCACAACCTTCAAGTGTTGAAGGAACTCAACAATGTCTTACTACCTCCACGACTCAAAGCAAAACTTGATCCAAAGCAAAACCATCATTCATCTATTATTTCAATTACTTCCTAACTGTTGAATCCCCTTCTTTTCTGGGCCCCTGTCAATCTATTTTCGACATAAGTCAGAATGAGCCTGTTAACCTTCAAGTCGAATTATTTAACCTGTCTCTTGAAAACCTCCCAGTGGGTTCCTGGCTAAACCAGAGGTAGATGATGGTGACGTCACACCAGCACCCCTGCTGACATCTGGCCTGGATTGCCTCTCTGACCTCATCTCTGATACTTCTGCCCCCAGCACACATTGTTCATTTTTTTTCTGCCACATTTACTGATTTATTTTCCCTTGGGCATGCACTTACCTCAGGGATCTTCTGCTTACTCTACAAGTGTTTTTTCCTCCCCCTTCAGAAAACTCCCTTATTTACTCCCTGCTTTCTTCTCAATGATGCTTCCATGACAATCATCTTCAAATTACAACACTCCATTTCCTTTCCTGCCTTATTATTCAACAATATATATTTTTCTTATATCTTGTTTTCTTTTTGTCTCCCCTCAAAAATAACATAAGGTCCACATGGGTAAACCATTTTTTTTGTGTTAACTCTTTTATCCTTAGAACCTCAGCTAGAGCCTAACAATTAGTCATTGCTCAAAAAAATATTTGTTGAATCAATATGTTCACATACATGTAAATTTTAAGTAATTGAAAGAACATATAATATCTATTAAGAGTGGCAAAGACTTTTCCTTGAGTGTTTCCAAGTGGCAGCCCCACAGAAGTTTCAGAAAGAAGAGAAGATTCCAGTGATTCTGGAAGTGACTGACCAAATGCCTGTAGTCACATGGCAAAATGCAGGTGCTGGGGAAATAAAAGCAGTAAGAGCCCTCATTTGTGAAATTTACCAAATTTATATTTCTTTTATTCTCAAGCACAGGTCAAACTCAGATGACTATAAGAAAGATTCCTAAAGAGACAAATTAGGTCAGAGAAATTTAAGGACACTAAAAGTGTAGAGTAGTAAAATATACATATGTAGACATGTTGACTCACGTAGAGCCAGACATCCTGGAATGTAAGTCAACTGGGCCTTAGGAAGCATCACTACGAACAAAGCCAGTGAAAGTAATGGAATTCCAGTTGAGCTATTACAAATCCTGAAAGATGATGCTGTGAAAGTGCTGCACCCAATATGCCAGCAAATTTGGAAAGCTCAGCAGTGGCCACAGGACTGGAAAAGGTCAGTTTTGATTCCAATCCCAAGAAAGGCAATGCCAAAGAATGCTCAAACTACCACACAATTGCACTCATCTCACATGCTAGTAAAGTAACACTCAAAATTCTCCAAGCCAGGCTTCAGCAATACGTGAACAGTGAACTTCCAGATGTTCAAGCTGGTCTTAGAAAAGGCAGAGGAACCAGAGACCAAACTGCCAACATCCGCTGGATCATCGAAAAACATGAGTTCCAGAAAAAACATCTATTTCTGCTTTATTGACTATGCCAAAGCCTTTGACTGTGTGGATCACAATAAACTGTGGAAAATTCTGAAAGAGATGGGAATATCAGACCACCTGACCTGCTTCTTGAGAAATCTGTATGCAGGTCAGGAAGCAACGGTTAGAACTGGACACAGAACAACAGACTGGTTCCAAATCGGAAAGGAGTACGTCAAGGCTGTATATTGTCACCCTGCTTATTTAACTTATGCACAGTATATCATGAGAAATGCTGTACTGGATGAAGCACAAGCTGGAATCAAGATTGGTGGGAGAAATATCAATAACCTCAGATATGCAGATGACACCACTCTTATGGCAGAAAGTGAAGAAGAGCTAAACAGCCTCTTGTTGAAAGTGAAAGAGGAGAGTGAAAAAGTTGGCTTAAAGCTCAACATTCAGAAAACGAAGATCATGGCATCCAGTCCCATCACTTCATGGCAAATAGATGGGGAAACAGTGGAAACAGTGTCAGACTTTATTTTTCTGGGCCCCACACTGCAGACGGTGACTGCAGCCATGAAATTAAAAGACGCTTACTCCTTGGAAGGAAAGTTATGACCAAACTAGACAGCATATTAAAAAGCAGAGACATTACTTTGCTAACAAAGGTCCGTCTAGTCAAAGCTATTGGTTTTCCAGTAGTCATGTATGGATGTGAGAGTTGGACTATAAAGAAAGCTGAGCACCGAAGAACTCATGCTTTTGAACTGTGGTGTTGGAGAAGACTCTTGAGAGTCCCTTGGACTGCAAGGAGATCCAACCAGTCCATCCTAAAGGAGATAGTCCTGAATGTTCATTGGAAGGAATGATGTTGAAACTGAAACTCCAATACTCTGGCCACCTGATGCGAAGAGCTGACTCATTTGAAAAGATTCTGATGCTGGGAAAGATTGAGGGCAGGAGGAGAAGGGGATGAGATGGCTGGATGGCATCACTGAGTTGATGGACATGAGTTTGGGTGAACTCTGGGAGTTGGTGATGGACAGGGAGGCTTGGTGTGCTGTGATTCATAGGGTTGCAAAGAGTTGGACACGACTGAGTGACTGAACTGAACTGAGGCATGTCGAGGTTCACTGTTGTCACCAGTATATTGATCTCCTTTTCACACCCCACATTTAAGTGTGATTATTCGATCGGCAATGGACAATGAAATGTGAATTTTACATCCACTTGTCACCACCTGTACTTGGTAGTTTTCTTTGTATTTATCTGGTTTGTGTTCTGTTCACTGTGATTCTTGAATCTATGGGCTGATGTATTTGATCTATTTTAGAAAATGCTTAGCCATTGTCTTTTTGAATATTGATCTGTCCCATCCTCTCTTGTCTCTTTCTTATCCTCCATTTCTATACATATTAAACCATGTGTCTGTACCTCTCATGTCCTTTATGCATTATTTGCTGTTGTTCTTCTTCGTTGTTTTCTCTCTGTGCTTCAGTTTGAGATTTTATTGACCTGCCCCTGAGTTCTATAAGCATGTCCTTTGCTTTGTTCAAGTAGAATTCATTTAAAATCTTGAATATTTTAGTTCCAGAATATTCATTCTTTTTCATAGTTGTCAATCATTTAATAAAATTCTCTCTTCATCCTTTTTGTCAGTCTTCTATTTTTTAATCTGTTTAAAGTTTTTTATAGTCTTTGTCAATTCAACATATGTGTGTATCTCTTCTATTAATGACTTTCCCCCCTAATTATTAGACACATTTTCTTGCTTCTTTACATATCTTTTAAGTTTTTATTATGTGCTAGACATCACATGTAAAATAAATGGAGTCTAAAATTGATCTAATTTTTTTCCAAGAAGGGTTTACCCATTCCTGAGTTGTTCAGATGAATTAAGAGTCTGATCAAAACAATTTAGTTTAGTCAAATCCAGGTTTTAGCTTTAATTAGAATTATTCCTCCTCTAGTACCATCTGTATGTAGTCGGCCCCTCTCTCTAGGGAGACTTTTACTTCAAAGCACCATGAGACTGTGAGTGATTTATTTTTCTAGTCTAGCCCTCGATCCCCATACTACCCTATCACTTAAATATCTTGTGGAAAAAAACAAGCCAGGGGATCCTTCTAGATTCCAACCTTTCACAGTAGCTCATGTGGCCATCAAACGCTTTGCTGGTTTCTCTTTCATTCCAGTTGTATCCTTCTGTCTGTGGCAAGTCCATCCTCAATCCATCTCTAGGCATGACGAATGCCACCATAGGAGAAAGTATCTCGTGAGCTAAATTCATCAAGCCTCTCCATGTCTAGAACTTCAGTTCACTTGTTTATTTTTCTTCTAAAGTTCTCCTATGACTGTAAATATATAAATGTTATTAATATTGTTTTTTTCTTAGTTACAGCTTGATACTACCTCTTACATTATAACTATTAACACCATTGGAAATCAAATTCTATATTTAGGATTTAGTTGGTAAAACCTAAACATAGCATTTCATCATTCTTAAGCTTTATGTCCACTGATCAGGCTTTGAAATATTTATTGTGTTATTCAAAGCATTAGAAAGTATTGCCAGTTCTGTCTCATCTAATACTTTGATTTGCATATCATCTGTATATTCAATCAGTAAATTAACTAGGACTAAGTTATTCTGGCTATGGTTAACTGCAGACTTTTCTAATGAAATATTAGAAATCTGCTTGAATTGATAGCTCCATCAATTAACATTCTTTAAGCAAATATTCAAATAGATGTTAGACCTTTCTTCACTAATGCTCATGTCACTTCTTCACCTACAAAAGAGATTATCAATGGGAGTTAAGGGGGCTAGAGTAATTATGGCAGGCTGGCTTAGTTTCCCTAAAACACATAAAGTAGTAACAGTCGTTGTTTTGAAGTTAATAACTTATATGTTACAATTATAACCCTTAATAGTTGTACTAGTAGCTTAGAAGTAGTGGTACATTATTCAGAATACTTAAAATCATTGCAAGCTGAATAGATAAAACATCCATCTTAAATTTGAAAGCACAAGTCACTGAAGAAAATACAGGTTTCTGTCTGAAACATAACAGAAATTCTAATAAAGGATATTAGCACATGAAAGTAAGATGCTCTGGAAGTGGTATTTGTGAGAAATTGGTAAGAAAAGAAGCACTTTTCATTTGTACAAGTGTATTTCTTTTAGTTCCAGTAAGTTATACACCAGTTTCTTTAAAATTTGATTTAGTTTTATTTCAAAATAAACACATTTTTATTATGCTTTTAAATATATGTATGTAGGTTTTTCAACACTGATTGTATATTGCATTACCCATGAGTCTTTGTTTTGATGGCCATGAGGGATTGAAGCATTACTATTTTTTAAAGTACTAATATCAAAATTTCTGGGAAAGGAGCCCACCAACATAATTTTTTTAAAGACTATTTTAGTTTTAAGTCTACTATAAAATGGAGAGGAAGGTACAGAGATTTACCATAAATCCCCAACACCCACGTCTGTAGAGCCTTCATGATTATCAATATTGCTCACCAGAGTGGTACATTTTTTACCGAAGATGAATTTGCATTAGTGAATCATAATCACTGAAAGTCTGTAGTTTACCTTAGGGTTCACTCTTAGTGTTATACATTCTGTAGGTTTGCAAAAATGTATAATGACATATATCCATCATTGTAATATGATACAGAGTATTTTCACTTCTCTAAAAAAAACTCTGTACTCTCCCTATTCATCTTTTTCTAATCCCACTCTTGGCAACATTGGATCTGTTTGTCTTCAGAGTCTTGCCTTTCCCAGGATGTCATATAGTTGGAATCATATAGTATGTAGACTTCTCAGATGGGCTTGAGCTCTCACTTAGTAAACTGCACTTAAAGTTCCTGCAGCTCATTTCATGGCTTGATATTCATTTTTTTTTTAGCACTGAAAAATAGTCCATTGAATGAATATATAATAGTTTTATCTATTCACATGCTGAAAAACATCATGGTTGCTTCCAGTTTGGGGCAGTAGTTGATAAAGCTGCTAGAAACATTTGTGTGCAGGTTTTGGTGCAGACATAAATGTTCATCCCCTCAGAGGAAATATCAAGGAGTGAGACTGCGGAGTCGGGTGGTCACAGTATGTTGAGTTTTGCTGGAAACTGCCAAACTGCCTTCCAAACTTGCTGTGCCATTATGCATCAACATTTCCTGTTGTCCCATGTTTACATGTATATCTAAATCTCATTCATTTTATCTGACCCCCTTGGATCTAACAATCTGGATTTTTATTGCTTATTTATATTTGATTGTTACCTTTTGACCCACTCTGATCCAATCCTTACCACAGTTGAAAATTGCTGCTTTACAGAGTTGCTCTCTAATATTGAAACACTAGGCATGATTTTCCAAGATCATGGCCAACTTCATTCATAGGCGGGGCAAGTAGAATGGAGGTCTGAAATGAAATAACACAACTTTCCTTTATAAGTAAATATATGTTACAAATTTATAATCCAATAGCTGGAGTAGACTCGGTTTGGTTCAGTTCAGTTGCTCAGTCATGTCTGACTCTTTGCAACCCCATGAACCACAGCACCTGTCCCTCACCAACTCCTGGAGTTTACCCAAACTCATGTCCGTTGAGTAAGTGCTGCCATCCAACCATCTCATCCTCTGTTGTCCCCTTCTCCTCCTGCCCTCAATCTTTCCCAGCATCAGGGTCTTTTCAAATGAGTCAGCTCTTCCCATCAGGTGGCCAAAGTATTGGAGTTTCAGCTTCAACATCAGTCCTTCCAATGAACATTCAGGACTGATCTCCTTTAGGATGGACTGGTTGGATCTCCTTGCAATCCAAGGGACTCTCAAGAGTCGTATCCAACATCACAGTTCAAAATGTTCAATTCTTCAGCACTCAGCTTTCTTTATAGTCCAACTCTCATATCCGTACATGACTACTGGAAAAACCATAGCCTTGACTAGACAGACCTTTGTTGGCAAAGTAATGTCTCTGCTTTTTAATATGCTGTCTAGTTTGGTCACCCTGCTTATTTAACTTATATACAGAGTATATCATGAGAAATGCTGGGCTGGATGAAGCACAAGCTGGAATCAAGATTACCGGGAGAAATAAACCTCAGATAATGCAGATGACACCACCCTTATGGCAGAAAGTGAAGAACTGAAGAGCCTCTTGATAATGTGAAAGAGGAGAGTCATAACTTTCCTTCCATAGAGAGGACTAGTCAAACTAGTCATAACTAGTTTGGTCATAACTTTCCTTCCAAGTAGTAAGTGTCTTTATTTCATGGCTGCAGTCACCATCTAGAGTGATTTTGGAGGGCAAAAATATAAAGTCAGCCACTGTTTCCACTGTTTTCCCATCTGTTTGCCATGAAGTGATGGAACCAGATGCCATGATCTTAGTTTTCCAAATTTTGAGCTTTAAGCCAACCTTTCACTCTCCTCTTTCACTTTATCAAGAGGCTCTTCAGTTCTTCTTCACTTTCTGCCATAAGGGTGGTGTCATCTGCATTATCTGAGGTTTATTTCTCCCGGTAATCTTGATTCCAGCTTGTGTTTCATCCAGCCCAGCATTTCTCATGATATACTCTGTATATAAGTTAAATAAGCAGGGTGATAATATACAGCCTTGATGTACTCCTTTTCCTATTTGGAACCAGTTTGTTGTTCCATGTCCACTTCTAGCTGTTGCTTCCTGACCTGCATAAGATTTCTCAAGAGGCAGGTCAGGTGATCTGGTATTCCCATCTTTTGAAGAATTTTCCACTATTTATTGTGATCCACACAATCAAAGGCTTTGGCATAGTCAATAAAGAAGAAATAGGTGTTTTTCTGGAACTCTCTTGCTTTTTCCATGATCCAGTAGATGTTGGAAATTTGATATCTGGTTCCTCTGCCTTTTCTAAAACCAGCTTGAACATCTGGAATTTCACGGTTCACGTATTGCTGAAGTCTGGCTTGGAGAATTTTGAGCATCACTTTAATAGCATGTGAGATGAGTGCAATTGTAGTCATCTTTCACCTCTCCAGTAGCAGTAGCTTGAGCATTCTTTGGCATTGCCTTTCTTTGGGATTGGAATGAAAACTGACCTTTTCCAGTCCTGTGGCCACTGCTGATTTTTCCAAATTTGCTGACTAGCAAATGCAAAACAAGGCTGTTAAAGTGTGTGGGTGTTTAGGTAGTAAGAGGAGGTAAAATTGGTTGACTTCTGGAACCAAATTAGAATGGGACAGGAGCAAAATCCTGGTTATTGTTAAGTTAAATCACATTGCCATGTGATTACATAGATAGGGAAGATGATAGTACCTGGGTTCAAGAGTTCTGACATGAGATCCCTAAAGGAATGTTCTGTGACTCAGAGACAGTCTAAAAACTTAGAAGTTGTTAACTGTGCAAGAACCTAGAAGTCATCACTTGAGCTGGAATTACAGATCAGACAAACAAGAAGCATGGCTCTATACTAAAGCTTAGCAAACACTTGATTAGAACTCTGTACCAGTTTCTGCTCTGCCTAGAGCCCAAATTACACCAACAAGAACCACTATGTAGGTCATAGACTATATTCAATATAACCAAAAGGCCCAGTTAGATTAGAATTGAATGGGGCAGGACTGTGATGGTAGGTAGATAGCATGAAAGTGAAAGTTGCTCAGTCGTGTCTGACTCTTTACGACCCATGGACTGTACAGTCCATGGCATTCTCCAGGTCAGAATACTGGAGTGGGCAGCCTTTCCCTTCTCCAGGGGATCTTCCCAACCCAGAGATCAGTCCCGGGTCTCCCACGTTGCAGGCTGTTTCTTTACCAGCTGAGCCACAAAGAAAGCCCAAAAATACTGGAGTGGGTAGCCTATCGCTTCTCCAGTGGATAGGCTTCTCCAGTAGCCTATCGCAACTCAGTAATCAAACCGGGGTCTCCTGCATTGCAGGCAGATTCTTTACCAGCTGAGCTGTCAGGGAAGCCCAGATAGATAGCATGGACCAAGTAAATAAGTCGGGGGTTAGTGACACAGAGAGAACACTTTTCTGTAATGAACTGACAAGAGGTTAGGTAGGTAAAAGAAAGGTTGCATGTTACCTCAAAGCTGAGAGGTAGAGAAGCAAGGAGGTTCCATGCTCAGTGCTTGCTAGGGGACCAAGAAGTGCTTATGAGTGAGAAGTGGGTCTAATATCACAGAGTTTTATCATCTTGAGCAGACCACTTTTCTTATCAGGCCTCTGATCATGCAGTAAGTGCAAAAGGATTTTAGGAACTGAACTAATTAACAAGTCAAAGATCACTATAGATAAGATCGTAACCAGCCTATGCAAACTGTAGGCTAATAACTTAAGGGAGCAGAACAGATGCTGACAACCTACAGAGCAATGTCTTCCAGTCTTAGAATTCTGGATCCCCAGGAGACCCTGAACTATGGTTAGGAATGTTTAGATCCTTACGTATTCCAGGCATTTTCAAATGATGAGGTAATATACTATTCTTTTCAAATGTCTGCTGATACCATAAGTTTAATCAAATATAAATTAAGAAATATCATTTTATTGAATCCATAGAAGTTTATTTTCATTTTGTATTTTCTAAATACCATAATTGCAAATACTAAAATATAACTACTATCAGATTTTGGTCTGAGTAAGTAAGTGTTAGTCTCTCAGTCATGCCCGACTCTTTAGACCCCATGGACTGCAGCCCACCAAGCTCCTGTGCCCATGAGATTTTCCAGGCAAGGATCTTGGAGTGGGTTGTCATTTGCTTCTCCAGGAAATATTGGTCTGAGAAAATGTTTATGGGAATATTTTCTAACTTTAGTCACATAGGCTGAGAACTACTGCTTTAAAGGAAAAGACAGACAGAATCATCCCAAGGAGGAAGCAGCTAGACTTGATTGGGGTTGAGTGAAGGCAGTGTGACAAAGCAGAGGTAACTCAGCTCAGATCCCCTCTGCACCATGTCCCAGCTGTGAGCAAATTATTTATCTTTCCATGGCTGTTTTGTCAATGTTAAAATGGTCAGAGTATTATCCAAATGGAAAGTGTTGTTGCAGGAATCAATGACAATGTATGCAAAGAATCTGGCACATAAAAGCTACTCAATAAATGGTAACAATTAACGCTACTGCAAAAGAGAAGATAATTGTGAGATAAAAGTGAGAAACAAAATTCAAAATAAGGAAAAGTAAAGAATACTGAAAAATTGGTCAGAAAAATATAAATACAGAGTCAAGGTATAGAGAGATGAGAACTTTACTCCTGGATCTGCCATTTAGGAGGTGTGCATAAATTACTTAACATGTAGACACTAGTTACTTCCTCACTGAAATAAAATCTTTGGACTCAGCTTTAAAAATCATATGATTTTTCTGTGATTACTTTAGAACAACAGAGTCAACCCCAGATACATGAGTTAGTTCAGCTGTTGAGTAATAGTACATGCTCTCTGCAGCTTCTTGATCTCTGTGATCCCCACCCCACCCATCCTGGTAAAGTCTCACAGAACCTACAAGTAAGGACTAAGCCTGCAGCCAGCCAGGTTCCAACAACATAGGGCTCTAAGAATTTTCTCCCAAGTAAGGTACGTGGACTTAGAATGGGTTTCCCAGTCACTTAGTTTCCCATCTTATGATAAACACTCAACCAAGACCCATTCCATCTCCCAAATGAGGCCATAAATTGGACTCTGTACATGAGTGCCAGATTCTATCTTGAAGACAGAGTTTGAGTAAACTAGAAAGAAATGGCTTTATTGCCTTGCCAGGCAAAGGGATCCACAGTGGGCTAATGTCCTCAAAAGTGTGTGAACCAACCTGGTGAGGAGTTTTATAGTAATGGTTCAAAGGACAGGGCATGATCAACTCCTGGACGCTCTTCTGATGGGTTGGTGGTGAGGTAAGTGGGAGTCAGCATCATCAACCTTTGGGTTCCAACTGGTCTGGGGTCTACATGCTTATGGGCAGCACTCAACTTCTCCCAGCTGGCGGGGGTTTCAGTCTCTGCAAAACATCTCAAAAGACATGGTTCACAATATTTTCTATAGTCCTTGAGGAAAAACTAAAGATCCTTGAACTTTGTTATATGGCTAAAATATCATTGTTTTGTCTTGCTTGCCTGTTTTCCTTTGTTTCTGCATTTTTTTCACTTCTGTGAATTAAATTTATTCTTTGACTAAAGTTTGTTGTACAGACAAAAGCCAGGCAGAGGACTCAGGTGGCAGTTTATTCTGGAAAGGCCTCATAGTGCCCTGCTTGGTTACACAAATCCTGTGAAATCCAAATATGCCAAGATTTGTGCAAACTTATGAACTTTTATCTGGCTTTCAAGTTTTATTTCTATGAATAATGCCACCTCCTAGAAAGGCACCTTACATATGTGATAATGTATTCATACTTTAATTGCTATAGGGTAGGATCCCATAGTGTAGTATTTCTGGTTGAATCACGTAGGTTTTTAAAATTTTATTTATTTTTGGTTGCGCTGGGTTTTCATTGCTGCGGACAGGCTTTCTCTAGGTGCAGCGAACAGGGGCTATGCTTCATTGCGGTGCACAGACTTTTTTTATTATTATTACAGTGGCTTATCTTGTGGAGCACAGGCTCTAGGTGCACAGGCCTCAGTAGCTACAGCAAGTGGGCCCTAGAGCAGACAGGCCTCAGCAGCTGTGGTGCACAGGCTTAGTTTTTCTGCAGCATGTGGAGTCTTCCCAGACCAGGGATCAAACCTGTGTCTCCTGCATCAGCAGGCAGATTCTCATCCGCTGCAACATTGGGGAAGTCCTGAATAATGTACTTTCAATTTTAATAACTGCTGCCAAATAGATTTCCGAAAGAGCCTGCAACAATGCATATTTCTACCATTAATATCTGAAAATGTCCTTTTCTATGATTCCCATCAGTATTAGGTGTTGCAGTTGGTAATTTTTGCCAATACAATGAATGGAAAATAAAGTTACTATTATGGTTTCTCCAGTGGTCATGTATGGATGTGAGAGTTGGACTGTGAAGAAAGCTGAGCGCAGAAGAATTGATGCTTTTGAACTGTGGTGTTGGAGAAGACTCTTGAGAGTCCCTTGGACTGCAAGGAGATCCAACCAGTCCATTCTGAAGGAGATCAGCCCTGGAATTTCTTTGGAAGGAATGATGCTAAAGCTGAAACTCCAGTACTTTGGCCACCTCATGCGAAGAATTGACTCATTGGAAAAGACCCTGATGCTGGGAGGAATTGGGGGCAGGAGGAAAAGGGGATGACAGAGAATGAGATGGCTGGATGGCATCACTGACTCTATGGACGTGAGTCTGAGTGAACTCCGGGAGTTGGTGATGGACAGGGAGGCCTGGCGTGCTGTGATTCATGGGGTCGCAGAGAGTCGGACACGACTGAGCGACTGAACTGACCTTGATTTTGCTGAAGCTTGGGTACATAGGCAGGTTAACTTATTTTTATACATGTATATGTGATACAAATTTTCACTCTTTGAAAAGTCTTTTGAAACTTTTGTTTATTTTCCTATTGGGTGGTTTGTTTCTTTCTTATCCATTTGTAAGAACTTTTTCTGGCCCGTAGATGGTTATCGTAAACTATGTATACTGCCACATACACTTTGAAAATATTTTCCCAAAATAATGGTATCTACTCAGTTTGCTCAGAGTATTTCAGCTTCATGTACTTAAATGTGGTTTTATTTCTTTAAAGCGCCAGCATTGCATTTTATTTATTTTATTTTTGGTTGCCCTGGGTCTTCGTTGCTGTGCCTGGCCTTTCTCTAGTTACAGAGAGCAGGGCCCACCCTTTAGTTGTGGCATGTCGGCTGTCATTGCAATAGTTTCTCTTGTTTCAGAGCACAAGCTCTAGGCACATGGGTTTCAGTAGTTTCAGCACACAGGCTCCGTAGTTGCGGTACACAGACTCCACAGTGTGTGCAATCTTCCCAGACCAGGAATCAAACTCATGCCCCTGAAGGCAGATGGATTTCTATCTACTGTACCCCCAGGGAAATCCCAGCATTACATTTTTATTTAAAAAGTTCTACACCAAATCCTCTAAATTTTTTGAAATATATAACAATTTTTTAACATCTAAATGTATAATATTAGTAAAATTTCTTTGATTATAGTGTGAAATAGGACTCAAGTGTGTTTCTTTTCAGACGGTTAGTTATTTTGGCCAGCCATTTATAAACTGAACCATTATCGTCTTACCAAATTGTCCTAATTTCTAGTGTATTAAATTTGCATGATTTCTAGAAGGCTATGCTAATATTGTTGTTGTTCAGTTGCCCAGTTGTGTCAGACTCTTTGTAACTCTATGGATTGCAGCATGCCATGTTTCTCTGTCCTTCACTATCTTCCCCAGTTTTCTCAAACCCACGTCCCTTGAGTCGATGATGAAAACCGAACATCTCATCTTCTGTCGCCCTCTTCTCCTCCTGCCCTCAATTTTTCCCAGCATCAGGGTCTTGTCCTATCTGTTGGCTCTGTGCATCAGGTGGCCAAAGTATGGAACTTTATCTTCAGCACCAGTCCTTCCAGTGAATATTCAGGGTTGATTTCCTTTAGGATTAACTGGTTTGATCTTGCTGTCCAACAGACTTTCAAGAGTCTTCTCCAGCACCACAGTTCAAAAGTATCAATTCTTTGTAACTCAGCCTTCTTTATGTTCTTTCACATACGTGCATGAATACTGGGCAAGCCATAGCTTTGACTATATAAACTTTTGTTGGCAAAGTGATATCTCTGCTTTATAATATGCTGTCTAGGTTTGTCATTGCTTTTCATCCAAGGAGCAAGTGTCTTTTAACTTTATGGTTGCAGTCACCATCCACAGTGATTTTGAACTAATACTGTACTGTTTTATTATAGTGAGTGGAGGCAATTTAACTATTGTATTCAGTTCCTCAGTCTCTCTTGTCATGTGACCCTAAAGTGCAGAGGAGTGGGTAAAGTATATTTCCCAAAACCCATTGATGTTGAGGCTGGCCTTGTGACATGTTCTGGCCAATAGGATGTTGGTGGAAGTGACAGGGTGCTGGTTTCAAGCCAGGGCCTTGCCGTCCTGTGAACCACTGAGAGAACATGTCCCGTGTGGTCCAAGGAGAATGTGAAGGCACACAGAACAGAATTGAGCCCAGAAATGCTGGCTTCCAGCCCAGGAAATCCAAAGCATGAAGCAGAGCCATCCCACCTGACCTGCAAACACAGGACAGAAAGAAAAACTCGCTGCTGTAAGCCACTCAATTCTACACTGCTTGTTACACCTCATTCCGACAAAAAAATACCAACAATACAGTATAGCTAACATGACTTAAAATCCAGCAAGGGACTTCATACTTACTCATTTTCATCTATATTCACATATGTAAAGTTCATAGGAAGTTTAATATCACATATAAAAGAAGAAAAATCATAAATTGTTGCTATGTATAGTTATGTCTTTCCATTTTATTCAGATCATTTTTCCTAAGTTCTGAAATGTAATTTTACAGTTTTCTTGAAGTAAGTCTTTTACCAGACAGTTTGTGTTATTAGAAATGGGTTCTTTCCCCAATTATTATACTAGTGCTTTTTTTTTTTACTAGAGTATTGAGTTTTTTAGGTATCAAACAATATTAATATAATAAAAGGTAACTATAGCTATCTTATCCATGGTAATTTTGAAAGTTACTTTTACTTTTTTGTTGTATTGTGGCCAGTATAATGCAAAGTCTTGATGGAAAGCGTTATAGAGAACAGCTTAATTGCAACTTGGTTTGAGAGCTAAAGATATAAACAGATATGATATGGAGAATATAAATACATTACTACATTGTGTGTGTGTAGTTACTTCAGTCATATTGAACTGTTTGTGACACTATATATTATAATAGCCTGCCAGGCTCTTCTGTTCTTGGGATTCCCTAGACAAGATGATGGCACCCCACTCCAGTACTCTTGCCTGGAAAATCCCATGGACGGAGGAGCTTGGTGGGCTGTAGTCCGTGGGGTCGCTAAGAGTAGGACACGACTGAGCGACTTCACTTTCACTTTTCTCTTTCATGCATTGGAGAAGGAAATGGCAACCCACTCCAGTATTCTTGCCTGGAGAATCCCAGGGACGGGGGAGCCTGGTGGGCTGCCATCTATGGGGTCGCACAGAGTCGGACATGACTGAAGAGACTTAGCAGCAGCAGCAGCAGACAAGAATACTATAGTGGGTTGCCATTGCCTCCTCCAGGGTATCTTCCCAACCCAGGGATCGAATCCATATCTCCTTACATCTCCTGCATTGGCAGGACGGTTCTTTATCACTAGTACCGCCTAGGAAGCAACACATTATTACATTAGGATTAAATGTAAATGCTTTAGTAATGCTAGGGCTAAATGGTATATGTTATTATAGACTGGGCTTCCCTGGTGGCTCAGATGGTAAAGAATCCACCTGCAATGTGGAAGACCTGGGTTCGATCGCTGATTGGGGAATATCCCATGGAGAAGGGAATGGCTACCCAAGCCTATATTCTTGCCTGGAGAATCCCCATGGATGGAGGAGCCTAACGGGCTACCATCGTGGGGTTGCAAAGAGTCAGACATGACTGAGCGACTTTCATGTTTGAGGAGGATCATGATAGACTTAAAAAAAAAAAAAACCTGAAAAAAAAAGCCACTTAAAGATAGTTCATGATCTATTACTAAGTGGTCTACAAGGGAAATCATGCTACCTACCAAAATATTTATGTGAATCAAGCTACTTCCTCTAGCACTTAGGTTTTGATCTTTGATAGTACTTTTCATTAGAGGCAATTCTATCCTATACAGCAGGAAAAAAATTAAGATAGGCTTGAAAAATGCTGTGTGAGAAAACAAGGATGTTTTTTAAATACCAGAGGCAGTGCTGAAAACATTAAGAAATATCTAAAGAGGTTTGCAGTGGCCAGTTATAACATCAGTTCAATTCAGTTCAGTCACTCAGTCATGTCCGACTCTGCGACCCCATGAATCGCAGCACGCCAGGCCTCCCTGTCCATCACCAACTCCCGGAGTTCACTCAGACTCACGCCCATCGAGTCCGTGATGCCATCCAGCCATCTCATCCTCGGTCGTCCCCTTCTCCTCCTGCCCCCAATTCCTCTCAGCATCAGTCTTTTCCAATGAGTCAACTCTTCGCATGGGGTGGCCAAAGTACTGGAGTTTCAGCTTTAGCATCATTCCTTTCAAAGAAATCCCAAGGCTGTAACATCATAAGTATCAAAAAGAAAGTAAAATTCTGCTGTGTTTGAAACAGCCATCTATAATGATACTGGAAAAGTAGAAAAATGAATGTAAAAAGAATGAATGAACGTATTTAGTTTTAATGAGAGGAGTATAGATTTGTGCAGGCCTCCTGTTTATTCCATTAAGTACATATTTGCATAGAGAAAATAGATATACATTTTCTCTATCCAGTCTAAGTAGAGTAGATAGAGAAAACTAGAGATAGACTGAATAATATCAGAAAATTTGGTCCAAAAGAGAAGCATGATGTATATGGAGAAATTCTACATTGCTTCTGAAAAGTATAAAAATAAATGAATGAAAAAACATGCAATGTATCTGATAGACTCAACATCCAATAAGTTTCCCAGTTTAGTGTAAAACTTTATTGTAACCTATTAGCAATAAAGGTTGTGTTGTTTTGTTGGACTGGGAAATAAATTCTAACATTTCTAGGAAAATTTAAAACTATTAGGTTGGTGCAAATATAATTGCAGTTTGGGACGATGAATTTTGAATCATTGCAACTAGGCTCAAACACATCTTTATTAACCAAAATAGGAACCATTATAATCAACATGTTTTTGCCAATGAGAAACAAGTTTGTTTATTCCTGTAGCATAAAAATCCATGCTTTGAGATTTGACAGACACTTAGTAAGCATTTTCTGCCTCCTGCTGGCTGTGGAAGCATTTTCCCTACAAAAACGTTGTTCAGATCCTTGAAATGGTAGTAAGCTGGCAAGAGGCCAGGTGAATATAGCAGATGAGGCCAAACTTCAAAGACCAACTTGTTCAGCTTTTTGAAGCGCTGGTTGTGCGACATGCAGTTGGGGTTCACCGTGGAGAAGAATTGGGCCCTTTCTGTTGACCAGTGTCGGATGCGAGTGTTGAAGTTTTCAGTATATCTCACTGGTGTGCTGAGCATACTTCTCAGGTGTAATGGTTTTTCCCAGGATTCAGAAAGCTGTAGTGGCTTTTAGACCAGCTGCAGACCACTGAACAGTGACCATGACCTTTCTTGGGTGTATGTTTGGCTTAGGAAAGTGCTTTGGAGCTTTTTCTGAGTCCAACTACTAAGCTGGTTCATCGCCAGTTGCAATATAAAATCCACTTTTCATGACATGTCATAATGCGATGGAGAAATGGTTCATTATTGTTGGGTAGAATAACAGAAGATGACACTTCAAAATGACAATTTTTTTGATTTGTGGTCAGTTCATGAGGCACCCACTTATTAAACATTTTCACCTTTCCAATTTGCTTCAAATGCCAAATGACCATAGAATGGTCAGTGTTGAGTTCTTTAGCAATTTCTCACATAGTTGTAAGTGGATCAGCTTCGATGGTCTTCTCAATGATCCTTGTCAACTTCCAATGGCCAACCACTGTGCCCCTTATCTTCAAGGCTCTCATATCTTTTGCAAAACTTCTTGAACCACCACTGCACTGTACATTCATTAGCAGTTCCTGGGTCAAATGCATAGTTGATATTGCAAGTTGTCTCTACTGGTTAATGACCCATTTTGAACTTGAATAAGAGAATAGCAAAACGAATACAGTATTGTAAAGCAAAACAAACTAAAAAATAAAAAATTAATTAAAATAAAAAAGAAGTTTGCCACAAACACACACACACACACACACACAAATAAATAAATAAATAATAAAAGTGATGGATATATTTAAAAAAAAGAATATCACTAGAATGTGCTTTTTGTCTAACATCATTTCCCTATTATAAAATAAATATAAAATAAACAGCAAGTAATAAGTCATGAACAAAAAACCCTTAAAGCAAGAAGTGTGCATTAATATGATATATAACATAACCACAAATATCACAGGGAAAAGTTCAGCAATGCAAAACCATAATTACTTTTGCAACAACCTAATATATATATATGAAAAGATGGGACTTCCTGGTGGTCAAGAGGCTAAGACTCCATGCTCCCAATACAGAGGACCCTTGTTGGATCCCTGGTCAGGGAATTAGATCCCGCATGCTGCAACTAAGACTTGGAACAGTAAAATAAAAATATTCACATATATGTATGAAAATGTTCATATATATATATATATATGAAAAGACAATCGTTTTGGAAGTATATTTCTAACAAGTAAAAAAATTGTTAATAAACTTAAAAATTTAGAAAGTGCTGAAAAATGTGCAACTCATAAAGAGACTTCATACATAATAAAGGTAAAATTTCTAATTACTGGAGAAAATTATTCATGAATGGCATTCAAGAACAGAGAAATGATTTAGAAAACTATAAAGTTTGATCCCAAATGTACCAATTACATTTAAATCAATGTAATAAGGTTTTAAAAATTAAAACTGAAATTATAAATTATTAGATATCTTATAAATAGGCTTTCCAAGTTAAATCCTTTTTCTGCCTGGAGGTTGGTTGGTTTTATAATGGATGCTGAATTATACTTAGAATCATTTTGATTTTGCTCAAGATCAAGGAAATTCACTTTTCTACTTTGTTGTTCAGTTGCTGAGTCATGTATGACTCTTTGTGACCTCATGGACTGTAGCGTACCAGGTTCCCTTGTCCTCCACTATCTCTTACAATTTGTTAAAATTCATCTATTGAGTCGATGGTGCTATCTAACCATCTCATCCTCTGCTGCCTTCCTGTGTTGCCTTAAGTCTTTCAGCAAAAACAAGATCTTTCCCAATGAATCAACCCTTCACATCAGGGGGCCAAAGTATTGGAGCTTAAGCATCAGTCCTTCCAATGAATATTTAGGGTTGCTTCCCTGATAGCTCAGTTGGTAAAGAATCTGCCTGCAATGCACAATATCCCGGTTTGATTCCTGGGTTGGGAAGATCCCCTGGAGAAGGGAAAAGCTACCCACTCCAGTATTCCTGGCCTTCCCTTATGGCTCAGCTGGTAAAGAAACCGCCTGTAATGTGGGAGATCTGGGTTTGATCCTTGGGTTGGGAAGACCCCCTGGAGAAGGGAAAGGCTACCCTCTCCAGTATTCTGGCCTGGAAAATTCCATGGACTGTATAGTCCATGGGGGTCACAAAGAGTCAAACGTGACTGAGCGATTTTCACTTTCCCTTTTTCTTTTAGGATTGACTGGTTTGATCATCTTGCAGTCCAAGGGACTTTCAGGAGTCTCCTCCAGCGCCAGGATTTGAAAGCATCAATTCTTTAGTGCTCAGCCTTCCTTATGGTTCAACTCTCACATCCATACACAACTACTGGAAAAACTACAGCTTTGACTATATGGACCTTTGTTGGCAAAATAATGTCTCTGCTTTTTAATACTCTGTCTAGGTTTGTCATAGCTTTTCTTTCAAGGAGCAAGCACCTTTTAATTTCATGGCTGCAGTCACCATCTGCAGTGATTTTGGAGCACAAGAAAATAAAATCTGCCTCTGTGCCATTTTTTCCCCATCTATTTGCCATGAAGTGATAGGACTAGATGCCACGATCTTAGTTTTTTTGATGTTGAGCTTTAAACCAGTTTTTTCACTCTCCTCTTTCACCCTTATCAAGAAGCTCTTTAATTCCTTTCACTTTCTGCCATTAGGGTGGTATAATCTGCATATCTGAGGTTGTTGATATTTCTCCTGGCAATCTTGATTCCAGATTGGGATTCCTCCAACCTGGACTTTTGCATGATGTAGTCTGTAAACAAGTTAAATAAGCAGGGTGACAATATAGAGCCTTTTTGTAATCTTTTCCCAATTTTGAACCAGTCACTTGTTCTATGTGCTAACTGTTGCTTCTTGACCTGCATAAATGTTTCTCAGGAGACAGGTAAGGTGGTCCGGTATTCCTGTCTCTTTAACAAGAATTATCCACAGTTTTCTGTGATGAACACAGTCAATGGCATTAGCATAGTGAAGCAGAAGTATATGTTTTTTCTAGAATTCTCTTGCCTCCTCCAGGATCCAACAAATGTTGGCAATTTGATCTCTGGTTCCTCTGCCTTTTCTAAACCAAGCTTGTACATCTGGAAGTTCTCCATTCCATGCTAAGTTGCTTTAGTCATTTCCGACTCTGTGACCCTGTGGGCTGCAGCCCTCCAGGCTCCTTTGTCCTTGAGATTCTCCAGGCAAGAACACTGGACTGGGTTGCTGTGCCACTCCTGCGATCCAGAGGATCTTCCTGACCCGGGGATCCAACCCACGTCCCCTGGCAGCTCCCGCACTGTAGGTGGTTTCTTTACCCCTGACCCACTGGGGAAGCCCGTTCTTTATCCTGTTGTTGTTCAGTCACCCAGTTGTGTCTGACTCTTTGTGATCCCATGGACTGCAGCACACCAGGCCTCCCTGTCTCTCACCATCTCCCAGAGCTTGCTCAAGTTCATGTTCATTGCATGACCAATGCCATCGAGCCATCTCTCATCCTCTGACACCCTCTTCTCCATCTGCCCTCAATCTTTCCCAGCATCAGGATTTTTCCAGTGAGTCATCTGTTCACATCAGATGACCAAAATACTGGAGCTTCAGCTTCAGCATCAGTCTTTCCAGTGAATATTCAGGGTTCATCACCCTTAAGATTGACTGGTTTGATCTCCTTGCTGTCCAAGGGACTTTCAGGAGTCTTCTCCAGCACCATAGTTCAAAGGCATCAATTCTTCAGTGCTCAGCCTTCTTTATGGTCCAGCTCTCACAACCATACTTGAACACTGGGAAGACCATAGCCTAGACTATATGGATCTTGTTGGCAGAGTTATGTCTCTGCTTTTCAACACACTGTCGAGGTTTGTCATTGCTTTCCTGCTAAGAAGAAATTGTCTTCTGATTTCATGGCTACAGTCACCATCCACAGTGATTTTGGAGCCCAAGAAGAGGAAATCTGTCATTACTTCCAACTTTCCCCTTCTATTTGGCATGCAGTAACTGTGAAGAAAGCTGAGCACTGAAGAATTGATGCTTTTGAACTGTGGTGTTGGAGAAGACTCTTGAGAGTCCCTTGGACTGCAAGGAGATCCAACCAGTCCATTCTAAAGGAGATCAGCCCTGGGACTTCTTTGGAAGGAATGATGCTAAAGCTGAAACTCCAGTACTTTGGCCACCTCATGCGAAGAGTTGACTCATTGGAAAATACTCTGATGCTGGGAGGGATTGTGGGCAGGAGGAAAAGGGGATGACAGAGGATAAGATGGCTGGATGGCATCACCAACTCAATGGACGTGAGTCTGAGTGAACTCCGGGAGTTGGTGATGGACAGGGAGGCCTGGTATGCTGCGATTCATGGGATTGCAAAGAGTCAGACATGACTGAGCAACTGAACTGAACTGAACTGAACTGGACTGGATGCCATGATCTTAGTTTTTTAAATACTTAGTCTTAAGCCAGCTCTTTCACACTCCTCCTTCACCCTCATCAAGAGGCTCATCAAGAGTTCTCCATTCATGTACTGCTAAATCCTAGCTTGAAGGATTTTGAACATAACCTTGCTAGCATGTGAGCACATTGCACTGTAGTTTGAACAGTCTTTGGCATCTCCCTTCTTTGGAATTGGAATGAAAACTGACTTTTTCCAGTCCTATGGCCACTTTTGAATTTTCCAAATTTGCTGATATTTTGAGCTTAGCTCTTTAATAGCATCTTTTAGCATTTTAAATAGCTCAGCTGGAATTCCATCACCTCCACTAGCTTTGTCTGTAGTAATGCTTCCTAAGGTCCACTTGATTTCATACTCCAGGATGTCTGGCTCTAAGTGAGTGACCACATCATTGCAGTTATCCATGTCATTAAGACCTTTTTTTGTATAGTTCTTCAGTGTATTCTTGCCATCTCTTCTTAATTTCTTCTGCTTCTGTTGGGTCCTTGCCACTTCTATTCTTTATCCTGCCCATCGTTGCATGGAATGTCCCCTTGATAGCTTTAATTTTCTTGAAGAGATCTCTCCTCTTTTCTTTGCATTATTCATCTGAGAAGGACTTTCATCGCTCCTTGCTATCCTCTGGAATTCTGCATTCACTTGGGTATACTTTGCCCTTTCATGTCTTTAACTTTTCTTCTTTCCTCAGCTATTTGTACACCCTTCTCAGACAACCACTTTGCCTTCTTGCATTTCTTTTTCTTTGGAATGGTTTTGGTCACCATCTCGTGTACAATTTTATGAACCTCCATCCATAGTTATTCAGGTAATCTGTCTAGCCTGATCCGATTCCTTGAATCTATTCATCACCTCCACAGTATAATCCATAAGGAATTTGATTTAGGTCAAACCTGAATGGCCTAGTGGGAGCTTCCCAGGTGCCACTAGTGGTAAAGAATCTGCCTGCTAATGCAAGAGATATGGATTTGATCCCTGGGTGGGGAAGATCCCCTGGAGGAGAAAATAGCCCCCCACTCCAGTATTCTTTCTGGGACAATCCCTTGGACAGAGGAGCTTGACGAGTGATAGACCATGGCGTTGCAAAGAATCAGACATGACTGAGTGGTGAACGGCCCTAGTAATTTTCCCTACTTCAATTTAAGTCTGAGTTTACAATAAGGAGCTCATGATCTGAGCCACAGTCAGATCGAAGTCTTGTTTTTGCTAACTGTATAGAGCTTCTCCATCTTTGACTGCAAAGAATATAATCAATCTGATCTCAGTATTGACCATCTATGGATATCCATGTGTAGAGCTGTCTCTTGGGTTGTCAGAAAAGTGTTGCTATGACCATGTTCTCTTCACAAAACTATCAGCCTTTGCCCTGCTTCATTTTGTATTCCAAGGACAAACTTGTCTGTTATTTCAAGTATATCTTGAATTTCTACTGTTGCATTCCAATCCCCTTTGATGAAAAATTTTTTTTTTCTGTTAGTTCTAGAAGGTCTTGTAAGTCTTCAAATAACCAGTCAACTTCAGATTCTTTGGCATCAGAGGTTGGGTCTTAGACTTGAATTATTTTGATGCTGAATGGTTTGCCTTGGAAACAAACAGATCATTCTGTTTTTGAGGTTACACCCAAGTACTACATTTCAGACCCTTTTGTTGACTATGAGGGCTACTCCATTTCTTCTAAGGGATTCTTGCCCACAGTAGTAGACATAATGGTCATCTGAATTATATTCACATATTTCCATCCATTTTAGTTTACTGATTCATAAAATGTTGATTTTCAGTCTTGCCATCTCCTGATTGACCTTGATTCATGGACCTAACACTCGGGTTCCTATGCAATATTGTTCTTTATAGCATGGGATTTTACTTTCACCACTAGATATGTCCACACCTGAGTATCATTTCTGCTTTGGCCCCGTCACTTCATTCTTTCTGGGGGTATTAGTAATTTCCCTCTGCTCTTTTCCAGTAGCATATTGGACATCTGCCAACCTAGGCGTTTCATAGTCCTGTGTCATATTGTTTTACTTTTCATGCTGTTCATATGGACCTCATGGCAAGAATACTGGCGTGGTTGCCATTTCCTCCTCCCGTGGGCAATTCATGGACCTAACACTCGGGTTCCTATGCAATATTGTTCTTTATAGCATGGGATTTTACTTTCACCACTAGATATGTCCACACCTGAGTATCATTTCTGCTTTGGCCCCGTCACTTCATTCTTTCTGGGGGTATTAGTAATTTCCCTCTGCTCTTTTCCAGTAGCATATTGGACATCTGCCAACCTAGGCGTTTCATAGTCCTGTGTCATATTGTTTTACTTTTCATGCTGTTCATATGGATCTCATGGCAAGAATACTGGCGTGGTTGCCATTTCCTCCTCCTGTGGGCCACATTTTGTCGAAACTTTTCACTATGACTCATCCATCTTTGGCCCTGCACGGCATGGCTCATAACTTCATTGAGTTATCCAAGCCCCTTTGCCATGACAAGTCTGTGATCCATGAAGGGTTTTTTCACTTTAATATGTATTAATGTGATGAATGATATTTCTAGATTTTCTTTTCTAAAACATTATTACATTTCTGGGGTGAATAAAACTTGATCAATTTTCACTAATATTTTAATAAACTTAGTTGGTTTGCACATATTTTCTTTGAAACTGTATCAATGATCATGTGTGACACTAGTCTATGATTTTTTTTCCCATGGTGAGTTTGGCTTAGTACCAAAGTTATACTGTCTTAATAAAATAAATAGTAAAAAAAATCTTCTTCTGTTTTCTGGGAGAGTTTATATAAAACATGAATAATTTGTCTACTATTGGTAGAAGTCTTCTATGCAACTATCTGGATTTCATTTGCTCTTTATAAGAAAATGAAAACTTCTGATTTGATTTCTTTTTTTAAGTCAATCTTTTATTATGATATAATTAGAAAAATATTTCAGCTTATTCAACAATACCTTCTAAATCTTTATAAAATTTTATTGGAGCATAGTTGATTTACAATGTTGTGTTAGTTTCAGGCATACAGCAAAATGAATCAATTATACATATACATGCATCCACTCTTTTGTAGATTCTTTTCCCGTGGAATTCATTACAGAGTATTGAGGTAGAATTCCCTGTGCTATATAGTAACCTTACTAGTTATCTATTTTATACATAGTAGTGTATATATGTCAGTCACAATGTACCAATTCATCTCTATGCTTCCCTTCCTCCACAGAAACCATAAATTGTTTTCTATATCCATGAGTCTCTGTTTTATAAACAAGGTCATTTGTACCTTTAAAAATTTTTTTAATTTAAAATATATGTTATCATATCATTTTTGTATTTCTCTGACTTACTTCACTCAGTATGACAATCTCTCGGTCCATCTCTATTGCTACAAAGGGCATTATGGTTTTTTTCATTTTTATGGTTGAGTAATATTCCATGTTTATGTGTACCACCTCCTCTTTGTCCAGTCTTCTACTGATGGACATTTAGGTGACTTCCGTGCCTTGGCTACTGTAAATCATCATTCAGTGAACCTTGTGGTGCATGTGTCCTTTTAAATTATTGTTTTCTCTAGATATGTGCTGAATGGAATTTCTGAGTCATATGGTAGTACTATATTTAGTTTTTTAAAGACCCTCCATACTGTTCTCCACAATGGTCTTACCAGTGTACATTCCCAACAACAGTATACAGAATCCAACAGGAGGCTTCCCTTTTTACCACACCACCTCCAGCGTTCATCGTTTGTAGATTTTTTTGATGATAATCATTCTGACATGTGTGAGATGATACTTCATTGTAGTTTTGATTTGCAGTTCTCTAATAATTACTGAGGTTGAGGGTATTTTCATGTGCATTTTGGCCATCTGTATGTCTTTGACCCATTTTTCAATTGGTTTTTTTTTTTTTTTTTTTACATAGAGCTGCATAACCTATTTGTATATTTTTCAGATTATCCCTTGTTGGTTGCTTCCCTCACAAATATTTTCTCCATTCTGTGGACTGTCTTTTTGTTTTGCTAAAGGTTTCCTTTGCTGTGCAAAAGCTTTTAAGTTTCTTTGCTGCTGCTGTTAAGTTGCTTCAGTCATGTCCAACTCTGTGTGATCCCATAGACGGCAGCCCACGAGGCTCCCCCATCCCTGGGATCCTCCAGGCAAGAATACTGCAGTGGGTTGCCATTTCCTTCTGCAATGCATGAAAGTGAAAGTGAAGTCGTGTCCAACTCCTAGTGACCCATGTACTGCAGTCTACCAGGCACCTCTGTCCATGGGATTTGCCAGGCAAGAGTACTGGAGTAGGTTGCCATTTAGGTCTCTTTAATTTTTGTTTTTATTTTCTTTAGGAGGTAGATAAAAAAAGAATATTGCTGTTATTTATGCCAGAGTGTTCTGCCTATGGCAACCCAGTATTCTTGCCTGGAGAATCCCATGGACAGAGGAGAGACTGATAGGCTACAATCCATGGGGTTGCAAAGAGTCAGACATGATGGAACGACTTTCACTCGCTTCACTCTCTATATATTTTTCTCTTAGAATTTTATAGTACATTGAAAACTTACATTTAGGTCTTTAGTCTATCTTGAGTTTATCTAGTTAAGGCTATGGTTTTTCCAGTAGTCATGTATGGATGTGAGAGTTGGACTGTGAAGAAGGCTGAGCGCTGAAGAATTGATGCTTTTGAACTGTGGTGTTGGCGAAGCCTCTTGAGAGTCCCTTGGACTGCAAGGAGATCCAACCAGTCCATTCTGAAGGAGATCAGCCCTGGGATTTCTTTGGAAGGAATGATGCTAAAGCTGGAACTCCAGTACTTTGGCCACCTCATGTGAAGAGTTGACTCATTGGAAGACTTTGATGCTGGGAGGGATTGAGGGCAGGAGGAGAAGGGGATGACAGAGGATGAGATGGCTGGATGACATCACTGACTCGATGGATGCGAGTCTGAGTGAACTCTAGGAGTTGGTGATGGACAGGGAGGCCTGTGTGCTGCGATTCATGGGGTCGCAAAGAGTCAGACACTACTGAGCGACTGAACTGAACTGAACTAAAAGATCTAGTTTCAGTCTTTTATATGTAGCTGTCCTGTTTTCCCAGGACCGCTTATTGAAGGGACTGTCTTTTCTCCATTTTATATTTTTCCCTCCTTTATCAAAGATTAGGTGACTACAGGTATGTGGTTTTATCTCTGAACTTTCTATCCTGTCCCAATAATACATATTTGTGTTTTTGTGCCATTACGAAACAGTTTTGATTATTGTAACTTTGTAGTATAGTCTGAAGTCAGGGGACCTGATTCCTCCAGCTCTGCTTTTCTTTCTCAAGGTTCTTTTAGCCATTCAGATCTTTTGTATTTCCATACAAATTGTAAAATTTTTTATTCTGATTTTGTGAAAAATGCCATTGGTGATTTTAAAGGGGCTGCTTGAATATGTAGATTGCATTGGATAGTATAGGCATTTTGACAACATTCATAACTTTCAATCCATAACATGTTGCATCTCTCCAACTGTTTGTCATCTTTGATTTCTTTCATCAGCCTCTTCTAGTTTTCTGAGTACAGGTCTATTGCCTCTCTGTGTGTGCTTAGTCACTCAGTTGTATCTGACTCTTTGCAACCCAATGGACTGTACCCCACCAGGCCCCTCCATCCCTCTGAGCATGAGATTCCCAGGCAAGAATACTAGAGTGGGTTGCCATTCCCTTCTCCAGAGGATCTTCCTGACCCAGGTATCAAACCCAGGTCTCCTGCATTACAAGCAGAGTCTTTACTGTATGAGCTACAGGGAAGTTCCAGAACTTAGTTTTGGCATGTGGGATCTAGTTCCCTGACCAGGGATCAAATCTGGGTCCCTTGTATTGGGAACATGGTGTCTTAGCCACTGGACCACCAGGAGGTTTGCCTCCTTAAGTAGATTTATTCCTAGATATTTTACCATTTTTGATGTGATGGTGAATGAGATTGTTTCCTTAATTTCTCTCTTTAATCTTTTACTGTTAGTGTATGGAATGCAAGATATTTCTGTGTATTAATTTTGTATCCTGAAACTTTACTGAATTCACTGATGAGCTCAGTAGCTTTCTAGTAGCATCTGTAGGATTTTCTGTGTATATGATCAGGTTATGTACAAACAATGATAGTTTTACTACTACTTTTCCAATTTGGATTCCTTTCATTTCTTCTTCTCTGATTCCCATGGCTAGAATTTCCAAAACAATGTTGATACTGTTTTCTGGTTGGAGCATTTAATCAACTTAAATTTAAGATCATTTCTTGTATATTCTCAGTCTGTGCCTCCATTCTTTTTCCAAGATTTTGAATCATCTTTACTAGTATTATTCTGAATTATTTTTCAGGTAGATTGCTTATGTCCTCTTCATTTAGCTATCCTTGTCAATTGTTTATGCAATGTATTTTTGTCTCATTTTGTCTTTTGACTTCCTGTGTTTTTGGTCTCTCCTCTCCACAGGCTGCAGGATCATAGTTCCACTTGCTTCTGGCCTCTGCACCCTAGTGGGTGAGGTTACTCCAGGGACCGGTATAGGAGGGACTGGTGCCCTCCCTCTGGTGTGTGGAGCTAGGTCTTACTCCTCTAGTGTGCAGGGCTGTATCAAAGGGTGTGTTTTGAGGTGGCTGTGAGTTCAATATAACTTTGCTGCTGCTGCTAAGTCACTTCAGTGGTGTCCGATTCTGCGTAACCCCATAGACGGCAGCCCACTAGGCTCCCCCATCCCTGGGATTCTCCAAGCAAGAAAACTGGAGTGGGTTGCCATTTCCTTCTCCAATGCATGAAAGTGAAAAGTGAAAGTGAAGTCGCTAAGTCTTAACCAACTCTTCGGGACCCCATGGACTGCAGCCTACCAGGCTCCTCTGTCCATGGGATTTTCCAGTCAAGAGTACTGCAGTGGGGTGCCATCGCCTTCTCCTCAGTATAACTTTCAGTTCAGTTCAGTTTAGTCACTCAGTAGTGTCCGACTCTTTGCAACCCCATGAATCGCAGCACACCAGGCCTCCCTGTCCATCACCAACTCCTGGAATTCACTCAGACTCACGCCCATCGAGTCAGTGATGCAATCCAGCCATCTCATCCTCTGTTGCCCCTTCTTCTCCTGCCCCCAATCCCTCCCAGCATCAAAGTCTTTTCCAGTGAGTCAACTCGTCACATGAGGTGGCCAAAGTACTGGAGTTTTAGCTTTAGCATCATTCCTTTCAAAGAAATCCCAGGGCCGATCTCCTTCAGAATGGACTGGTTGGATCTCCTTACAGTCCAAGGGACTCTCAAGAGTCATCTACAACACCACAGTTCAAAGGCATCGATTCTTCGGCACTCAGTCTTCTTCACAGTCCAACTCTCACATCCATACATGACTATTGGAAAAACCATAGCCTTGACTAGACGGACCTTAGTCGGCAAAGTAATGTCTCTGCTTTTGAATATGCTATCTAGGTTGCTCATAACTTTTCTTCCAAGGAGTGAGCATCTTTTAATTTCATGGCTTCAGTCACCATCTGCAGTGATTTTGGAGCCCAAAAATATAAAGTCTGACACTGTTTCCACTGTTTCCCCATCTATTTCCCATGAAGTGACGGGACCAGATGCCATGATCTTCGTTTTCTGAATGTTGAGCTTTAAGCCAACTTTTTCACTCTCCTCTTTCACTTTCATCAAGAGGCTTTTTAAGTTCCTCTTCACTTTCTGCCATAAGGGTGGTGTCATCTGTATATCTGAGGTTATTGATATTTCTCCCAGCAATCTTGATTCCAGCTTGTGTTTCTTCCAGCCCAGCGTTTCTAATGATGTACTCTGTATATAAGTTAAATAAGCAGGGTGACAATATACAGCCTTGACGTACTCCTTTTCCTATTTGGAACCAGTCTGTTGCTCCATGTCCAGTTCTAACTGTTGCTTCCTGACATGCATACAGATTTCTCAAGAGGCAGGTCAGGTGGTCTGGTATTCCCATCTCTTTCAGAATTTTCCACAGTTTACTGTGATCCACACAGTCAAAGGCTTTGGCATAGTCAATAAAGCAGAAATAGATGTTTTTCTGGAACTCTCTTGCTTTTTCCATGATCCAGCGGATGTTGGCAATTTGATCTCTGGTTCCTCTGCCTTTTCTAAAACCAGCTTGAACATCTGGAAGTTCACGGTTTACATATTGCTGAAGCCTGGCTTGGAGAATTTTGAGCATTACTTTACTAGCGTGTGAGATGAGTGCAATTGTGCGGTAGTTTGAGCATTCTTTGGCATTGCCTTTCTTTGAGATTGGAATGAAAACTGACCTTTTCCAGTCCTGTGGCCGCTGCTGAGTTTTCCAAATGTGCTGGCATATTGAGTGCAGCACTTTCACAGCATCATCCTTTAGAATTTGGAATAGCTCAACTGGAATTCCATCACCTCCACTAGCTTTGTTCGTAGTGATGCTTTCTAAGGCCCATTTAACTTCACATTCCAGGATGTCTGGCTCTAGGTGACTGATCACACCATCGTGATTATCCGGGTCATGAAGGTCTTTCCATTCCGTTGGTCATAACTTTTCTTCCAAGGAGTTTAGGCAGGCTGTTTTCTGATGCATGGGGCTGTGTTCCTATCTTGTTGGTTATTTGGCCTGAGGCTTCCAGCACTGGAGGTTGTTGGGTGGTGCCTGGCATTGGTGCCTAAATGGGAAGCTCTGGGAGAGCTCTTGCTGGTCAGTATTCCCTGCTACCAGATTCTTTGACACCCTAGTGAGCTACAGTTAACCCTTTCCTCCCCAGGAGACCCTCCAAGAACCCTATGTGGGTCTGTCTTTGGTTCCTATGGAGGCACTGTTTTATGCTCAGTCCAAATGCACATGAGACCTTGTGTGTGTCCTCCAAGAGTGTAGTCTCTGTTTCCCCCCAGCCCTTTAGAGCCTCTGCACTCAAGCCTTGCTGGCATTCAAAGCTAAATGCTCTGGGAGTTCTTGCTCCTGCTGCCAGTCCCTCAGCGTGTCTGGGAAGGCTGTTTTTATGTGGAAATGTCCCTGAGGAGTCTGCATGGGTTTAATGCTTTGCAGTGTGAGGGCTGTTGTTAGCACAGACGCATGCCACCTCTTTCCTCGATGTATGCTGATCACCATCCCCTTGATCGGTGTAACTGATGTGGTGGTGACCAGACCCTGCACTAGATATTGAGTAGGGCCTCCTCTTTGCTCTGTGGTTGGAACTGCCCTGTCAAGCATGAGGTCTGCTCTCTGGTTGTTGGATTAGAGGCACCCAGATTGTTTCTTAGCTGTGCTTCTGGTCTGTGCTTTGGGTAGGTGGGATTGGAGCTCTCCCACTGGGAAAGAAGTCACTGAGTCTTCCTCCTCCAGAGCTGTTCACCTGTGGGTGTGCTCTGTTGTGTCACCTTCCACCAATTGTGTGAACTCTCAGACTACACAGCTGTTGGCACTGCTGTTGGCACTGCTGTCAGCCTCACTTTAACTGCGGGTGTACAGTCAACTGGCCCTGGTGTCTCTCTGGCATTATTTTCATCAGGCCACCAGTATAGACCCACTGAAGGCAGGTCCCAGGATCACACTGATCATGGATCTGCACCCACTGTAGGTAAATATGGGGGCAACTCAGACTCTGGCCTGACCCAAGCCATATGTGTATGTGCCCACAAAGTCCACACTGCTACAGCTTGAGCCATCTTGGCCATGGAAGCACTTGTTCATTCAGATCATTCATTCAGATCATTTGTTCAGATTGTTTGTTCGTTCTTCAGGCTCAGAGTTTAAAAAGCCAGTTGAAGGGATGAAAATCTGTAGTTTGCACAGCCATGAGGACAGATTTCAGCTCTTCTTCCTTAGGTTGCATGGCCCCTCGGGCTCAGCTGTGGTTTCAACCCTACCTCTGCATGTGGACCACTCACAGGCACTGTTCCTGAAGCTGCCCCGAAGCACATGAGCCTGGCCCATCAGGGAAGGGGCACAAAGGGAGCTTTCTCCACAATCATTACCGTTTCAGAGCTCCTCACTCTTGTTCCCTCTGGCTGTCTCCTCATAGCCAACAGCAGCCCTCTCCCTGACTTTGCTCTCCGAACCTTGCATTCCAGCACCCAGCCCCTGACACACATCTCAGGGTGGGGCACACAGGGCAGCGCGCGGACCATCTGTGTCGGTCTCACTCTGTCTTGCCTGCCACAAACTGGTTGCTGCACTCTCCTCTGAGCCTATGAGCGCCGCTTCTGTCCCAGCTTATCTCCCTACCAGTGAGGGAGCTTCCACAGGTGTGGGACCCTCTCCTCTCTTTTAGCTGCCCCCAGGGGCACAAGTCTCTTCCTGCATCCCTTCTTCCTTTTCCCTTACTTTGGTCCTACCTGGTTATTCTGGGAATCTTTCTTATCCTTTTACGTGTCTGAGGTCCTCTGCTAGAGTTCAGCAGCTACTCTGTGAGATTTGTTAAACTTCAAGATGTATTCTTGATACACTTATGGTGAGAAGTGAATTCCATGTCCTCCTCCTCTGCCATTTTAATCCTCTTGATTTGATTTGATAATATTGGGACTATTCTGGCTTCCTACTTCATCTTGAATGACTTTTGAAAAATTCTGTTATTCTTCTTTGGAGTTGTCAACTTGATCAAATTCTGTAATCTTCCATAACTGCTGTGTAACAAACCATCCCAAAACCTAATGGATTAAAATAACACAAAATTTATTGTGCTCACTAATCTGCAGTTCGGGTTGAATTTAGTTAAATGCCTGCTCCACATGGCATTAGCTGAGGAGGCTAACTGAAGCTGAGTGGTCCACCTCCAAGATGGCTCACTCATGTGGCTGGTAAGCTCGTTGCTGGAACCTGAGCTGGGGCTGTTGGATTCAGGCTGCTATTATTCTCTCTGTGGGTACTGCCACAGAATTGCTTGGATTCAATAAAGCAAGATGGGTTGGTTCCAGGTATGAATGTTCCAAGAGACAGGAAATGGCCAGTCAGTCTCCTGAAGCCTGATTGTAGAAAAGAAGCACACCATCATTTCTTCATATTCTATTGGCCAAGTTATCACAGAGCCCTTCCAGAGTTAAGGACAATAGATATGGATCTCAAGTCAAGGGATTGTTATTTGATTACTACAATTTACTTGTATAAAATTATTCATTTGGTTTTATTACCATTTAAATATCCTAACTATAGTTGCATTTCCATTTTCATTCTTCCTCATATTTGTTTCTCTGTCCACCCCCTTTTTCCTATCTTTCCAGCTAATTTTTATCTATACTCTTCATGGAATCAAATTTAAGCTTAGTTAATTCTGTTGTCATTGTGTGTGTGCTCAGCCATGTCCAATTCTTTGCAACCCCATGGACTGTGGCCCTCCAGGCTCTTCTGCCCACAGTTTTACTATTAATCTTTTTTTCACTGTTTCGTTCTATGTATTTTTTTAAGGATAATTCTACCATATTCTAATTTCTTCTTTTGGATGTCTTTTATTTCAATGTAGGCATTTAAGATGATGTATTTATTCTCCAGTTAAGTAACTGAAAACAGAAAATACCAGAGCAGGCCTGACTAATGTTCTTTGAAAGGCTTTCTTATAAGGTTGGACCTTTGCTGGGATGTAGTGACTTGGGTTTGGGGAGGGTTCCCACTATATTTGACAAGAGTGCCTATACTGTACAACCAATGTGGGTTTACTCTGAACACCTTCTTTCATCATGGAAGTCTGGAATCTGGAATTGCTTGGAATACTTACCAGGCAAAGGGTACCTATGTGATAAGTTCCAGTTAAAATCATAGTCATTGAGGCTCTAATGAGATTCCCTAGTTGGCAACATTTCTTTTGTGTTGTCAAAAGTCCTCACTGGGTGAATTAAGTGGATCCTATGTGATTCCACTGAGAAAGGACTATTAGAAACTTGCTCTTGGCTTCTGCCAAACTTTACCCCACATGCTCTTTGCCTTTGTTAACTGTGCTCAGTACATTTTTACTGTAATAAGTCATCACCACGAGTGCGAATATATGGTGAGTCTGCTGAGTCTTCCTAGCAAATTACTGAATTGGAGGATTGTCTTGGTGACCCCAGTACAATAACATTGTGGCTTCATCCTACATATTTTTACATATAGTCTATTCATACTTACACATTAAGTTCCATTATGATTTTTTCTTGGACCTCGTATTTGGAAAGAAGCTATTTGAAGTGTCTAGTTATCATCTTTTTTCAGTATTTTTATTAATTTCTAACGAGGTACATTTTGGTCAGAGAGCATATATATTAACACTGACATTTTTGAGACTCATTTCTTGGCCTAGTATATGTTCAGTTTTCATACATGATGCAGGTATGTTTGTAGAGATGTGTATGTATTGTCAAATCATTTGCAGTTGTATGTTTGTAAGTACAGTTGACTGAAAAGCCACACAACATAGAAGCTGTGAGTTGAGTTTGTGTCTTACTGAAGATGATGGCCCAGGAAGCGTCCTCTCAGCCAGCTCTGAGAAGTTGTTCTGAAGAAGGAGGGAGGTCAGTATCTGTGTGATTTCTGGCTCAGGCAGGGGTAGGTGCAACAAAGCACACATCCTGGTAAAGAGTTGCTGCGAGTCACAAGGGAAAGATATTTTAGAAAAGCACTAAAACTATTAAGTTTGGGAAGATGTAAGAATTAGGATTCATTAAATTTTCTCCTGGAACTTTAAAGACCTGACAGTTTTTCTAGAGCACAGAGTACCTCATTCCTGATTTCCACTCCAAATTCCTTCAGGGTATGTTGAAGGTTAGCCACACAGTGGCTAATGACTTAATTCTTCTAGAACCAAGTGGCAAGTGACATTCTTTCATTGGTCAGTTCAGTTCAGTCGCTCAATCATGTCTGACTCTGCGACCCCATGAATCGCAGCACGCCAGGCCTCCCTGTCCATCACCAGCTCCCGGAGTTCACCCAAACCTATGTCTATCAAGTCAGTGATGCCATCCAGCCGTCTCATCCTCTGTCGTCCCCTTCTCCTCCTGCCCCCAATCCCTCCCAGCATCAGGGTCTTTTCCAATGAGTCAACTCTTCGCATGAGGTGGCCAAAGTACTGGAGTTTCAGCCTCAGCATCAGTCCTTCCAATGAACACCCAGGACTGGTCTCCTTTAGGATGGAAGAGTCTTCTCCAACACCACAGTTCAAAAGCATCAATTCTTCTGCGCTCAGCCTTCTTCACATCCAACTCTCACATCCATACATGACCACTAGAATAAACATAGCCTTGACTAGACAGACCTTTGTTGGCAAAGTAATGTCTCTGCTTTTGAATATGCTATCTAGGTTGGTTGTAACTTTCCAAGGAGTAAGCGTCCTTTAATTTCGTGGCTGCAACACCATCTGCAGTGATTTCGGAGCCTAAAAAAATAAAGTCTGACACTGTTTCCCCATCTATTTCCCATGAAGTGATGGGACCTGATGCCATGATCTTAGTCTTCCGAATATTGAGCTTTAAGCCAACTTTTTCACTCTCCTCTTTCACTTTCATCAAGAGGCTTTTTAGCTCCTCCTCACTTTCTGCCATAAGGGTGGTGTCATCTGCATACCTGAGATTATTGATATTTCTCCTGGCAATCCTGATTCCAGCTTGTGCTTCTTCCAGCCCAGCGTTTCTCATGATGTACTCTGCATAGAAGTTAAATAAGCAGGGTGACAATATACAGCCTTGATGTACTCCTTTTCCTATTTGGAACCAGTCTGTTGTTCCATGTCCAGTTCTAACTGTTGCTTCCTGACCTGCATATAAGTTTCTCAGAGGCAGGTCAGGTGGTCTTTCATTGGTAGTGCTTCCTAATAGTCATAAATTCAACCAAGGTTTGGAAGGCATTTCACGACCATTTTGTCCCATAGTGCTGCTGCTGTGGCTAAGTCACTTCAGTCGTGTCCAACTCTGCAACCCCATAGTGCTAGGAATTCTTATTCCTAGGCCAGAATATCATTGATAAGCTATTCAATGTGCTATTGCTGGACCACGTCCTATTAACGGTAGACAAAACTCTTTGGATTATCTGTTTTATTAGGCTGTTATAGTCCAAGAAAATAGTCTCCTCTTGTTGTGTCTTCCCCTACCTAGAATTACACTATAAAAATCATTGATCTCATAGAACTATATATTTGAATGGATCATTTCATGTCACTCAGTCATCAGTGTTTTTATTAGGGAGTCATCAGTATTTTTTATTGGAGACTCAGTCACACATTTGGTAAGAAATGACAGTCTTGTAAAGTAGGCAGAGTACAGTAATATACCTACTAGATCTAGTAAGGTCATAGGAAAGAATTTAGCCAAGGACTTTCATTAGGCCCAGTATATATCCCCAGGTCATTTAACCAAGTCTGTTCTGTACCAATTGCTATCTTAAAAGGTAATGATATAATGCATTGTTCATAAGGCAAACAGCCCAAGTTCCTAGTGTTATTAGGCTGATTATTCTTAGCATGGCTTAACTATTTCCAACATAAGTGCTTTTAGACTTAAATAATCATAGCCTAGTGTTAAGCCATATAAATCCATCCCATAGGTGATAGAGGTTATATTTTTTTTTCACTAAAATTTTTATTAGCTCATTGCTCTGATAACTTTAAATAAAATTCTTATTTACAGTCACGGTCAGAGCAAGTGTGACTGATTGGCCAAGTGAGGGGACCACATCTAATAATATCAACTGTGGCCTGAGCACAAATACAACTTCTTTCTTCTAGAATAAATTTTCTAAGGGCCATCCAATTAGGTCCTTGGCATGGAGAAATCTACCAAGGTAACCCAGAAGAGACAACTTAGATAATTGACTATAAACCCAACAGTTGTATTGATTTCCAAACTATGCATAGGATCATACTCAGAAAAACATTTGATTTATGCAAAAGTCCAAGAAGTCTAGAAAATACTATAAATAATCATGTGGGTCAGGTCCAGCTTCCTGGGATAGCTGTCTGCCTCTGGTGCCATCTCATCTTGATGTGGGTGTAAGGTCATTTAAGGTGACTTGAGGTCATTTAAGGTCATTTGAGGTCAACAGTCCACTCTGTAGACTGGTCTGGTATAGGGGCCCTTTATAAGTGGCAAATATAAATTCAAGAGTCAATTCCTCTTAGTTTTTCTGTACAGGACCTAGTTAAGAGTACCTAGTAAGGGCTTTGCCATCTAGGCTTGAGTGAGTTATTTAAACAATGTCTTTCCCAGCCTACATGATTTTCTGATTGTAGGTCATGAGACATCTGATCTTCATTTAAGGATAGATTATTTTGATAAGCTTGAGAAAACAAGTTGAATGTCCTTTTAATAACTCAATTAGACTTTACAATAATGTAACATAGCAACAAGGAACTATCTGGGAAGTGAATCTTTGGCAGTAAATACAGCACTAGAACCCAGCATCCACTGAAAAACTTAAAATGATCCTCAGTTCTACCAGATATAGCCAAATTAAGACTAATTTGTATAATTTAAGTCCGGTTGCAATCAGCTTAGTTAGATTATATAACTGATCATATGGGCTTTTTAAAATAGGCTTTGCTGGAACTTTTCATAAGAAATCTCAGATTAAAATTTTAAAAGGTCTCTCAAGACCAGGAAAGTGACATCAAAGATTTACCATCAGATTTTACGTGCAGTATCTATAGATTTGGGTGAATTCCTCTCTTCTTGAGGTCCCCAAAATCTTGAGATTCCTGTACCTATCAGAAGATGACCTTCCTTATTCACCTGATAAGGCTCCTGGGAATCTATTATTCTTATTTTCAATTTCTAGAGGGATCAAGTAGGAAAGAAATGATAAATGTTTAAGTTTTGCTTATAAAGTATATCTTACTAAATTGATATAACAATTAGCTCAAGAGGAAACATTCAGGATCTCTCAACTGAACAAAATCATCCCAGGATTTCTCAGTTGGGGGTAACCTCAGTGTCTTTTACCTGAGTAATATATAGGTAGCTCTTCTGGAACCTAAGTGCAAGGACAACATACTTTTCATATTGAAAGAGTTTATCAATCTCTGGTGGATCTTCAACCAAAAGTAAGAGATCCAGTTTCAAGAGAGCCTCACCAAGGAGGCTGATGGGCACAAGGGGCTCTGATGGTACCAAAGCTCCAGATCCCCATAGGGTTCAGGTGAAGAAGAGAAGGCTGCTCTGGGTCCCTTCACGGTCAATAAAACTGTTGACAAAAACAATAAAAAACAAATGTGAAAAGCAAATGTGCAAGATTAAAGCTGTGAGTCATTTATTCTGTGTCTTAATGAACTATATATAGCCCAGGAGATAGCCTCTCAGAGAGCTCTGAGAAACTATTATAAGGAGGTAAGGAGAGAGGTCAAGAACCATGTGATTTTGACAAGGGAGGTACCTGAAACCAAGCACACTTCTTGGTAGAAGGTTGTTGGTTTTTTCTAGTCACGAGGAACAGATATCTTAGTTAAAGGTTTCAGTGCTTTTCTAAGTGTGAGAAGATGCAAGAGTTGGGGTTCATTAAATTTTCTCTTATAAATATAACTATCTAAAGTCTATTCTGCCAGTTTTCTCAGAGCACAGAATGCCTCATTCCTGATCTCCGACCTGAATTCTTGCAGAATGTGTTGAAGGTCAGCAAATCCAGTGGCTAGTGACTTAATCCTTGTAGATGGCCATCACTGGATTGCACGTGACAGTCTTTAGTTGGCAGTGCAAATTAAAACATGGATTTCAAGGAAGACAGATTATTGAAGTGGTCCTTTCTCTGGATCAATTAAAGGAGTTGCTCCTTTGGGTATTTTCTAGGAATTGCAGGCATGAATAACTCTAATATGGAGAATTGGGTACTTCCAAAATAACTAGAAGCTTGTAGACCAACGGCCAAAAAAAATAGTGGCAAGTTTTTAGGAAATCAGGACACTGTAGGAATGACTGATCAGTTTTCTGCATCCCCGAGGTAGCTGATTCACAGAGGACCCAGATATCTCTTATGATATTGTAATTCTTAATAATAAATATATATTTGTTCTTTGTCCCAATTTCTGGCACAGAGCTCCTGAAACCTTTGAAATTTCCTAAGAGATATAAATGTTAAAGATGTCTTTTGTTATTCATAATAAGCTCCTTTCACCTAGACCTTAGTTTATATGTTAATGAAAGGACTCTTGGAAAGTCTCTAAGCCAAAAGAACCAATCTCCTGGTTAGAAAGTTGGAACTTTTTATCGGCCTCAGTCTCCTGGGAGGGAAAAGAGGCTGAAGATTGAGATTTCATCAATTGAGTCTAAGTAATGAAGACCCCATTGTTATTTAGTCACTAAGTTGTGTCTGACTCTTTGCAACCCTATGGACTAGAGGCACCAGGGTCCTCTGTCTATGGAATTTCCCAGGCAAGAATACTGGGCTGCCGGACCTTCCAGACCCAGGGGTCAAACCTTTATCTCCTGCACTGGCAAGAAGATCCTTTACCACTGAGGCACCAGGAAAGCCCATCATGAAGACTCCATATGGGCTACTCTTTCCCCATACCTTGCTCTATGCATTTCTTCTCTATGGCCGTTCCTAACTTACACTCTTTTATAATGAACCAGTAATCTTGTAATACAGGAATTTTCCCAGACCAGAGTGTTTTTCCCTTTTACCTCTGCTATCTGCTAAAGCCCACACGCCACCATCTCCAAAGCAGTAAAGTCTTCTGTTTCAAGTATCTTCAAAATGTCACAGAATGCTTCTGATGGTAGAATCTCAGCTAGAAATATTAGGGGAAGGGAATTAATACACTTACCATACTTCCTGTCCATGAAAACCAGGAGAAAAAACAAGAGTTGAGATGAATGCTGGCTACCAAATAATCATGCAAAACACACACCCACACAAAAGGAAATGAAACCCCAAGTATGTAGCACAGCAGACCAACTAAACAACAGGTAACATCTCCTACAAGATGATTCAGAGCCACAAGAGTATGTAGAGCTCAGAGAGTTGTGTATAGCTTCCACTGAAACCTTGTCATCAAAGTTGTAAAGGATGCAATACCAGCAGGTCTAAATATCCTTAGGTCAAGCTTATTAATCTTGCAGTTTAAATCATCTTCACTTTTACTAATTTGGGGCTCCTCTATACATCAACTAATGAAAGAAATGTTTTAATCATTTACTATGATGGTGTGTTTATTGTTTTCTTGTGATTTTGTAAAATTTTTATATACTTAAGTATATACAATTTTAGAGTCACTATATCTTCCTGATGAGTGAATATTTCACCAATATGCAGTGATCCTATTTATCTTCGTAATACTTTTTTTTTTTTTTTTTGCCATGGAATCTACTTTGTCTGAGACTACTATTACCAGTGTTCTTTGAATAGTATGTGTCTGGCATATATTGATTTCATCTCATCTAGTTCAATCTTTCTTGTTGTTTTGAAGTTGATCCCTTATAAATAGCATTAGCTAGATTTTATAGGATTTTTATTCAATCTGAAAATAATCTTTTACGTGAAAGTTTGGGCTTCCCTTGTGGCTTAGCTAGTAAAGAATGTGCCTGCAATGTGGGAGACCTGGGCTCGATACCTGGGTTGGGAAGATCCCCTGGAGAAAGGAAAGGATACCCACTCCAGTATTCTGGCCTGGAGAATTCCATGGACTATACAGTCCATGGGATCACAAGAGTTGAACACTACTGAGCCATTTTCACTTTCACTGTTGTACATTTACCAGGATGACCTATTTGCTTGAATTAATTTCTACCATATTGTCTTAGGTTTTCTATATTTTTTTCTTTTATTCTAATAAATTAATATCTTTGTTGTTTTCATCTTAAAATATTCCTATACTAGTTTGGAAGTTAAATATTCTGCTTCTATTTTTAAGGTATTTGCCTTTACATTTTAACATGCCAAGTTAACAATTTCTAGAGTAAACAGTTTATTATTTGTTGTTGTTTACTTGCTAAGTCATATTGGATGCTTTTGTGACCCTATGGACTACAGACCACCAGGCTCCTCTGTCCATGGGATTTTCCAGGCAAGAATACTGGAGTGGGTTGCCATTTCCTTCTCCACAGGATCTTCCCTACTCAAAGATCGAACCCATGTCTCCTGCACTGGCAGGTGGATTCTTTACCACTGAGCTACCAGGGAAGCCAAAGAGTGTGTCACACCTCCCAAATACTGCAACTCGATTTCACAGTTATAACAATTAGTGTCTTCATAAAGTACATGCTATTTTTCTAGTATTTTAATTGTCATTTCTAAGTAGCAAAAATTAGATATTGTTTACTATTGTTGGTTATAGTTCACATTGATTTAGAATTGTTCACATTTTCTTTAATAAGAGATTTGATAAACAGTAGGTCTCCTACACCTGTTCAGGCTATGAACTAATTAAAAAATAAGCAAGAAAGATTTATGCACATGGGAAAAAATGACTGGTATTCAAGAACATGGCTTAAATCTATCGGCAAGAGAGCATCATAATATTGAGCTACAGAAATTTGCCCATAAGTAGCATGAAAATGTATGTACACTGTGTAGGTATACATCCCTAGAAACACAGATGGAAGAGCAAAGTGGAATTTGTCCATACAGCAAATAGGCATCTATCTGATCACAGTCTATAACGTTTGTGTTTTGCTATATGTTAAGTATCTTTAGCAAGTTTTGCTTTGTTCAGTCGCTCAGTTGTGTTCGACTCTTAGCAACCACATGGACTGCAACATGCCAGGCTTCCTGTCCTTCACCATCTCCCGGTGTTTGCTCAAACTCATGACCATTGAGTCAGTGATGCCATCCACCCATCTCATCTTCTGTCACCCCCTTCTCTTGCCTTCAATCTTAGCCAGCATCAGGGTCTTTTCCAGTGAGTCAGCTTTTTGCATCAGGTGGCAAAGTATTGGAGCTTCACTATCAGTCCTTCCAATGAATATTTAGGACTGATTTCTTTAGGATTAACTGGTCGGATCTCCTTGCAAGTCCAAGGGACTCTCAAGAGTCTTCTCCAACACCACAGTTCAAAAGCATCAGTTCTTCAGTACTCAGCCTTTATGGTCCAATCCTCACATCCATACATGATTTCCCATACTGGGAAAAACATACCTTTGACTATATGGACCTTAGTTGGCAAAGTCTCTGCTTTTTAATATGCTGTCTAGGCTGATCATAGCTTTCCTTCCAAGGAGCAAGTGTCTTTTAATTTCATTGCTGCAATCACCATCTGCAGTGATTTTGGAGCCCCAAAATAAAGTCTCTCACCATCTCCATTGTTTCCCCATCTATTTGCCATGAAGTGATGGGACCAGATGCCATGATCTTAGTTTTTTAAATGTTGGGTTTTAAGCCAGGTTTTTAACTCTCCTCTTTCACTTTCATCAAGAGGCTCTTCAGTTCCTCTTTGCTTTCTGCCATAAAGGTGGTGTCATCTGCATATCTGAGGTTATTGAGACTTCTCCCAGAAGTCTTGATTCCAGCTTGTGCTTCATCCAACCTGGCATTTTGCATGATGTACTCTGCATATAAGTTAAATAAGCAGGATGACAATATACAGCCTTGACATAACTTCTTTCCCAATTTGGAGCCAGCCTACTGTTCCATGTCCAGTTCCAACTGTTGCTTCTTGACGTGCATTCAGCTTTCACAGGAGGCAGGTCAGATGGTCTCATATTCCCATCTCTTTAAGAATTTTCAACAGTTTGTTTTGATCCACATAGTCAAAGGCTTTAGCATAGTCAATGAAGCACAAGTAGATGTTTTTCTGTAATTTCTTTGTTTTTCTGTGATCCAGTGGATGCTGGCAATTTGATCTCTGGTTCCTCTACCTTTTCTAAATCCAGCTTGTACCTCTGGAAGTTCTTGGTTCATGTACTATTGAATCCTAGCTTGAAGAATTTTGAGCATTACTGCTAGCATGTGAAATGAGTGAAATTGTGTGGTAGTTTGAACATTCTTTGGCATTGCCCTTCTTTGGATTGGAATGAAAACTGACCTTTTCCAGCCCTGTGGTCACCGCTGAGTTTTCCAAATTTGCTAGTATATTGAGCACAGCACTTTAACAGTTTAAAATACTCTGTTCTATCCATTTCTTAGGAATTTGAAACATTTAAATGAAGATAGAAGTTTAACTCTACTTTCTAACCTTTAAAATATATAGTGTTTCAATTCTATATTTAGCTCAGGGGAAATTTTCTTCTATAATTACTTAATTATTCCATTCCTTCCATGTGTTACCCCATTTATTCCTGGGACACAATTGTTGATATAGTAATTGTCCTGTATCTCTTTTGAGGGTTTCTTATTTTCCCCATAAGGTTTATAATTCTTTGTCTTTTCCTTTTGTGTTTCATTACTTGATTTTTCAGGCCATTAATTCAAGTTTCAACAGTGATTTTTCCCCAGCTAAACTTCTCTGAAAATATTTAATTGTTTTTAAAAACTTTCCAAGAAGAACAGGGTATCTTATCAAAGGGTTAGCACAGGGAAACATAACACTGTGGTATTTAAAATATATAGCAACATATACACACTTCATGGCACCCCACTCCAGTACTCTTGCCTGGAAAATCCCATGGACAGAGGAGCCTGGTGGGCTGCAGTCCATGGGGTCGCTGAGGGTCGGACACGACTGAGCGACTTCACTTTCAATTTTCACCTTCCTGAATTGGAGAAGGAAATGGCAACCCACTCCAGTGTTCTTGCCTGGAGAATCCCAGGGACGGGGGAGCCTGGTGGGCTGCCGTCAGTGGGGTCACACAGAGTCGGACACGACTGAAATGACTTAGCAGCAGCAGTATACACATTTCTATATATAACATAGGTAACTAATAGGGACCTGCTGTATAGGACAGGGAACTCTACTCAATACTCTGTAATGGCCTATATGGGAAAATAATCTAGAAAAAGAGTGGAGATATATATATATAACTCATTCTTTTTTTGTACATCTGAAATAACATAACATTATACATCAACTATACTCCATATATACTAATATATATATTTACATGTATATATAGCAAACAGGGTTAACAAGTGTTTTCAGCTGATTGTAAGGGTTCATGGTCAGAGTTCCATTCCTTGAGGAACTGGAAACTAGGCAAGTTACTAATGAGCTTGTACAAGGGACATGTGATAAGACATCAGTAATCAAAGCTACAGTAAAAGTAATGATATAATATATTGAAAATTTGGCAGACATGCTGTCATTATTATAGGAGTTAAAGTTTGAAATTAGGCAGTCAGAAAGCTAAACTTGTTCTATCAAAAGGATGCTCCATAAATGACTATCCTATATGAAGAGTGAGGTGACGCACACCTAGAGATCCAGGTGTGGCAGGAGTCTGAGAATTAAACTGACCCTGCCTGCTCCTAGAATGAAATTGTTTTCTAAAACACACAAGCTAATGGATGTAGGGTTTGGAGGGCAGGTCAGCCAAGATGGCTCCTTATTTAAGTGGATCAGGCCCATTGATTGTTTGCAAATGAAGGGATGGAATATCATCTATACTCACGCTATTTACATGAAGTACCAAAGTAGTCAGAATGTACGTCTCCAGGGATGCCTGGGAGAATGCAGTGGGTCAAGGTCGGACAGGGAGGGCAAAATGAGCATGGGGATCAAAGTATAGTTCACAGAATTTACAATGCTGCAGCTGCTCTTCAATGTGATGGGAGGAAATAAACCACTCTATGGTAGGGACAGAGGATCAATCTGTCCAGAGCGAGAGAGAAATGGCCTGCAAAGGAAAAGGTTGGTTGGAGAGGCATTTGACAAATGTCATCAGTATTAACAGAAAGATCAAGGAGAATGAGGGTAGAGAGGGAAAACTGAGAACAACTGGAAAAACAATATCTAGATTTTTAGAGGAATTCTGAAGTCATGAATACCAAAGCTAGCCAGCATGTTTCTGCTGAGAGAATCAGCAAGAGAAAACAGATCCATGACTGATGGAGTGAAGGTGAATTTTTTTCATCCAACTGACAACAAATATACGCTTCATGTGTTGTGATCTGAGCTGTTTCTGGGGCTTTGGTCACTTATGAATGTTATTTCATCATACACATGGTCTGTGGGGGTGTAAATCTTATATAAATGATTGGGATTACTGCAATATGCACCTCGCAGCTGCGTGCAGTTTGTAAATAATTGAACAGGATTTTCTTTCAAGCCTCCCAGGTGAGTTAGATATAGAACATATTAAAATAAAAAGTTAGATCAATGTAGTTCTGTCTGGGCTTGTTATCATGTGAAGGCCATCTTATAATGAAGAACACTCAAGGATGACATCTGAAACAATGGTTCCTTAGGTTGATGAGTTCAGTAATGAATCGCACCGTGATTTCCTTCCAAGACTGATTAAAACAGCACTTGAGTTCCTGAAAACACTGAAGTGCTTGTAAATGAAGCAAACAGATGTCTGGTGAAAAACAAGTCAAGGCATGCTCATACTGGGGTCAGTGTCTTCATGGTAAAACCAAATCCCCTCGGCGAAAGTATTTCTTTCATATTGAATAATTCTGATTTTGTGAGAGAGGTTTCTCTCCAAGTGGGTTGATTATAACTTCGATGTAATGTAATGGACCAATCTTAAGAATCTATTTATTTATCTAAATGAATAGAGTCTGCCTAATCATGCATTCACTCAAGATTTACTGAATAAGCACCTACTGTGCAAAAGTTTTAGCCTCAGTGGGTAAAAGAAAGTTGAATTAGATCTAGCGTGGACAAGGTGGAGCACACAGGAAGATAATTATTGCCCATTCCTCACCAGACTATGATGTATAGTGACATATAGTCCAAAGTATTGTAAAAGTTCCATTTTGCTTTTAAGCTGAAGAGAGATTAGAATAGTCTACTTTGAGGATGGGATATATGAATGAGACAAAAATATGTTAAGATCTATTTAGGTAAGAATAGATATTAATAGTGCAGAGAGAAAACCCAGGGATCAAGGAAGGGAGAAATGAATAATAGAAGAATTATAAACTTGAAGGGACCACAAGAGGACATTTGATTCTGAAGACATGTAAAATATCTGATCCAAAATAATGTTTATTAGCTTTCATAATATTTGAAATTATGAAATTAATAGTTATTATGTCAAATTAATAATTATGACATACTGCTTTGTTTGTATACACCTGTATGTCTCCATGGGCCCTTGAGGACAGGAATCACAGATACATTTACATTCCCACAGAAAGTGCTTAGTATGAGATTGGCCAAGATACTTGTCAGCTCAAAATAAATATACAGAAGAGTACGGTCTTAGAAATGGTGGGTGTGACCACTTCCTCAACATTACTTTTTGTTCCTTTTTCTCATTATAATAATAGGATTTGACTTCTCCATCTCTTCATTCTCCTTAGTTTCTTTTATCCATTTTATTACAGTCCTTAAAATGCACATCTCATTACTTTCTTCAATTTTCATGTGACATGACATCATTTCCTTCATGCCCTCATTAGATTATTTAACGCGCTCATCTCATTACACCTTTCCCATCTTGCATCTCATTATGCCCTTTAAACATGCACATCTCATTACACAGTCCTTACATATCTCATTACACCATTCCGTTTTTGTATTTCATTGTCATTTCATTTCTGCATCTTATTACATTAAAACCTAGTTCCCATTATATCTTACATATTTGGAAAATTTATATACTCTCCCTTCCTTCTTTTATACATCTAATTATACGGCCTCTCCTTTATGTGACCAGCTCATTACACTTTTCCTTTCACCCATCTCATTTCAGCCCTGAAGGATGCCCATCTTACAGGACACTTCCTGAGACAGCTCATTAAACCATCTCACATATTCACTTCATTACAGATTTTTAACATATACGTCTTATTACATGGAACACTTCATGAATCTCATTAAAATCTTGGAAGGTACATATCTCACTATCCTCTTCTCTCTCCTGTGTTCTGTCAGCGCATTACAACTACGCATTTCAGGAAAATCTTTATATTCTTTTTAATACGTCCCTTTATCATGAACTTTCTATTTGCTATATTGCATTACTCCATTACATTTGTATGTCAATGTTAATGAGAATGACCACATATCTTTAAAAAAGGGGGGGTATTCTTAAATAGTATTTCACTTGTCTTTAAATTATTACACTGATGCTTCTCAAACTGGTGTCCTGGGGATCGTAATAGACCTTCAGTAAAGATAAGTTTAAATAACTTTGGTTACTATTAAGTTTACATAAGTTAAGACAGTAAGTTTAGTTAGTTAATTTTTATTATTTTAGGATTTCTTGAAGCTTTTTATATGCTATTGAGAACTACCAATATTCTGGACTGTAGCATCTCTCATATGTATCAGCCATGCATTTTAGCCACAGAACATATATTCAGTTCAGTTCAGTCGCTCCGTCGTGTTCAACTCTTTGAGACCCCATGAATCGCAGCACACCAAGCCTCCCTGCCCATCACCAGCTCCCGGAGTTCACACAAATTCACATCCATCGAGTTGGTGATGCCATCCAGCCATCTCATCCTCTGTCGTCCCCTTTTCTCCCTGCCCCCAATCTCTTCCAGCATCAGAGTCTTTTCCAATGAGTCCACTCTTCCCATGAGGTGGCCAAACTACTGGAGTTTCAGCTTTAGCATCATTCCCTCCAAAGAAATCCCAGGACTGATCTCCTTCAGAATGGACTGCTTGGATCTCCTTGCAGTCCAAGGGACTCTCAAGAGTCTTCTCCAACACCACACTTCAAAAGCATCAATTCTTCAGCGCTCAGCTTTCTTCACAGTCCAACTTTCACATCCATACATGACCACTGGAAAAACCATAGCCTTGACTAGATGGATCTTTGTTGGGAAAGTAACATCTCTGCTTTTGAATATGCTATCTAGGTTGGTCATAACTTTCCTTCCAAGGAGTAAGCGTCTTTTAATTTCATGGCTGCAATCACCATCTGCAGTGATTTTGGAGCCCCCATAAATAAAGTCTGACACTGTTTCCACTGTTTCCACATCTATTTGCCATGAAGTGATGGGAAGTGATGCCATGAAGATGCCATGATCTTCGTTTTCTGAATGTTGAGCTTTAAGCCAACTTTTCACTCTCCTCTTTCACTTTCATCAAGAGGCTTTTTAGTTCCTCTTCACTTTTTGCCATAAAGGTGGTGTCATCTGCATATCTGAGATTATTGATATTTCTCCTGGCAATCTTGATTCCAGCTTGTGTTTCTTCCAGTCCAGCGTTTCTCTTGATGTACTCTGCATAGAAGTTAAATAAGCAGAGTGACAATATACAGCCTTGACGTACTCCTTTTTCTATTTGGAACCAGCCTGTTGTTCCATGTCCAGTTATAACTGTTGCTTCCTGACCTGCATGTAGGTTTCTCAAGAGGCAGGTCAGGTGGTCTGGTATTCTCATCTCTTTTAGAATTTTCCAGTTTATTGTGATCCACACAGTCAAAGGCTTTGGCACAGTCAATCAAGCAGAAATAGATGTTTTTCTGGAACTCTCTTGCTTTTTCCATATTAACTGCTCCCAAAACTTGTGTCCCATAGAGCACAATTTAAGAAAGCCTAGTGTAATATTTTAATATGCATATATATAGTTATTTATTTACCACTGTTTATTTTACTTGCAATCTTGCATAGCTTTTTGAAACTAATAAGACTTGCATAAGTGATGTGCTAAGTAATATCTCATGATAGTGGTTCTTAAGAACCACTGAAGAATTTAATAAAAATACAAAGACCTTGATTGCATCCTATTTCAGCAAGCCTGGGCTTTGTATGCTGTGTTATCTTTCCAGATGATTCTGATATGCATCAAAGCTGAGGAACGAGTGCCTTATTGAGTGTTTACTGTATCACACTCTATGTGAGAACACATAATTATATAAAAAGACATGACCCCCAGATCATGAAGTTGGAACAATGCAAAGATCATGGCTGTTTTCTTTCTCCTTGTTGTTCTGCTAAGTTGTATCTGACTCTTTGCCACCCCATGGATTGCAGCACGCCAGGCTTCCCTGTCCTTCTCTAGCTCCCAGTGTTTGCTCAAACTCATGTCCATTGAGTCAGTGATGCCATCCAAACATCTCATTCTCTGTTACCCCCTTCTCTCCTCCCACTAGATAAAGACATGCAGGTACTTTTCCAACATATTCTAAATTAATTGATTCATGGTGAGATCTGGGCATCTGAAACTGTATAAGGCCCTCAGCTGATTCTATTGTACAGTGAATCTCTGCCCTTTCAATTCAGAGGTCCCACTGACTCTCCTCCAACCATTTGAAATAGGGAGTCAGCTGAAATCAACTTCTAAGGATGCCCAGTATAGTGGTCTCTTCTGGAACCAGTTGTTTTTCTAATAACTTTAGAGCTGTTTTAAAAATACTGACACTACCCTTATTCTTTCTCAGAAGTGTGTGCTAAGTCACTTCAGTTGTGTCCAACTCTTTGTGACCCCGTGGACTCTAGTCTGCCAGGACCCTCTCTGTCCATGGGATTCTCCAGGCAAGAATACTGGAGTAGGTTGCCATGTCCTCCTCTAGGGGATCTTCATGACCCAGGGATCGAACCAACACCTCTCATGTCTCCTTCATTGGCAGACAGATTCTTTACCACTGAGCTCCCAGGTAAGCGTGTCTCAGAAGTATCTGGCCCTATAATTAGGGAATTTCATGATTGGAGTGAAGAATAACTTTCTTTCACTGGCCCCTCCGTTTTCTGCCCACAACCTAGCACCCTGCTGGCATCTAAAGCTCACTGAATGCATCGTGACTGAGTAAACTCTGGCCCTGAATATTGTCAAAATCAGATTGTTAATTAGACATACTCATCAGAATTAGTATACTCTAGTTCTAAGAATCAGAAGCAAAGTAAAACTGTGGCTTATTTTCCTTTCAAGCGAAATGTTGTGAGATGTATGTTTTGAAAAGCATCTCCATACTCAGTTAAAAGCATGGCTTTGGGTTAATTCTAAAGGTGAAGATGTATTTTCCCTTCATGTTAGGATTATATTACATTCAATTAGAAAAGAGATTGGCAGGCTCTAGGATCTATTGGTTTTAGAGTAGAGAACTATCTTTAACCTTCTTTATTTTATATTTCTGTATGTGATAGAAATGGTACTAATTCATTGCTTTACATAGTATATTGTTTCTCACAAATTACCAAGGCTAGTTCTCCCATACTATAATCTTACCAAAATATCACAAAAATAACTTATAAGTAAATATCCCAGATTAAACACAAGCACATAAAATTCCAATTCAAAGTATTCAATAGTCTAATACTGCTGCTGCTGTTGCTAAGTCGCTTCAGTCGTGTCCAACTCTATGCAACCCCACAGACGGCAGCCCTCCAGGCTCCCCCGTCCCTGGGATTCTCCAGGCAAGAACACTGGAGTGGGTTGCCATTTCCTTCTCCAATGCATGAGAGTGCAAAGTGAAAGAAGTCGCTCAGTCATGTCTGACTCTTCGCGACCCCATGGACTAGAGCCTACCAGGCTTCACCATCCATGGGATTTTCCAGGCAAGAGTACTGGAGTGGGTGGCCATTGCTTTCTCCGAAAGCAAAAATAAGATTTTTGTAAGAAATGAAAATAAAAATACTTGATAAGGAATAAAAAATAAATATAAAAAATAAAAATAAATTTGATAGTATATATCAAATTTATGGTCCAAATAAGACAAATCAAATGTCTTACAAAAACACTTGATAAAATTTAGTATAATTAATGATATTTTAAAGAATTCAAAAATGAGGGAAAACAGGAAAAGACCCTACAGCACTCATTTTGGAGAAGTGCGAGTAGCATTTTAATTAAAAGCAAGAACAAGGTAAATATGTTCCGTAGCTGATCTTTATTTAACTTAGTTTTGGAAATTTGGGCTGATGTAATGAGATGAAACAAAACCAGTAAGTATAGATATCAGAAAGTAGGTGTGAAATTTTAAAGTGATAGAATTTTCTGTGTTGAAAACCTAAAGAGATAAAGCTTTGTATCTCATGATTGGATTGCTACAATGTAAATATACATAAACATGCTCTCTTTCTGCCAGCACTCTCCAATCCAAATAGATAATAGAAAAAAATCAATTTTCCTGATAGTTTAAAATATAAAGTGTTGGAAGTAATTTCAACAGTAAATATGCAATACCTTGCATCTGGTAGTGATAAGTTTCTATCTTATCTATTTCTCTCATAACCTATGAACTTGGGGTTCTTCTCACAGGATTAACAAAAACAAAAGAAATAACAAAAGGCTGCTGCTGCTGCTTCAGTTGTGTCTGACTCTCTGCGACCCCATAGACTGCAGCCCACCAGGCTCCCCTGTCCCTGGGATTCTCCAGGCAAGAACACTGGAGTGGGTTGCCATTTCCTTCTCCAATGCATGAAAGTGAAAAGTGAAGTTGCTCAGTCGTGTCTGACTCTTAGCGACCCCATTGACTGAAGCCTGCCAGGCTCCTCCATCCACGGGATTTTCCAGGCAAAAGAGTACTGGAGTGGGGTGCCATTGCCTTCTCCAAATAACAAAAGGACCTGGCACTTAAAGAAGGAACTATATTAATCTGATCCAAAACATAAAGATTACAGCATTAAAAACAAAGCAAAGATGGGTCCCAGCTTGTGATGACTTGACAGATATGTGTTTCACTTTGAACCATTCTGAGGTGTTCCTCTCCAGCCACTGCTGCTACCTAACAGCATATGATCCAGCACCCTTAACGCAAAGTGCAGCCATATAAGAGTGGATCCTTCCAATGGGGTGGTAACATTCGAACCTCCAGTCCTTGATCCCAGTGACTCCATAAGTTTGTTCAAATCCTGTGTAGTGAATGGGGCCAATGCATAAATGCTTCTGTTCTTACCCCTTTTGAGGCTCCTAGAAAGACTGTATTTCCCAACCCTCGTGAAGTTTGGTGAGGGCATGTGATCCCCTTTGGCTCATGAAATATGAACAAAAATAAGAAAGATATAAGAGCGAGCACACTGTGTATCACCTAACCACAGAAATAATGGAAGCGCATGTTGACGGAGGAACCTGGTGGGCTGCCATCTATAGGATGGCACAGAGTTGGACATGACTGAAGCGACTTAGCAGCAGCAGCATGTTGACAAAGAGCTTCCCCTAGCCCGAGCCCCTGAGTAAATACAATGGCCAAAGCCCCCAGCCAAGCTACGTGAGAAAGAAAAAGGTATGTGTTGTGTTACTAAAGAAATAGGTTCTGATTGTGTTATGCCATTGAGATTTTGGAATTGTTTGTACCACGACTTGATGTTACCGTAGTACAGAGAAAGTTCATTTTAGTGTTTTTACAGAACTCAAAATAGCCATTGACTGCCAATTCATTATGATGCATGAGGTAAGATTGCTACCAAATTGCTATTGTGTGAGGAAAAGTTGGTAAAATCAACTATTAGTTTCATTTTAAGTAGCATGGAAAAATTCAGCTCTGGACATTACATTGTCACACTGTCATCAAAATCAATGGAATGTGAAATGTTGAGATTAAAATATTACTCAGTGCTCTAAGGGTTGTAGTATAATAGAGCTTTTCCTCATTCTTTTGCAGAGATATTGCCTCTGTGTTTCTTTGGACTGAGAGCCAGCTTACTCTTTAAGAGGTGTTGTCACTCTCTCCCTGGAGCCACCGGATAAGTTGCTTGTCCAACGTGATAGAGAGAGAAGTGGGAAGAAGACACTGGGGGAAGGAGGAGAAAACAGACCGGGAGAGACAGAGGTACAAGGGAAATATGTGTATACTATAACCTGTTGAATTTTTCAGGACAGAAAGAAAAAATAATGATTTAAATTTAATAAAGAAAGAGACAGTGGAATAATAGAGGCAAAATAAGAGGTCAAAGACAGAATGGGGCAGGATAAAAACAGCATTACGAAAGGAAAAAAAAGTAAGAAAGAAACTTAAACTGTTGAATGCCTGCATGATTTTCTAAGTGCCTCAAAGATTTTTTTTCCAATTAGATGAACACAACTGATATAATGCTATTCATAAATAACCAGATCATCTCCTACAGCACAAATTGCATTTTCAGCTGACTAGTTTATAATAAATAAAAATTCACCAGAGTGCATGCTTCTTGAGATTGGGTCATTTAGAAACTTCCATTCCATTAAAAGTAAGTTCTACTTCCTTGACAAAGACCACTAGCTGAAACGTCAATTGCCTGTCCTAATGGATGAACCTGTAAGTAAAATAAACATATTTTTAATGGAATAGATGGTCAAAATGACCTTATCTCAAGATAGCATGCACTTTGGTGAATATTTATTACTGAATTAAAGAGATCCTAATATGAAAAGACAGTAGTTTCTCTTCATTACCTTTCCTTGCTATATAAAGGCAGAAAATTTTTAAATGCTCAAATTACCTTCACAATTTACCAATCATTGAGTAAAAGTTTAACAAAGATAATAAATGCCATGAATAATTTGGGATAAACCAGCTGGTTTATTTCAAATTAATAATTTAATATGATAACAATGCTGGAATTAACCATATATTCTTCCAACCAAAAGTTCTTATTAAATTTATAAGATATACTGCTATTTGTTACTCTACAACATTTAGTTGGTTTGCAGTATATTTTCAAACAGATAACAATTCCAGGTCTACTGATAAAATATGCAACTGAAATGTCAAGCTGTATATTTTTTAAATTAAAATATTTGGTGATATACTGTATTTTCAGTTCTTAACTGGTGGAAAGATATCTGTAAGTATAAAGTTTCAATTGATGAGAGATGAAAAGTTGACATAAGATATGGGAGTTCATGTAGAAATTAGAGGGGCCAGTTCTCCCTCGCAGCCCCACACACTGTTCTAGCTGGTTCTGGGCTGGAAGCACCGTGGGGCCCACGCAAGGAGAGCCCAACTGTCCTGGTAACTTATAAGATTAAAATTAAATTTGGTTGAGGATGGTTCTGAGAAAACACATTCATTTTATTTGAGGTATGCCATTTTGAAGACTAAGACCATAGCATTTTATCCTTAAGCATAAAGGAAATCTTTGTGATAGTCTGGATTTTATATAGCAAGAGTATGAATTCTGAAGCTGAATTGTCTATGGGGCCTGTACAGAGAAACAGATGTTTGTGGAAGCATTTATACCCAGTCAGCTTGAAGAGTCTCAAATGGACCCTACCACTGAGAAATCAAGATGGCAGTACACTAGGGGGAATTGAGAAAAATGGATTAATACAAGGTGCTATGATAATATACAACCGAGAAGGATTCCTTTAGCATGGATTTCATAAAATGAGTGAAGATATAGGTTTCTTACACACCACAAATGGACAGTGAGACTTTTTTCATCATTAATATTTTTGACACTGAGAGAAGAAAGATGGCACATTAACAGATGATAGTTTGAGTATGACCTTGTAGAGAATGTTAACTTTAATGAAATTTCTAACACTTAAAAGAAATTATACCAAATCCCACAAGGGGAAAAAATGCCAGAGATATTCTAAGAATTGTTTTTGATGTGTTGAAGTTGATTTACAAAACCTAATATTTTCAAATTCTGAAGGATCTTTTGAAATCATGTAATCACTGTTTTTAATTTTTAAGATGAATAAATTAAGTCCCCCCAAATTCAAAAGGCTTGGTAAGATTCCTAACCCTGGATATTTGTACAATTAGAGGCAGGGCCTTGATTCTTTGCAGAGAAAGATACAAGCATTCCCTTCAAATTTCTGTGCTGTGCTGCAGGAATCATAACCACTGTAGTCAATATTCCTGCTTCATGTTCCACATTACATAAAAAGTGTTTGGGTCTGATCTGTGTGCAAATTACCTATTGCTGCTTTTTAAAAAATCACACCGCAACTTAATGTCCAAAATAATGATAATTATTCATTGGCTTTAAGAAATTTGGGAGTAGCTAAGCTGAAAGTTTTGGGCTAGGGTATCTAAGGACATTCAGTCAGATGTTGGCTTGAGCTGCAATCAATTGAAAATTTGAGCTGGATAATTTCCATTTCAGATCTACTTTGCTCACAGGACTAGCAGATTGCTCAGAGCCTATCCGCAGAGTAGCTGGCTCTACCCAGAGTGAGAGATCTAAGATTACCAAGGATGAAACTTCAACTCCTGTTATATCCTAGCCTTAGAAAACATACTGACTCTCCCAGCATATTCTATTGGTCATATATTAATAGAACTAGTTCTAATCAAATGTGAGAAGAGACCACACAAAAGCATGAAGACTTCGAGGCAAGGTTTCGAGAACAAACTTGGAGGCTGCCTGCCACAATCTGTCTCATGTTCTCAAACGATTCATGTCACTCCCACACTCAAACATACTGACCCACGCCCGACGTCTACAAAAGTCTTTTTCCGTTACAGCAAGGCTTTCTAGTTCTCATTATATAAATAAGATCTAGATAAAAATGAGGCTCCTTGACTGACTATGGTTCCTTTGCTCCCTGAATAGAGTCTTCCTCAATCTCAACATCTATGAACTAAAGACACAAGATATCTGCACGCACACACACACCCTGTACAAGGAGAGACACAAGATGACTGCTGCAGGACCGTTCAGAAAGAAGAAAACAGGAGATGCATAGAAGTCACTGGTTCTTAACAATTTTGCAATCTAGCCAGGCATGTCTTGGCAGTTTCTGTGTTAGGGCTGGGCCTGGGAATGATACAGCTCTGCCCTCTGGGCTGTTTTTTACCCTTTGAGTATTCTTTTTTTTGCCCTGAGAAATGGCCAGTATTTGTAAATTTAATATTTTTCTCAGTCTGCTTCCCACCTATAGCAGTTCAGAGGTTCAAAGGCCTCTCTTCATTTTGTATTCTCTATCCTTTTAACTTCAAGATGACAATGTTTGCGTGCTTGCTAAGTTGCTTCAGTCATGTCTGACTCTTTGTGACTGGGTGAACAATAGGCCACTATTCCTCTGTCCTTGGGATTTTCCAGGCAAAAATACTAGAATGGGTTGCCAGGCCCACCTCCAGGGGATCTTCCCAACCCAGGGGTCAAACCCATGTCTCATTGTTTATCATGGTATAATTCTCTAAAAAAAAAAAAAAAAAACCTATGGGCTTCCTATAAAGCTATTGACTTCAGTCCATTAGACAAAGTCCATATAATCAGTCCTTCACTACCTTGAGATTCTTAGAAAGTTCCTGTAGGCCAACATATTTAATATTCATGGCAGCCCTACTGTTTAATGAGAGGATTCATGAAGCACAGCCTTAAGATTCCTAAAGGATTTTTTTTTTCTGAGGCACCACTCAAATCGTCCTGAACTTTTAATATAGTTTTTCAGTCACACACTTAGTGTCCTCTTCAGATCAGGAGTTATTAAAGTGTGATCTGAGGACACCTGGAATCCTCAAGAAACTTACAGAGAGTCCATGAGGTCAAAACCATTTTCAAAATAACACTAAGACATGATTTGTTTTTCCTGTCTTCTTATCCCATGCAGTAGAATTTTCCTGAGGCTAGACCTATTATATCTTCCAGGCATCTTCTATCAAGTATTAAAAAAAAATTGCAAACATGTAAAACAGTGACATTCTATTTGTTTTCAAAAATATTTTTATAAAAATATATCATTTTGTTACCATGTATGTGTGTTGTTTTAAATTCCTCAATTTTAATTTCTAAATCAGTATATATATAACACACATACAAAAGTATTTGGGGTCATTGTTAACAGTATAAAGGGCCCTAAGAGAAAAGTCTTTGAGAAATACCACTTTAGATTGTGTTTTGCTTACAGAAGTATGTGTATGTTCAACATATTTGTTACATTAGCTATTATTATGAAGGTGCTCTGAAAATAGTATGTGTGCGTGTGTGCTAAGCTGCTTCAGTCATGCCCCACTCTGTGTGACCCCATGGACTGCAGCCCTCCAGGTTCCTTTGTCCCGGGATTCTCCAATCAAGGATTCTGAGAATAGTATAAGCAACAGCAACAAAAAATAATCCAAAACAAAATAACACATAGTCTATACTACAAAGAATAACAGAACAGACTACTTGACCAAGAGATGAATAGTAGTACTAGGAGATTTTTTAATAATTCCCTAGCATTCAGAATTGTATTTTTTTTTTCCTATAGAAATAGCATGTGGACCACAAAGACCCAATGATGAATCTTTTCATGTGGGATCCAACCCACAGTAGGCAATGAATATCTGCTTTTTCTCTTCTTTGGGCAGAGTAAGTGAGGTACAAGCAAGATCTCATTCTTAAAAAAATATGGAACATGTGCACAAGCCCAAACCCAACCAACAAATCAGATTGAAAGGAAAGGTAGGTGCAGAACACACACAGGCATTATGTTTACACCATAGGAAACATTTTCCTAGAAGCTGGAGCCACATCTTACTATCTGAATCAGAATAATTCACTCTTTTGTCATCTCCAACCTAGACAAAAGACAACAAATAAAATTAACCAGACTGTTGTATTAACATGATATCATATGCCATCCTAAAGTTATTTCCAAAGAAAGCTTTTTTGTTAAAGTTCAAGTTTAAAATTGGATATTAAATGAAATTGATTCTTGAGTAAGATTTCAACACTGTTAGGTGAAACACTGAGTATCTTAAGCTTTCAGATCATTTTGTGCATTCAAGAAATGTCTGTCACTTCACTTTAGTTCCATGCTCAATCATTTAGAACAAAACACAACACAACAAAAATCCCAATCCATTCTGCCAGCTCAACAAAAGGCTTTGTGTGGGTGTGTGTTAGAAAGTAATTATGAGGTTTTTATTTCACTAATTATTCTTCAGCCTTTGAAATGTCAGTGTAGGTCAAAGTAGCAGTCAATGTTTTGAACCAGATCTGAATTCAAATAAGGAGGCCACTGCAGGAATAACAAGAAAAAGAATCAACAGAAAAGTAATTTGATGTTATGAGTGACAGAAAATGAGACTCAAGGTCACAGAATTTAAAGTTTCTATCCAGAGAACTTCAAAAACTCCAAAGCGTCATGCAAAATTTATTTTTTCGATATGACATGATTGACTATGCCTCGATATCCACAATTGATGTTGTAAAGCAGTATAAAGACTTAATTAATGAGATTTTAAAATATTTAAAAAGTTACAAAATCACATAGGACTCTTTTTCCAAGTAGCCATTTTGCGATATTATAAACTTATACTGAATATTATATAACTGCTCCAAACATTTTCCTTGACTCTCCTTGAGAAATTATTTTTTGAGCTGATTTCACAAATTAGAAGACTAATTCCATTATAACAAAATTTCATTTTTTCAAATACTATGATATTTTCTAACTTCAACAGAAAGGAAGTACATCCTCTAGAAGAGAACATGAGTAAACCTGGCAAATTCTCTTATAATAACTAATATGCATGAATATGCTGATTTTTTGTTCAAAAATTATCTCAACAAGGTTACTAGACTTAGGTGTATCACTGATTTCCCTGTCCCCAAGCCATCAGGATCAGCTAAATTTACACAATAAAAGCAAAGCAGATTGGAGTAAAGTGATTCCATTCATTTCAGTCATGTTCATGACTGATACCTGGTGTCATGACCAAATTGATCATACAATGATCTCCATCAATCTTTGCAACAGTAGAATTGAGCAGATTAGTTGTGCTGTGGCCTGTTCATTTCACCTTCTCTAGATACAGCTCAATCGAGAGAAGTTAATCGAGGATAGTGGGATCTCTCTGACTTTATGACAATCACTTCACCTCTCTTTTTTTGTTCCCAAATTTTGAGTCTGGTAGGTCTAATGCGTCCTTGCCTCTTGCTTCTTCATGCCTGGACCTCAGACCTGAACGCTTGGCATCATCTCAGGCCCCTTCCCAGACTTAATATCTGAGTCTCAACGTTGGTTTAACAAGACCTCCTCCCACTCTCATGATTTTTTTGCACTTTAAATTTAAGAAGCACTGGTCTGGCCATAACTACTTTGGGGGTTGATGGAGCTCTCCTTTTTAAGCAAGTGCATTATTTATAAAAAGATCCGACAAAGTTTCTATGACTAGAGACCAGGAAAGGCGCTCAAGGAGAATATACCAACAGACCAAATCAAATAAGGATTTCAGAAAAATTTTTCTATAACTGATCCAAAGTATCACCTTCATTAAAATCTGAACTATTTCTAGGACACTTTTTGCAGTTTACTTTGGCTTGCCCAATTCCTAACACTTCAGCAGACTACTGTCCAACAGAAATAAAATGTGAACCATAAGAGTGAGCCATAGTTGTAACTTTAAATTTTCTATTAGCTACATTAAAGAGATAAAAATAAACAGGTAAAATTAATAATACTTGTAATTTAACCCAATACATCCAAAATTATTGGGGCTAAAACCAACCAACCAAAATATTAATATTTAATCAAAATATTAATGATATAGTTTATATTTTTGTACTAAATCTTCAACATCTGGTGTGTATTTTACCCTTACAGCACTTCACAACTAGAACTGGACACATTTCAAGTTCTCTGGATGTATATGTAGCCATGGTTACTATATTGGACAGCACAGTTCTAGCCCAAAGACCAGAACTAGAGCTAAGCCCATTCTGCCTAAATCCTGTTTGTTCTACTCTGGGGCCCGTACTTTAACTACTTGTGTTCTGAAGTATCATTTAGAGGCTTCTGTTATGTTTTAATTGTATGTGTGTATGCTTATGATTTTTTTCTTCTCCAATTTGAAGCATGTCCAAATACTGTACCTATGACTGAGATAATAACTTTCTTTTGAGTTCTGCCCCTTTCCAATTTACTATATTAAGTTGTAGCCTGGGTTAATAGATGCTTCCTCTTAACATATTCTTCTTGCCTATTCCTAGACAATTTAGAATGAATAAAACTCAATTTTCCAGGTTCCCCATTGTGGATAGTAACATGGAGGCTGCACTTCCTCTAGTTTTCAATTTCTTCATCTGTAATAAGGGAAAATAACAGTGTCTCCATTGCAAGTTGTGAAGATTAATTAAGGTCATGTATGTACTACACAGTCCATAACCTGAACTATGGGTTCAATAAATGCTATTTATCATTAATTGTAGTCTCCCTTTAACCTCAATAACTGAGGGGCTAAAATTGATTATGTGACCCAGGATGGGGGCTAGGCGTGGAGTAGATTATAAGAATGCTAAATACGCATATCAAGCCCTTTGAACACTAAAGCCAGTATCTTATGTTTTAGGTTTTTGCTTTAGCCACTTTGGGTTTTTTTTTTTTTTTTTTTTTTGGTACTAAGTTCTTTGTTAGTCAAGATAAAGTAGGTTATTCTGTGGCAAATAAATGAACAAACAAAACTGAAACCTCAGAGATGTAATACATAGTTTTAATTCTTATTCCAAGTCATAGTCTGATGTGTCCAGGGGGCCCTCTGTGGGGACGGCCCTCCAAATAGAGACTCAGGGATCTAGTCCCTTTCCATATTGCTATACTGTCATCTTAACACCCAACCTCCAAGATTTCCAAAACAGAGTGATACAAAGCATGGGTAATGAGCCAAGTGTATAAACAAGTCTGGAAATGGCACACATTATTCCTGTTCATATTCCATTGACCAAAATATAATCATAATCCCAAGCCTACTTTGATGCCCAGAGTGGGCACTAGGAAATAATCTGGAATACACATAACACTGTTTCTAGCACAGGTTGATATTTAGTGCATTTGGAGGACAGAATACAATATTTTAAAGAAACATTTCCCCCAAGTGTCTGGGTGTGTATGGTGGTCTAGGGGAAAATACTGATTTATCTTCATTTAATAATGTCTCATGCTCATTTAGGATAGTTTTTAAGTTCAGAAAGTGCTTTTCCACTTTCTGTAAATCATATTACATCTTCACAGCACCTTGTGACAGAGGTGGTACTTTTTTCCCCATTTTACAGATGAGTATGAATTAAGTATTGGCAGGTTCAGTGACTGCCATCCAAGGTGTCGAGTGCCAAAAGCAGGACTCCACCCAGGTGCCACAGGGCTCCAGAACCCAGTCTTGCATCTAAGCTGGCACTGCTCCCAGAGCAATGGCAGATGTTACCCCAGACCCTGGGTAAACACCAACCAAACAAGTTCATTGTGTTATAAGGCTTCATTTCAATCATCAGACAGTTCTGGCTACTCAGTTTAATCATCATGGATTGTTTCTTATTCTGCTTTAGGGACCATAGAAAAGACTAATCCTTCTTTTGCATTAACTCTGAATAGTTGGAGACAATTAGACCTGTTCACCAACCCTAATTCTTTAAAAATATTTTTTTCCAAACTTTCCTCAATGACATTTGCAGATTTTACTGTCTCCATATCATATTCTAGTTTAACATCCCTTTTGAAACTTAACACTCACAATTAAAAAGTGTTGCACATGTGATCTGAGCTCCCTCAAGCAGAGAGACGCACTGCATGTCACACCCCATTCTTCACACCTCCTATTCCTCATGACTTTCTCTTGCTGCTGCACCTCACTCCTTGGACCTGTCCTACTTCCCTGAGGGCTTCATATATTGGGAACCATCTGAAAATTTCAAATGAACTCTGTAAATTTGTTTTTCTGCAGTAATCTTCAAACTCGAAACTTCTGAATGACTCAGTAGGCACTGATGTTTGTTCAGAAATATTTTACAAAATACTCTTGACTGCATACTGCCCCATGAGTTCATAGAAAAGTATGAAATGGTAATGGAAATCTTTATTTTACATTTTCAATTTTAATTTTATTTTATACTTACTATGTGCCAGGGTCTGTAATATAGAATGGATTAAAATGATAAACAAAACAATTGTGGTCTTTGCTTTCATGGTGCTATAACAAGAAAGACAGACATCGCTCAATAAAATGCAAGTAAATATAAAGTCACACCAGTGATAAATGCTTTGAAAGAAAATACCTAGTACTTTGAAAAGGCAAAGAGACCTCTGCTAGACTGGAACTAATTTGAGGACATAGAGATTTGTGATCTGAGTTACCTAGGGTGGCTAGAACCCTCATGTCATGCTCTATCCATTATACATTCTGCCTAGCCAAAGGAAACAAAAGATGCCTGTCCTAGAAAAGTTTATCACACAGTGGAATTTGCAGCACAAACATAATAGGAAACATATACATATAATGAGTAAAACAACCCATGTTCAGCCTTCAGAGACAGACAATCTGATAGTGATTATTTTACAAAGAAACTCACGTGCTGAGAAAGCAGGGAAGTGTACAGTGGACTAGAAAGGAGAAGTAACATAATCTAAAGCATAATTTGGAAAATATTCCAGCAACCTGGGTCATTAATAGGATATTGAAGGACGCAAAGGCAAGGTTTGAGCGAACAGAGATGATATTTGAAATGGATTGAATGATGGCACACACAGTGCCTTGAAGGCAGGAAACAGGAAGGATGGCATGTCCTGACCTCAGTCCCCGGAGCAATCACACAGACAATGCTTAGGATGGAGTCTGTGTACTCACGAGAAACCGACACATCTTCTTCACCATAAGAAACCAAGTGTGATTGACTTGTTGAGGGTTAAGTACAATGTGGACCCCCCCCCCACTTCACCTACATGTGTTCTCCTATGCTGCCCAACTTAGATCTTTTGGGTCACATTTGCTTTGTGCAAATCAAAGTTCTGAAATGTGGCTTTTGCCAATTAAAAGAAAAATAAGAGAAATGAGTATCTGGTGTACTGTACTGTTTACAAGAGAAGCTGGATTTATGTACCGCAAAAATTACATTGGTTTTCTGCTTCTAGAAAGTCTTCCCTTGATTGACCTTATGGCTTGAGGTATGTTAACATTCTGAAGGCTTTAAGTGAATAACTGCACTAATGGAACTTGATACCCAATCACTTGCTTAGCTGACAGCTTTTACAGAGCAAAATAGTAAATTTCAAATCTGCTTTTGTTTAACTATTCTGGCTCTTTCCAAGGTCAGTGTTAATAAGTCCACACCTTGACTGAAACTGACAGTGCATAAGTCTTTTAAAGACTGAGAGAAACCTCAGAAAGGTGTCCAATAGACTTTGGCTTTAAAATAAGTTTGCTAAAAACAGGCTATTTCCCATACCGAAATTACAGCCAACCTTCATATTATTTTTAAAAGTCTAAGGGCAATTCAACTTAATATGACATTTTCAATGGGATGTACTTCTTGAGTACAAATACTTCTGTATTATAAAATCCTTTAGTGCTTCCTTTTCAGTCCTTCAGTATCTAGATGTATTTCTTTTCCCCTCAAATCCATGATTAGGCAGAATTTCTATCTTTTCTATCAAAGACATTTAAACAGAATGTAGATTTCAGGCTTATTTTGTCTATGACTCTAAAAACGCAAAGAGCTTCATTTTAATATACTTGATTTTCTTTAGAGCCAACATTCCTTCTTGCATTTCAATGTAATGATGTAAATCAGCGCAGACACTCAGAGCTGTCTGCAGCTTCTGCTTGGTCCCATATTATGCACCTCCTCCACGTTCTGCATTGTTTATCCCAATCACTATTACACTAAGTGAATAAACATTGTTCTAGTTTACATGTAAAGCAGCTTCTGAATAGAAAAGATTCATGGTGATTCATGAGAACACAGAAAACCACACAACTCCCATCAGACCTGTCATACCCTGGAGTTGTATTTTGTTCAGTTCTATGCAGGAAATTGAACACCCCTTAAACGGCATGTAAAACACAGTTCACGTGGCATCATTTTAGAGACCAGCAGTCTTTTGAAGTCCAACACAGACTGTCTTCCAGCTCTGGAAGAGAACCACCTTTTCTTTGAACACTAAAGGAAGCTGTTGGCTTTTGGTTGGGGCCTGTGCAGCATAAAAATGTGCGCCTTTGAATCTGAGACTGACACTCAGCACTGTGAGAAGGCTTCAGGGAGGAGCAGGCGCGCTGCTCGTGGCTCATCTGTGATCTGAGATGCATGCCGTCTTCACGGCAGATGCTGGTGGAGTGCATGAGCGATGGACTCCTCTGCCTGCCCTTAATTCACCTTTTCTCTTTGCCCTTCTTTCCACTGACCTCCTCCCAAGTCCCCCTTCCCTCCTCTTTGCTCCCCTCTCTGTCTTTACACCCTTGCCCCCTTTTCCCTCCTCTTTTATGTAGAAACCTATAAAATAGAATGTTTGTAACAAAGATTAGGTAATGCATTTCCATTGTGCTGCTGGGTGATGTGCTTTGTCAGGCCAATATTACTATGCAGCTCACAGAGCCACAGATATGTATTTTTTTCAGCTAGAAGAGAATTAGAGATAACCCTGTGAAGTAGTTTCCAAATTGTATTTTAGCAGTGCAATCTTTGGTTTGAAGAAAATTCTACATGGGATCATAATATATAAAATTGATGAAAGTGAAGCTGCTCTTTGAAACAAAGAAGGAAGGGCCCAGAGTCCCTCATCCTCAACCTCCTCCTTCCCTTCAAGAAACCCTGGTCTCCTTGGGAGGAAAACCTTGATCTTATGCTCTTCTCCCCTATCTGAGGACCAGAGAGATCAAATATTCTCTCCCAGGTAACATACCTTTTAAGTTACAAGGACAGAACCACAACCCAGCATTCTATATCTGGGAATCGTAGGTGATTTTGTTCTTATCTTAATAAAATGTGAATTCAGGTCTGATGAAAACACAGTGTGACTTGGAGGGAGGGGTGGAATAGTTACCTAACTCCAACAATCATTTACTTAGGATTTATACTGTGCTAGGCAGTGAGCAGGTGTTACAAATATAAAAAGAAAGATTCATTCCTTCAAGATGCTTTAAGTCCAGTAGGTAGAAAGATGCATAAAACAAAAGAAAACCATACCCTGGAGTTTGAGGAGAATAAAACACAGAAAGAACCTTCCATCTTCCCTGTGGAGTCATGGAAAGCTTGATAGAGGAGGTAGCATTTTAGCTGTAATATGGAAAGATAGGAGCTGACCAGGAAAGGGACATTCAGACAGTAGATCCAGCATGGCCCAGACGTGTGGAGAAATGAAACTCTGGCATCAGCCAGAATCTTAGCTAGTAGCTTGGAGCGGCGTGCCATATGGGAGGCAGAATGGTGGGTCCAAAGGATCCAACATCTATTAACTTGGGAAAAACCGGAAAGAATTCAAGGATTCTGAGCAGGAAAATGGTGTACAAGTTAGAAAAATCATTTTACAATGAGGAGAATGCAAATTAGAGCAGTGACAGTGAAGGTGATGATGAACTACAGAGTCCAGAGGACTTAGTTATTAATATATCCTGGGATCATGAGGGAGGATAAGAGAGAAGATAGGGCCAGGTTTCTAGTTGGGACAGTTGGGCAGATGGTTGTCAGTCCTTAGACAAGCAATATAGAAGGGAGATCAGATTTTAGGCTCTGAGAAGGGAATGATTGGTTTTGAATATACTGAGTCAGAGGAGAATATGTGGAGTCTTGATGAAAAAGTCTTCTGCTTAAGAAAAGAATCAGAGATCTTAAAAGAGGGTAGGGAGGAGGCCAGAGGATGCAATGCCAGCTTTTATGTGGTAATGAAAACCTTGGGTAAGATTTCTCTGAAAGACCACAAGGATGAAAAATACAAGAGAGTGATAGAAGGAGCCCCTGAGGACTCCAAAGTCTAGGTGATGGATACAGAATGAACATCTCACAAAAGACTGAGAAGGTATCACCAGAGGCATAAGATAAGAGAGAGAACTGTCATGGAAACCTACTCAAATGAAGAAAGAACCTGATCTCTGTGACATTCCACTGAGAAGCCAGTTCAGATGAGACCTGAACATCCATCACCTACTATGGTTACGAGAAGGCTGTTTGTGGTCTTTGCTGGCAGGTTAGTGGAGTGACAGGAACAGAGGGAAGGATGTAAATAAAGTAAGAATATCTCCACGAGATATTCATTCTAGATTGGAATTTCAAAGAACTTGTCTATGAAGGGAAGGGAAAATACAGGCTTCTAGCTCAAAGAACATGGAAGGTAAAATTGAGGCTTTTCTTTCATAATGATATAAACTTGAGAGAGACCAATGAAACTGGAAGGATGAAGATCCAGGACAGAGAAAAAAATGGCAAAAGGAGCACAGCCCCAAGGATTCCTAAACCCTGGAGGTAGTAATGGTCTTGAACAGGTGGAAAATGGGTACAAATTTAGATATTTCCTAACAGTGAAGTTGATCTGAGCATGTTCTTCCAGACTGCTAAATGCCAGAAGTGAGAGAGAAGGGGAACAAACAGAGTTTGAAGACACAAGTTTGGAAGAATCCTTGAATGTAAAGGCTGAGGACGGGAAGTACATGGATAAAGACACATATAAAAACTGTCCATTCATGTTGATGGATAACTGAGCTTAGAGATGTAGGTTTCTGGTTCCAATCTAGTTTTAGGCAGATGTCCATTCTTAATCCTAGCCTTATGGGTTGGATGCAGCAACATTCTACCCAAATGTCAAGGGGACATGGAGCAGACAAGGAGGACAGTGTGCATTCTGAAAACAAAGTTGTTAAGATACTCAACTTCCCTCCAGAAGATTTAACCATCTTCTCATTCCATCCTGACTTCCTATGCCCTTCAGGCAGGGACAAACCAACTTTCTTCTCTTCCTGCCAGCAGCATATTCTTCCTACTTTGCATTTACTTTCAACTCCCCTTTCCAGTGTCATTAGGAGGAACAACACTGGGCACCTCCTCTGTCTGCAGGCTGGCTGTGTCCGTCGGCGCCACCTGCAGGCCATCAGAGGGCAGATAACATTCTCTCCACTGGTGGAAGATGATACTGGATACATCAGCACCAACACTCCCTACCTTGATATGATCAGTTAATGGCAATCTGTCTTTATAAAAGCCTCATTCAGGCGCTATTGCCTCCCAGAGTGTTCTCACCACTAGAATGGGGGTGGGGGGGCATCAAATTAAGTCACTTCCCACCTACCTTTTTGTTATCAACTTGGAAATCATTAGTACAAATGATGGTTTGCCTAACAATAGCAATGCAATCAAAACAACTGCATCCATCTCAGTGAACCATGTCACTGGCTTGGGTATTCCACTGGCTGCTAATTAACAATGACACGCATTAACGGCCCCAGCCACAGGGTCAACACAGCAATCGTAGTGCTATTCTGCAGGCAGAAATGATAGATATTAAACACTTTTCTCCAGCCCCAAGGAAGAAGGGGGGAAATAAACATCACTTGACAGCTGATATCCAATGGAAACAACTCTCTAAAGCAGCAGGCTTCCCCAAACCTGAGAGGAAGTACTGTACGAAAGTGACTTCCTGCTTCCAGATCTCTAAGCAATATTATGCTGAAATTTAGTAGAATGTGAAACTTAGTCCTGAACAAGGACTGAGGAAAAGAAATCACCACCCTGTGAAGTTCAGAGGAGGGCTGGCAGGGGCATTATGGCACTCAGCTTTTATGCTAAAACCTTTCCTTTCAGCAGCTGTACAGAAGTGAGTTTTAAAGCCTTAAAAAAAATCCCCCTTAGCATTCCAGAGCATCCCAAGTGGATTCTTCAGGAGCCCCAGTAAAGGAGCCATTGGGTTACTCGGCCAAGATGACCCATAACTAACTTGTATGGTGCCCTCAGGCTTTGTACAGTTCCAAGCAGGCAGCAGGTGCCCATTAAATACTTGTCAGCTAAATGAATAAGCCGACTCCCAACTGTTAGCCACTTAGCCCTGACTAGCCTATCAGATTACCGTCTGTGCCTACCCTGAGCAGTGTCCAGAGAGGCAGTGAGAAGACAGAGGGGACATGGGATCAGGGAAGAGCTGGGGAGGGAGGAGAAGAGGATTCTGGGTGATGGGCCTCGCGCACCTGCCAGGAGAAGAGATGACCTGATAAGAGGGTGATAGCAAAGACCACGGTGTCTGTCTGGGAACCTCAGAAGGCACCTCTCCCTTCTGAGGATGAACTTGAATTCCAGCCCCCTATTCAGATGCTGCTCTTCCATTGCCTCTCCCCGCCAGTCTCCGAGGGAGGCAGACTGTGTTTGTTTGTTATGCACAGTGCTGCAATACACAAACAGATTGACATAAATTTATGCCAGCCTTTCTTGTTTAAAAACATGAATTATTCAAGAAATATTACAATATTAATTAGAAATCATTAAAATACGAGTGTTGGGGGAGGGAGCAATGAGATGGTGCATTAGCAAAATCGCATTTAGCCCAAACATAAAATGTGCCAAAGCTGCTTAATCATTGTTTTGATAGTCAAAATACCATAACACCCGTTTCACAGAACGGGGAAGAGGAAGGCTCTTGGAAGCCTCTGCTTCCCATTATTATTGGCGAGATTAATTATTTATGGAGCTCCAGCAGTGTACTGGGTGCTCCAGGAGACACAAATAAGACGAGGTTTCTGCCCGAAGGGCAGAGGAGCGAAATCAGAGCAGCACAGAGTTCTGACACACACACCCAGCCAGTGATTAATGATCGAGAGAACAAGGGGCTCCGACTTCTCAGTTTGCTCAATATTTTGAGTTTTCAGCCTTCAGAGGAATCACAAAGTGAATGCACTTACTAAAGAATGCCACGGAAGAAGTAAGTTATCAGGAGCTCTAGAAATGAATAAAATATATGATCCGGAAGGTCAATGTTTCATTTAAAAACTTAGGTCTGGAGGATTCACTGGTGATGGTGATTGTTTCATATTTGTTATGGGTCCACAAACCACAATTGTCGTACAAAATGCACATATGGCATAACTTCTGTAAATTTGAAACATTACAATACAGGTAAATGTGGATATCACTTATACGAGTATGACACCGGCACTGACACGTGGTAATCATTTAAAACGGGGACTTCAGCGTGATTGATGCAACAGCGCATGTGAAAGAAAAAAACCAGGAAACACAATGAGTCAGTTCCTCTCAGTCTACAAGGGGCTATTTCGACAGCTGGATTAACTATTTCATGGTAGGGTATCATTCAGAGTCTGCTGCAATGGAACACCAATAGCATCCTTGTGACTGTAATGGATTACTAGCGCTTTCACTCAGCACCAAAAGATGTTGAAATCGATCAGCAAGTGATTATCACACCCTGCAGGATATGGACAGGAAAGAGTGAGAGCAGAGTTGCAGAGAGCCAGAATTGGAAACTAGCTCATCCTCTTGCCCCATTTAGCTTCGTCTATGCCCAGCAAGGGACCGCGGTCACGCCCAAACACCATCAGCACGGATTGTCACAGGGGCACAGTGGAAGAAGCCACTGAATCTTTCAGGAACACTGAAATCGACATGACCTCAGAACAAGCCAAGGACGTCCAGGCCAGGCTGTTTGTCTCTCACTTAGAATGTGAGTCCGTTCTGTTGTATGATTAAAAGTTCCTGGTCTAGAGCTCCTTGATAATGGGGGACTTTGTCTTATTTCCTTCCAATTCCGGGTCAGTGTCCACCTATTAAGATGAAGACATGGAAGGTAGGGGTTGAAGCTAGCCTGCCTAGAGTAGCAAGTCAGGAAATCAAATAGGTCTAAACAGAAACATACAGTAGCTGGAGGAGGAATGAATCCAGAAACAAGAGGCAGACAAGCAAAGGAAAGACAAACCCAGAAAAGCCAGTCTCAAATTCAAGCTAGGAATGTAGACGCCCTAGTGGTCAGAGTTTTAGGAACAGTAATAGTCACAAAGGAAGAGATGAGTAATTCTCTGGGGCCTGCTTCAAATGGCTTTTTGTTCCTTTTCCCAATTCTCTTGAGTGTTTCATCTCGCAGAGAGCCTCTGGTTGCTGAGGGAGCCTCTGACAGCCTGCACTGGCCCCAGTATGCTCAGTAAATATTTGTGGGGTGAATGACTCAATGATTTTAATTTCAGTTCAAGTCCATTTAGAGACCAGCAGATGTTCAGGGAATCTAAATTAATGTACTTCCCACTACACATATATAAACTGACTGATATTACTAATGGGAGTGGAAACAGGGATTGGAACGAATGTGACTATTTATAAAATCAAAGCTAAGTGAGGCAGTTATAGAATCTTAGAAGTTGGGTAGTTTTCCAAACTCATGAGGTGGCCTCCAAACAATAATTGGCGTGTGGCACTTGCACTGGTTCATCCTTGTATGCTGCTCAGTATTGCCATCTAGTCTTTCTGATACTGATTCTTTTTACCTTGTGCATCTGAATCCTCTTTCTCCACTTTGCTAAGACAAGAGAGTACGTCTTCAATCACTCTTCAGTTCGGGTACAAATATTTATTAACTAACTCTCAACACACACACATACACACTCCACATTCCCACAAATTAGGAAACTAGTATATTAACTTTTCCATTAGATTTTTTTTTTTAAGGAATGTTTCTTTTAACTTCTGGGAGTGGAAATAGGAGTTATTTTTAAGCCTGTCATAATAGGCTGTAATAACAAGCCAGAAAAAAACAACCAGCAGACTAAAATAAAGGTACAAATTCATTTGGAAGAAAATACAAGTGTAATGAGATACTTGACCCCCAAAACATGGCCTCAATCGCTGATCAAAAGCATTGTGCTTTCCAAACAATCAGGATGCAGCTTAATATAGTAGTAACTGCCCAGGTTACAAGATCAGCTTATCACAGTTTGAATTTTCTTGAGTTCATGTTTACAAGCTCTGAGTATCTCTGCAGCACAAAAAGCTCAAGAAGCGTACCTCACTTGAAGAGAGGAACATACCAAATGCTTCCGGACTGATTTATTAACTGATCGGCACCAAGATGGAGTTCATGTTATTCTTCTGAGACTCTGTTTCTGCAATTAAAGCCAAGCTCAGAACAGAAAGTGATAACAAAGAACACAGTCTGGTTCAGAGCCCGGATTAAAACTCCTGTTTCCTACCTATATCTTCTGGGGTGTAATGTAAGCCAAAAAGAGGCATGGCACCTCCCAAAGGGGAAATTTTAAGAGAAGCAGAAATATGCATACAGTGCACACACATGCACAGACACGTCCGGCACTATGATTTTTATGACTGCCTCTTACAGGTTAGGTATTACCTTAAACTGCCTCAGTGTGCACCAGGCTGATTCATTAAAAACCTCGGGGATCTGATAGGATCTTCTGTAAAAAGAAACACCCTAAGGTACCATAGCTGTTAGTTGAATAGGGGTCTGCCTATCTGGACCTGAGAATCTTCCAAGTGACCATCATGGTGTGCTTCTGGCAATACCCATGGTGCTCTCAGGACCCTGGAGATCCCAGAGCAAAAAGAAGAGGGAGGGCTGCTGTCTACTGGCCAGAAGGTCCATCCAGGGCTACATAACTTTTACTATTCTTATTCAAAAACTCAACAAAACTCAGAATATCTGCACCTTGCCTGTTGCAAATGCTCTCACATTAGCACTCGGTGTTGGTCAATTCTGACCCCCATGAAAACTTTCAGTGTCCAATATATGTCTGGAGAACAACGTTGTAAGGACTGCCCATCACTCTCCCCGAGATATCCCTCTACTCTCCTACATCATTCTCAATACACAGACTTCTAAATGCCAAGAATGTGGCTAAGGCTAATTAGACCTAGTGTATAATGTAATACCTTGGATCTCCCAGATGGCGCAAGTTGGTAAAGAATCCTTCTGCCAATGCAAGAGATGTTGAGTTCAATCCCTGGGTCAGGAAGACACCCTGGAGAAGGGAATGGCAACCCACTCCACTATTCTTGCCTAGGAATCCAATGGATGGAGGGGCCTGGTGGGCCCCAATTCATAGGGTCTCAAGGAGTCAGACATGACTGAGCACACACACGCTATACCACAAATACTGACACAGTCAAAAGCAGTCACGATACCTGTATTCAAGTCAGTGTGTCAAAGCTGCAGGAAGAGACAGTTCTTCCCATCCTATCATCATATAAGAATACATTCCATAGCAACCTACCCACAGATGTCTTGTCACCATAAATTCTTCCCTTTAGAAGCCTAGCATGATGGCCACCCCTCCAACCCTCTATACTCTATAGATTGAGATACTCTATAGGTCACACTGGTACCACAAAATAAGACAGAATTTACTGCAGCAGGAAGAAAATAGCCAGAGGTCTCAGAACGAAACCCTCATCCCAGTGTTTTTACTACTTGTTTTAAAATATGAAAGCCTCAGGAAATCTGCATCTTGCCCATCGCAAAGGCTCATATAGAATATGATTGTGCTAACACTGGTGCTAAGTTTGGGTGTCATCTGTGGACAAATGTACAAAGGCTGCATGGAGTCCTGACCCCTCCATACTGGAAAGCTACACCTCCATAAAATTAAAGCCCAGAAACCAGAGCAGAGGAGACAAGTAAATATCCCCTTTCCTCATGGCACCTCCCGCCTAATGGGAATCGTAGTTAATGATCTGAATCAAAAGCGAAGTCTTGTTTTATGGAATGCTCACTCTTTGTTAAGCAAAGCTGTTTGGGTGAAGGGCCATTCTATTGATTTAAAAATTGATTTCTTTTTTTCCCCCCTTCATATAACTAAAACATGGCTCACAAATCACAGCTCTTTTATTCTTCTGCCTGCCACCTAGGCTGAATCTCTCCCAACCTACTCACCGAGGGATGTCTGACAGAGGAAGTGGGAACATTTGGACAGAGATTGTTCAAGATTCTATTAAAGGTTTCAAGTGGCTTCCTTTGAACATTTGGTAATTTATATTTCGAGTCCCTTGGTGTAATTATTGTAATTATCATTAATCATCAACTTCCAGCCCAATCGAAATACAGAACATTGGAAAGGTCAAAGCAATGGAGAATTCTACTATCCTTCACAGAAGATATGAGGCATTAACATTCTGAGGCTCCACTTGTGTGACAAAGATTGTAATGAAAACAGAAAATAGCACAAGATTAATGTTCTCATGATAAGAATCATCATAAGGAAAAGAGAAAGTGGAGCAGATTTAACCCACTCCTGTCACAGAGGCACAGTGATGAGCGGCGTTGAGGGTAAAGGGCCGACTGTGGCAGCCTGGTCTGACCTCGCTCAAGATGATTGTCTCTTTCTTCTTTCATGGAGTAACAAAGACAGGAATCTAAGAAGCACGGTGGGTCATGGTTTGGATAATTCAGTGAACTCCTTGTTGTCTGTCTCCTTCCCTCGATAACAATCTCCAGCTCAAATTACTCACTCGACCTTCAGACCCACATCACAACTGCCTACTAGAAATCCACCTGCATATCCCAAACAGGACTCATCACCTCTTCCCTGAATGGAATCCATCTCCTGTGCACAAAATATGACAGTGCACCAACCCCAAATTCTGGAGGCATTCATACTTGTATTCAAATCCCAATTTGGCCACCTATTTGTATGATCCTGGAAAAGAAACTTGCCTTTCCCGTGCCTTTTTCCCATTTGTAAAACATGCTTAATAGTACCTACTCCAAAGTGTTATTTTAAAGATAAAGTGAGGCAATATACATAAACTGCTTAGCTCTTAGGAAGTGCTCAATAAATGTCAGCTTTTTTTTTTTTTTTTTACAATACAATCCCTCTATTATTACAAAGTCCATCCAGTTACTTAAACAGAAAAAATAAACCTGGGTAATTATTCTATATTTCTTCATCTCTGTCACCCTTACATAAGCAGAATAGGACCATATTCTTTCAGTGATAACCCCCTAAACTTCCTCAGTTCTTTCCTTTTAATTTTCATTGCTTCTGCCTTAATTCAGACTCTTAGTACTTTTCGGTGTATGAATTTAATGATCATATTCTTGCCTCTAGTCTGTCCCATTCTAAACCATCAGCTACACTGGAGCCAATTCTCTTTGAAAGCATAAATGTCACAATGCCCTTCTATGGCTTCAATTTCATCAGTGGCTTTCTAGCCCACCTCCTATAGCTCAGATTGCATAGGCAGACATATAAGGCTTCTCGTGACCCAGCCCTACACTTTCTTCTTCCCATCCTCACTCCTTTTCAGCACTTGCACATCCCCCGTACTCCAGACATATCCAATTTCTTTCAATGCAGCATAGCTCTCAGTTTTTCTCGCCTCTCACCCTTTCAGTGCTGGTCCCTCTACCTGAAATCAACATCCTTCTCTATCTGGTCAACCCTCCTAATCCTTAAGTGATTCAGCACAGGCATCATCGCTTCTCAGGCTCTTGCGAGCTTTCCCTAAGCCCTCTTCTCCCTCAGGTAGCTTTAAATATTCCACATAAATGGAATGCTCCTCCTTAAAATGCTCCTCTCTCAATATTTATGTTGTGTTTTATTGTATGTAGGTCCCCATCCCCCGCAAGGCCATGAACTAGAAATCAGACACTGTTCTCTCAACTCTGAACCTGGTTATTAGGTTTGTCTCTAATACATAGGAGAAGCCTTGAATAAATTCACACATCCTACTTATCTCTCTTGCTATCTACTATTATAAATGAGATGAGAAGTGAAGTAAAAGCTAAGTACTTCCTCTTTGTCTCTTGTTCACCATTTAGATGGAAAATGAGTTGAAAAAAATGAAACACTAAATGGAAAATAAATACTGTGGATTATCTATGCAGTTCCAAGATCATTCAGTTTTTTTTTTTTTTTGCATTGTTGGTAAAAGACAATATAGGGCCTGCTGAAATGCACCAGCAGGCTAAAGATAACTGTGGAAATTTGCTGACATTTTCCACCTTAAATTGTCCCTGTATAATAGAAAAAGGAATCAGAGACATTACGAAGAAGAAAAATTTTAAAGCTAACTCTTTAAGGGAGCAAGGATACAAGAGCACTGTACTATACAGCTAGTTTTCTGTAAGTCCTTAAAGGAACCAGGAAAGGAAAACATAATTCCACTTGGTAACACAAAGGTGCAGAAGCCAAAGAAGTCCATTTGAGTGGCCGGTGGAAAGTGTGCTAAATTTGTCTTTTTTTGCCAGAGGCAAACAGCCGCCATGAGAATGGTAAATGCTGTAGCTGAGTCCCTCTCTCCTACCTCTGTGGATGACAGATTTCTCAGTAAGAGAGTGGCAGCTGGATTCCTTATGGAAGGTTCAAGCAGGGTCCCTGGACAAGAGACCACAGGAGCTGGGCCAACGGATGGCCTCTGGGGTGGGGCTGACCTGAATGACTGTTTACTGCTGGAGGCAGTGACACTGGAGAAAAACTAGAGTCAAGAAAAGAAGCAAAGTTTGTAGCTGGAAAGACAGTACTGAGGCCCGAGGGAGGGAAAAAGGTCAGAAATGGAAAGTAATAACATCAGAAGATGGGAGTGAGTGTGAACTGGGTCAGGAGGCGTGCTTCAAGAGGAAGGCTGAGGATGAAGCGAGCAAGGGAGGCAGAGGGCAGACAGACCTCCGTGAGCTTCGTCCTGTGCAGACAGAGGGCCACTGTGTTCTCAAAGGAGCTGGTCAGGATTAAGCAACAGAAGAAAATATTAAAGTTTACTTCAAGTGCCCACGTACCATGACACCACAGTGAGGAAACGGAGAGAAATCAGTCGGAGCCTGGAGAGTAAAGTGACACAGCCACAGAAAGCAAAAAGGAAAGAGCTCGGCACCCTCGAAGCCACAGGATCAGTGCCCACACCGGGTCCGCAGCTTGAACAGCAACCATCCTGTCTTCATCTGGAGAGCCTGTGGGCTCCTGATCAACACCACCGTGGGGGGTCTCAGACAACTCCTCCCACCCTCTGCTCATCTCAGCTGTGATCTGGTTTTTCCCCCCGTCCTGTCTGTCCCTTTCCTGCTGACAAATTTTATCTGTTGGTCTCCTTTGCTTTTTGTTTCATCTCTGTAAGATGCTGCCTCTCAGCCACCCTCCTCTAGGCAATGTGTCCAAGCTTATGAGAACTCCTATGCGCTGTATCTAGACCAGGCCCCAGGGCAGAAAGTAATGTCTCCCCAAGCATGTGTTCATGTGTCAGGGAAGATGTTCATAACAATAAGAATTCTCAAGGGTAACTAGACAAAACTACTCCTAGCTCTAGACAGAAATGACTTAGGGTAATTAAAGAAAATCACATTTTGAGGAATAGGGTGGTTTGCTAAGGGTCTATATATGCATCTGGAATATAACAAAAAATTCTGTGAAACACATCCCACTGTATGTTTGGTACCAAATACTACACAGAAATCAACTAATGTTTCCAAAGAAGATGTAGGATGAGTTACTAGGAACTTGAAAGTCCTGGGCATGAAAATGAAAGTCTTAGAGAAACAGGAGTTCCATTCACTCCTAATTGCAAATGGTGCCTGGGATTTTGACTAAAAGAAGACTATATTTACAGTTTTTTAAGGAATCTCCACACTGTTCTCCATAGTGGCTGTACTAGTTTGCATTCCCACAAACAGTGTAAGAGGGTTCCCTTTTCTCCACACCCTCTCCAGCATTTATTGCTTGTAGGCTTTTGGATTGCAGTCCCACTGCTGGGCATACACACCGAAGAAACCAGAATTGAAAGAGACACGTATAGCCCAGTGTTCATCGCAGCACAGTTTATAATAGCCAGGACATGGAAGCAACCTAGATGTACATCAGCAGATGAATGATAAGAAAGTTGTGGTACATATACACAATGGAGTATTACTCAGCCATCAAAAAGAATTGGTTTGAATCAGTTCTAATGAGGTGGATGAAACTGGAGCCAATTATACAGAGTGAAGTAAGCCAGAAAGAAAAACATCAATACAGTACACTAACACATATATGGAATTTAGAAAGATGGTAACGATAACCCTGTATGCGAGACAGCAAAAGAGACACAGATGTATAGAACAGTCTTTTGGACTCTGTGGGAGAGGGAGAGGGTGGGATGATTTGGGAGAATGGCATTGAAACATGTATAATATCATGTAAGAAATGAATGCCAGTCTAGGTTTGATGCAGGATACAGGATGCTTGGGGCTGGTGCACTGGGATGACCCAGAGAGATGGTATGGGGAGGGAAGTGGCAGGGAGGTTCAGGATTGGGGACATGTGTACACCCGTGGTGGATTCATGTTGATGTATGGCAAAACCAATACAGAATTGTAAAGTAAAATAATAAAATAAATAAATAAAAAGAAGAATATAGACATTAGAAATAATAGGTTTGGAGGCTAAGCTGGTTATATATCATTAGAATGGGAATTCCCAGTTGAGCTCATCAAAACAACTTTAAAATATAGAGGAATACTCCCAGAATTAAGTGGTTAGCCATTACTGTGGAAGGAATTATGAATGATACCCCCACCAAAGAACAATAGGGTTAAAAATATCCAGGTATTTTAGATGAAAAAATACTGGAAAGGGAGTTGCAACCAATATTGAAGGCCTAATGAATGACACATAAGACAAAATTGAGAAGAAAACATAAAAGAATAAATAGGTGTCACAAAGATGTGATGATATGATACTCATGTCAAAAGCACTAGTTGACATGTATACCCTATTAGTTATAAATAAGCCCATCAGAAGAAAGTATTAGTAAGCCAGAATACTGGAGTAGGTAGCCTTTCCCTTCTCCAGGGGATCTTCCCAATTCAGGGATTGGACTCTGGTCTCCTGCATTGCAGGCGGATTCTTCACCAGCTGAGCCACAAGGGAAGCTGAAGAATACTGGAATGGGTAGCCTATTCCTTCTCCAGGGGATCTTCCTGACCCAGGAATTGAACCGAGGTCTCCTGCATTGCAGGCAGATTCTTTACCAACTGAGCTATGAGGGAAGCCCAAGTCCTAGTAAATACTGTCTCAAAGTGGGTATCATCCTGGGGCTACTACAGGGGTTGACAGGGCAAGTACTAGCATACTGAGAAGCATTTGCCATCCCAGCAAACCCAGTGCTTTCAGTTGTGGTTTTACTTGTGGTTCCTGAGTTTTAACTAAACCAGAGAGATTGTGTCACCGGAACTAAGTGAGACAAGATGATCATAACCTGGGAGCCACGTGAAATTCATACCTAGCGTCAGCACTGAAGTCCAACAGCCATGTGATTTACATAAATATTCAAAAGCTACTGTGTGAATAGAAAGAGTAGTGGAGCAACCTGGGATGAAAGAGAGAAATAAAGCCATAGTTATTCGTGTAGTAGTTAAGAACATGGATTCTAACTCCAGCCTGGGTTCAAATCCTAACCCCACCATTTACTAGTTAAGTGATACTGGGCAATTTATGTAACCTCTCTTCGCCTTGCAAATTTTTGGGTAAAACAGGAATGTTAGTGGTCCATATCTCATAGGCTGTTGTGTGGATTAAATAAATTAACTCACGGACAGCTCTTAAGAGAATAAGGGGCACATAGCAAGCTATGTGTGTGCTATCCAGTACAGATCATAGAGCTTAAAAACCTAAATGTGAAGCAGAGGCTAACATGAAAGTCAGGTCATGGCAATACTAACTGAATCAACAACTACTTTTGAGTGCCTATTACATTTGGGGCACTTTCCTTGGTTCTTGGAATATTTTGGTAAATTCAGTGAGTCTGTATAAAGCAACCAGAGAAACTATGTACTTGTATATAGCTTAGCTGGTAAAGAATCCACCTGCAATGCAGGAGACCCAGGTTCTATTCCTGGGTTGGGAAGATCCCCTGGAGAAGGGAAAGGATACCCACTCCAGTATTCTAGCCTAGAGAATTCCATGGACTTGTATAGTCCATGGGGTTGCAAAGAGTCAGACATGACTGAGGGACTTTCACTTTCATAGATATCTACATCCTGAAGACAGAAAAAAGAGGACATTTGAAAATTATTCACTCCTTTCCTGGAAAATTTAACCCAAAAGCCATTAGGTGGAACTAGCCACGCTGCTAGTCATGGGGGGATGCATAATTTCCTAGAGCTGGGTGTTTCAGCCCTTGAGAATGAGAAAGGGAAGGTTCGAAAGGGTAACTGTCATGGGATGTTGGAGGATGAGTGAGTGAGGAGGACTTCAGGTGAAGACATCATAAACTGGACAGGGTGAGCAGGGCATTACAGAGGGATTAATCAAAGGAGTCAATGTATCACTGACTGGGTCACTGCTAACATGATGCCCTATCACCCTCGAACACTTCAGTATATATTTCCTACAAACAAGGACATTCTCCTGCTTAATCCAGTTCAGAAGGATGAGTTTTCCTTCAGGTTTTAGGTGCCAGTGGGGCTGCCACTGCTACTGCAGCAGTGCGGATCTATGGCTGGAGTTTGCCTTGGAGCAGGCTCAGGAGAGACAAGAAGCAAAGAGAGAAAAAAACAGATTTCACCCACTCTCTAAGGCTGGCAGGGCAAGAACCCCTTGTTTCTGTCCTCTAGTGAGAATGACTGGTTGCTCTCAGAGATTTTGCTGCCTGAACCCACTGCACAGTTCCCTGATTTGGCCTGCTCTTGGGTCAAAACTGCAAAATAAAGGAGTTGGTGGGGAGGGCAACTCAGAGCTGCCTTAGTAGTTGTTCTTCATGTTAGGCTTTCCTCCTCCATCCACCTGCTATTGTTTACACTTCTGTCCTTAGGTAGCTGGTATTGGTGTTTTAACCAGGCTAGAGTTGTGGTCATGGGTAGAGGTAAACTTTAGAGGCATAGCTCCATCTTTGCCAACAAAGGTCTGTGTAGTCAAAGCTATAGTTTTTCTAGTAGTCACGTACAGATGTGATAGTTGGACCATAAAGAAGGCTGAGCACCAAAGGATTGATACGTTCAACTGGTTTTGGAGAATACACTTGGGAGTTCCTTGGACAGCAAGGAAGTCAAACCAGTCAATCCTAAAGGAAATCAATCTTGAATATTCATTGGAAGGACTGATGCTGAAGCTCCAGTACTTTGGCTGTCTGATGCAAAGAGCCGACTCACTGGAAAAAAAAACCCTGCTGCTGGGAAAGACTGGGGGCAGGAGGAGAAGGGGGTCACCTAGGATGAGATGGTTGGATGGTATCACTGACTCAATGGACATGAGTTTGAGCAAACTCCAGGAGTTAGTAAGGACAGGGAAGCCTGGTGTGCTGCAGTCCATAGGGTCACAAAGAACTGGACACAACTGAGCACAGAACAACAACAAAAATGCCATCTTGCCAGGTACTAAAAACCTCAGGGTTTCTTCTAAATTTTCAGCTATGAAGGCCAGCTTCCTAACTGTGCAGTCAGAGAAGTCACATGGAGTCTAGTGCTTGGAAGGGTCCTGTGTCTTTGGGTTAATGCTCTATCATTGCCATCTTGAAATTCTTAGTGATTTTATCTTTGAACTTGTGTGAGTGAAGTTCGAAGGGATAATGGAGCATGTTTGTGGACACAGGAAATCCATCCCGTATGCACCTACACTTCTCTTCCTTGCTGTCCCCACTAACATGTAGCTTTCATGCTGTTCCATGAGTGCAAAATTCCAGTAGACCCACAAGGCATGGAAGTTCAATGGGTCTCAAAGCAAGTACAAGGTAATTGTGTTCTATCTGTAACTAAGTAAGCAGGGATGCCACCATCCCCCAAGAAACCATACCTTCTGTTAGGATCACAACTTGCTTTGAACACAGAAAGAACACAGTGATATTTAATAAGAAACACAAATGACCAAGGAGACCTATCAAATCCTTAGTCATGTTTCTTCCCTATTTCAGCCAACAATTTACACTGAACCTGATGACTTAGAAGAAAAGGAAAAGATAAACATTCTTTTATGAAATAGCCTCTTTTCCTATCAGTCCTTCTCTATTTGTTAGGAGGGGCAAGCTAGAGAGTATGGGTCAAGTGTGAGTAAAGAAAGAAGTGAAATAAGAACAGTTGAGTTAGTTTCTACTCTTCTGGTAAGAACAAACTATACAGGCATATATGAACTATGTAGTTTCAGTGATTCTGCATAAGAGTTAAATGCCCTTACATTTGCATTTAAATTGCCATTGTACAATATAAAGATACATTATTAGTATGAATTTTACATTTTAAATTTAACAGTTTATTTTAAATTTTAACATTTAATTTTTTAAACTTAGAAAAACACTAAATACTTAAAAAAATACTATGACAAGAGACTGACCACAGAAGAAAAGAAAAATCTTTGTACTTAGTTCTTTTAATGACGCTTCTTTCCTAATTTTTTAACAAAGTAAAAGTGGTAGTCACTGAGCCATGCCCTACTCTTTGCAACCCCATGGGCTATAGCCCTCCAGGATCCTCTGTCCATGGGACTTTCCAGGCACAAATAGGAGAGGGTTGCCATTTCCTTTTCCAGGGGCTCTTCTGGACCCAGGGATTGAACATTTGCCTCCTGCATTGTAGGCAGTTTCTTTACCATCTGAGCCATCTTAACAAGGGACCTGCATTTTCATTTTGTACTAAACATTGCGTAGCTATCCCTGTCTGTCACTTTTGGCCTGAATCCAAATCCAATTTTATATTCTGCGAAGGAGCTTTCAGTTTGTGATGTGTTCCTGCCCAGTTCATCCTAGCTCACAACCTAATAACCAACCTTTCGTACCCGAAACCCAGCAATGATGTTGGCCTGTGGGCTGAAACCCAGAACACCCTAGAGAGAAGACTAAGAACTGCACTCTAAATTTCCTTCAGGGGCAGGCAGTTTGACTGGTTGGTCACTTTTTTGTTTGTTTTCTATCTTTGCAGCAACATGGCTACTTTTGTTTGACTATGTATCATAAGATGTAAAATACCCCAATAATTATATTAGCAGTAAATTAAATTGACTCTCAATCTATGCCACGATTTGTCATCAAGGATTCTGCAGAAAAAGCAGCAGAGTTGAAATCAAACAACACAGGTGTAGCATGCTGATTACGTGTTTTCATGTGTAAAACTGCATAGCAACACCAACTTCCAAGAACTGTTCTTGGAGTTATATGAAATCGCAAGTAGTAGCATATAGAAGTTGCTCAATCATGCATATATATTTGCACTTGGCTGTTGGTCAGTTTTGAATCACTGTGCAAGTACCTTGGCCTGAATTTATTTTGAAGCTCTGTCACCTCTCTCAGCCAAGAGACCATTTAAAAAGTAATGCAGCCATTGTAAAACACTTTTGAAATAATGCATACCAGGATCTGAAACTACATATGTGGCTTATTAGAATGATCATATTCAAAACAGTTGAAGATGTATCTTGAATTAATAAGTTCCCTTGCCCTTCTCTTCTTGCCTTTATCATTTTTTTTTCTCAAAACTTCAAATCTGAGCATTTTCCTTTGTTCTTACAAAACCATGGAAACCGATCAAATTTTGCCACACTCTTTTCAAAACTCTTCTGTCAGTTTGCTCTTATGCTTCTTTCCCACCTGATCAAATCAATATACGGAATGTCTTAACTTATAAAATGCATAAAAAGAAATGGACTCACCTGCTGCTCAAATGATGACAACACCACTAGAGATGGCTATGATCAAAGCACAGTGATTATTCAGCGGCATAAAATTAAACGCTAAAATTACACTGGATCCTCGCTTATTGTCACATAAACTTAAAATGATATTTTCCAAGAAGCTTAGGTTTATCCTTTATGTATGTATTTTTTAAATGGGTTCTATAAGATGCAATTAGAATACAGAAAATAAACATAGATAGATATTCATAAATTTGAACCCCTTTCATTTCTAACTTTCATAGGTGTACCTGTTTCAGCTTATGATTCCTATAATTTTCTCTAGGACAGAAGAAAGACACAAAATGATGTGAGCTGAAAAGAGAATGAACAAGTCTTGCCCAAGCAAGTGGATGATTTACATTTGCCATGTAAATGCAATTTTTTGCAGTTATGTCTCAATTATTTATGGTACTAAAGGACAGGGATAACACAGATGAAAGAATCACAGCATCTCAGGGTTGGAAGTGCTTAAAGGTCCCGCAGTTCGATCACTCATACAATGGTTAATTTAATTCCACAGCCTTCTTCCTACACCAAGTAGACTTCCAGCATGTGCTTGAATATCTTTAGTGATGGCAAAAGGCTACCTCATTTCATCCTTGAATAATTCCATTAGATTTTGGCTCAATGTAAAGGACAAATCTTTCTATCTCTCTGTAACTGCTATGCCTATTCTTTGATAATAAAGCAAGGACCATGATTTTTAATCTTTGTATTTTCAGTGCTTGTGACAGTGTCCAATTGACACATAGTAGGATTTCATTCTCTGTTTATTAAATAGAACTGAAACACAGAGCTAAAAAGAGCATCTGCCAGGCCACATTATCTCCAGGCCTTGAAGAATTCCTCTCTAGTCGTGACTTTGAACTTATCATCCTGATGCCTTCTCACTGAATGACTTTTATTTGCTATCTCTTTCTAGTTATGCTGTCCCCAGAACAAAACAGGATACTGCAAATCTGTTCTCACAAGTACAGAGTATAGTGAACTGGCAACCCCATCAACCTAAAGACTATTCTTCAAATAATGCAGCCAAGAAGTCAAGTATCCGGTGCCGGCAGCTACCTCCTATGGAAAGACATGGTTATTTAACCAAGTCCTTTTTCAGAGGCTGCTGCTACAGGCCAGTGTTTTCCTGAATTATATTCATTTTGTTCACTCTCTCAGTTCTGACTCCTTGTGACCTCACGGACTGCCACACACCAGGCTTCCCTGTCCTTCACTATCTCCCAGAGTTTGCTTAAACTCTGTCGTCCTGCATTCCAACCATCTGATCCTCTGTCATCCCTTTCTCCTCCTGCCTTCAATCCCTCCCAGCTCAGGGTCTTTTCTTAATGAGTCAGCTCTTCACATTAGGTGGCTGAAGTATTGGACTTTCAGCTTCAGCATCAGTTCTTCCAATGAATATTCAGGACTGATTTCCTTTAGGATTGACTAATTTGATCTCCTTGCTGTCCAAGGGACTCTCCAGAGTCTTCTCCAACACCACAGTTTGAAAGCATTGATTCTTCAGAGCTCAGCCTTTTTTTTTGGTTCAACTCCCACATCCATACATGACTAATGGAAAAACTATAGCTTTGACTATATAGACCTCTGTCAGCAAACTAATGTCTCTGCTTTTTAATATGCTGTCTAGCTTTATCATAGCTTTTCTTTTAAGGAGTAAGCATTTTTAAATTATATTATGAATTATATTCACAAATTAAAAAAAAAAACTTATTTTGTTGACATGAGCACAAAACTTCAGTGTAATCTTATTAAAATGGGAAACATCTGGGGATGACTGAGCATCAGATGAGTTCATGTTTGACCCTGACACTATTTATTAATGCCTATGTAATTTTTTACAAAGACCTTTCACTTGAGTCTCACTTTCCTCTGTTAATAGGAGATGAAATGTCTATTATTTAGGAATTATCTTTTGAAGGACAGTTAAAAGAACAAAGGTACCATTTAGTGAATTAGGAAGGCTGCAGGAGGAGAAATTTGATAATAAGCAGAAGGTTGGCATCCAAGGTTCTGTTTTAGATATGCTAAGTTGAAATGCCTATTAAGACAATGAATGGTAATGTCAAGTAGGCAGTAAAAACAAACAAAAACAAAACACACATATACCAGGAGTTCAGGAGAAAGGTCTAGACTGAAAATGTGACACTGGATGCTCAAAACTATAGATGTGTATAAGTTATGGAACTCGGAAGTTTCCTACAGAATGAGAAGAAAAAGAGTGTCTCCTTGCTGCTGCTGCTAAGTCACTTCAGTCATGTTTGACTCTATGTAACCCCATAGACGGCAGCCTACCAGGCTCTCCCGTCCCTGGGATTCTCCAGGCAAGAACACTGGAGTGAGTTGCCATTTCCTTCTCCAATGCATGAAAGTGAAAAGCGAAAGTGAAGTCGCTCAGTCGTATCCGACTCTTAGCGACCCCATGGACTGCAGCCCACCAGGCTCCCCCGTCCCTGGGATTCAGGCCCTCCAAAATTGGGAAGAAATAGCAGTGGAGACCAAAAATGAGAGATCAGTGGGATAGGAGAGGAACCATGAGAGAATGATATCCTGGGATGGAAAAGAGTACCAAGAAAGAGTAAATAATCACTACTGTATTCTACTGAATCCTGCCAGGAGTTTGGGTAATTTGAGGAGTTACACATTAGCTTCAGTTCCCAGCTCTAGAAAACTGCCTGCTGTGTTTTTGCCAAATGTTATTACTATAGATCTTGGTATTAAGGGTAAATGTTACTATTTTAGATCTTGATTCAGTCATCCAAAATATTTGTTATAACTTCCAGCTTTAAAATTTCACCCAATCATGGGTTTAAAATAGAAGTCATGACAGATGCCTAAGAAATAGCTTTCTAGGGATGAAATCAATTGACTATTTAGGACACTTTGGTAGTTGTCAAACCAGTCATGATGCATTCAATAACAGTAATACTCTCTTCTAAAGTTTTCGCTTTTGCCCAAAGGAATATCATGGAAGATCTGACCCTCTGCCCTACTGAAAAATATGTTACTTGTAATCAATTTCCCAATTTACAGTCTAATAAGTCTATCTAAAAAAGAAATTACATTTATCTGATATGATTTTTCTGAAATGAATTCATGCTGACTCCTGATGATCTTAACTCTGTACCTAACATCTTCATAATGACATGTTTTTAAAATTCACATAAGACTGAAGACAAATTCTTTGGTTGTATACTTTATCTTTTAAAAAGTAAAAACTGTACTTTCTCATCTTCAGTATGTCTTTCATCTGGGCCAATTTTTAAAATTTAGTATCAGAAATACACTGTCAGTTTTGTTCCCAATTAGAAGAGCTACAGTAGCTGTAAAGGTAATTTTCCTAATGAATCATAGAACAGGAAACTGCTGACACAAACCTAGAGATTCAAGAAATTCAATGAACCTGAAACAGGATAAACACAAAGATGAACCCTAAACAGGATAAACACAAAGAAAATCATGCTCAGAGACATCATAATCAAACTGAGGCAAAACGAAATATCAAGAAAAAGTCCTGAAAGTAGCCAGAGAAAACAACATATTACATGCAAGGAAATGATAGAAATAGCTGCACAGTTGTCATCAGAAATCACTAGAAAACAGTAGAAATATTATATTTTAAGTGATGAAAACAGAAGGCAAACAACCAGATCAAAAAAAAAGCCTATCAATCCAGAATTCCATATTCGGCAAAAGGATCCTTCAGGAATGAAGGAGAAATTATCACGTGAAGGAAAACTAACAAATTTGCCACCATCAGACCTGCTGTTAAAGAAATGCTAGAGGGAGTTTATCAGGCTGAACAGAAGTGGTATCAGAGGGAAAACTCAGAGCTTTAGGAGCAAAGGAAGAGCAACAGAAATGTTAATATTTGGGTAAATATAGTACATTATTTTCTTATATTATGTTCTTTATAATATATGTGATTCTTGAAAGAAAAAAGCGTAACATATTTGGATGTTAAACAACACACCTTATTTCCCTGTCTCTTGGGAATGCTTCAGGCACATGATGAGTGGCAGAGGGATGAACACAGTTGCTTAAAGAGGATACTCAGGCTTGAATTAGTCATTTGAAATCTGAAGGTTTAATGTATGCAGATATAATATATACGAAAACTACAACATAAAGAAAGGGCGAACGGGACATACATGGTTGTAAGGCACTGTGTACATTTTACTTGAAGTGGTAAAATATGAGTTATAAGTAGACTAGAAAATTAAGTATGTGAATTATAATCCCTAGAGCAACAAATAAAATAATACAAAAAGATACAGTCAAAATGTTAATGGAGGAATTAAATGAGATACTAAAAATATTTAAGTAACCTAAAAGAGGATAAGAAAGAGAAAGAAGAGAAAAAAATTCAGAGGGAACAAACATGATGAATGAAAGATGAAAATGATTGAAAGAATAGACAAATACAAATACACCAACCACATACATCAATTTGAATATAAATGATCCAAGGCACCAATTAAAAGACAGAGATTATCAGATTGCATTTAAAAGATAAAATCAAACTATGTATAAGCTGTCTACAAAAATTCACTTTAATTATAATGCTGTATTGAAACTGACACTATAGAAAAAGCCCCATGCAAACACTAATCTAAAAAAGCCACACGGAGAAAATGTAGATTTCAAAATTAAGAACCAGGAATAAAGCAGTACATTACATGTTGACAAAAGGGTCCCTTCACTAAGGAAACATAACAAACCTAAATGTATAGGACAGACAGCGAAGAATATAGAAATCAGAAACTATAGAACGAAGGATTAATAAAGTCCACAATTATTCTCAGAGACCTAAAATCTCCTCTTAGAGTCACTGGTACTGCAAGTAGGTCAATGACCAGCAAGGATACAGGAGGCTTGAGAAACATTATTGAACTTAACCTAAAGAACTTTATGGAATCCTCTACCCACAAAGAGCAGAATATGCCCTCTTTTCACCAGTACTTTGCATATCAGTAAGATTGACCATATTCTGGACCATATTTGGATGTTAAACAACACACCTTATTTCCCTATCTCTTGGGAATGTTTCAGGCACATGATGAGTGGCAGAGGGATGAACACAGTTGCTTAAAGAGGATACTCAGGCTTGAATTAGTCATTTGAAACCTGAAATATTCAACCTCACGTTTGTCTCTGGACTATGTAAAGTATGTAATATTTCCAGAGTATCAACTTTACAGAAACAAATTAATATTAAAGTAGATGAACTAAAGCTAGAATACAAAGCAAAACTTTGGAATTAAAGTATGTATCTCCTTTAAGAACGTAATACTGATAAAGATGTGTATTGCTCATTCATCAAAGATGCCCCTTCCACTTGGAAATACCAGTGTTGTTTGTAATGAAAATTACTTTGGGTACTTGAAAGCAATTGCAATCCTGGTTTTTAAAAACTATCTCTTAACCTCTGTGGCTTCAAATGAGAGAATTTTAATACAGTCATCCATACAATGATTATTACTCTTTCTGTCCACCTTGATCCTCTGTCATATACCCTCTTACAACTGATTCTTTTCCATTCAATCCCTCAGGCTGCCATTAACACAGTCCCCCCTCTTGATTAATAAGAAAAGGAGCTTAGAATGTGTTTTATCATCTTCAGCTTCCTGGTGTTTGTCAAATACTCTTGTTTTACAAGAAGTAGTTTTCTTGTAGGGCAGTGAGTGTGCCTGCATAATTTTTCATCAAGGCAATACTGTAGGATCCTAAATCACAAGCATTCTTTGCAAGTCCCTTAAGTGTAGTGTAATTTGGAAGCGGCAATCCATTCAAATTCGGTAAATTAAAGGGGAAATAGCCAAGCATGAGTCGGAGAAGCAGGCCTGACTCCCACACCTGCAATTTCAACCAAATGACATAAAATGCCAAGCCATTATTCTTCCAATTTAGCTTCCTCAGCTTTCATGTTCAAAACCAAATTCATTCTAAAAGTAATCAAATCAGATAAGGGCTGTGTGTATGTGTGTGGTGGGAGGTGGGGGGCAGGAGGGGATGCTAATGACACAGCCGGAGGAAACGGTTGGAAGGTTCTGGTGTTTTAACATTCAGGTTATTTTATGGAGCATATTTTAAAATGATTTTTCCAAGTTCGTTTAATTGGAGTATCAGAAATCCTTTCATCTGTTTTGACAATTGAAATGATGATGTGCAGCCTGCCCCGTGTTTAGACTGTGAGAGACAGGCACATCCATATTGATGCTCCAGCTACTGAGAACTTAAAAGGACAGGAGCAGCTAAAGGCCGATTAGCCGTGGAGAACATTAGCTTCGATACCCCTCTCATACGGAGCCAGACATTACGTCAAGCATGACAAGCCACTCTAGCATAAAAGTCTTAGCGGCCTCCAAGTCTCAGGCTTACCCTTAAGTTATTTCATTAAAATGCAAAATCATGTTGACCTAATTTTCTGACAGGTTTCGAAGAGAGCAAAGATTTCCTTGCTTGCCGTACCTACCCTGTCTCCCTCTTCATCCTGCCATAACTCTGGGGACTTTGCCAGTTTCATTCAAGTCTTTGCAGAGTGCCAATCCCTTTCATTTTAATCAAGGGAGAAGCTCCGGCTTTAAATGCTTTCTTCCCTCATCTCCAAACGTGTATGCCCAGACACTTCATCCGGCAGGAGAACTTCTTTCAATAGCAGTAAGTCTTCATGTCCTTGGGGGGAAGACAGCTACTCAGCATTCAGTGGAGAAGCCGGAACCGCCTGGATCGGTCTCATTATGTAGGCCATATGCAATAAGCCGCGGTACCTAACAGCTGCTGGTGGTAGGATTAAGGGGAAAATATTTATTTGATGCAGGAGCACGTGTGCGTGATTTCAGCCATAGCTCTTACCTGCTCCCTGGGGTGTGTGTCAGATATATGGGAGAACGCAGAAATCATTTAATTGTGTCAACACAATGTTCGGATGTTTGTTTAAAGTAAAAATTAGTTTTTGCCGCATACATTGATTAGTTGACAGGCTATTTGACTGTCACAGAGGCTACTGGATACAAAGACAAAATTGACTTGGTTTATCTGAGCAAAGGGGAACAAGTCCTCTGAGATCAGGGGAAATACAAGCAATGTAAATTCGGATTAGTCTTTGTGTTCTGTAAATCAATAAAACAACAGGGAAGTGTGAAGAATAGGCTAGATCATCTATCAAACTGGTTTTTTATTGTGTTTCTATTTCTATCCCTTAGTAAACATGTGCCTTCAGTTTCCCGTGAATAAAAGCATTTGACAAAGGAATAAAAATGGACTGGAGTTCACTGTAGTTGCAGTGCCAATGACAAAAGGCAGGGGTGGGGGGAGGGTGGTGTGGGGGGAGCGAGCAAAGATGAGAATCAAAAAGGCTGCTTCCTGCAATCTCAAAGCTAGATCATTCTAAAATTCTCAGGTGACAGGTGGTGAAAGTGAAGATAGATTTTATATATCTACTGCAATGAAGACTGTACCTTATGCAGAATACTAATCAGGATTTTTTTTTTTTCCAGGCAACTGCATTGTCTTAACAGGCTTTCAAAGAAACAGAGGTGCACACAGGCACGCGTGCACACACAAGAAATCAGTTAAGGAGACTTGTGATGAAACCAAGATTTCCCCCCACCAATCACTTTCAGTCACAGAAGAAATAACAAACATGCTAAAATCAACAAACGCTAATTTTGTGGCCCAGGGAAAAGGCTTGGCTCTTTTAAAACCAAACAGTCCTCTTGCTCTTTAAGCCCATTTTAAAAGCCAGTATTTCACCTGATTGCTCTAATGGAAGAACCTTTTTATCTGTGTTGACAACTCACACTGTCATTGTGTGTTTCCTTTAGGTATGC